>JAYRBT010000081.1:1842594-1872576 GCA_036023395.1 Myiotriccus ornatus | reverse complement strand
CAGTGGGGCGGGCGGTGGGGGGGGGTCCCCCAAACGGAGCCCCCCGACCCGCCCGTCCCACCCCACCCCCTTCCCAGCAGCCCCTGCTCGCAGCCCCCCCTTTCCCCCCCCGGACTACACGTCCCGTCATGCCCGGGCTTAAAGCGCTGCTGCCGCCCCCCCCCCACCAGCCCAACGCCCCGCACCTCAACCCTGGGACCCCCGGGGGTTCGGCCTGGCCACCCCGCAACCCCCAACCCCGTGCGTACCCCCCTCCCTGGGCTGCACAGGCGGTGCGGTGGCACCCAGGGAACAAGGGGAATGGGGGCCCCTGGGGATGAAGGATTCCAGGAGCATGGGGGGCCCCAGGCCAGGGTCCCTAGGGGATGGGGATACTCGGGGTGCACAGGCAGCACCCAGGGGAGGGGGATCCCCTGAGCACAGCAGCTCTCAGGGAATGGTGCTGCTCAGAATGAGGACAACAAGGGGACAATGCCATCTGCGGGACAGTGGTCCCCAGGGATGGTGTTCCCCAGGTAATGAGGGTCCCCAGAAGATGGGGGGCCCCAGGGCATGGGGCAGAGTGACACTCGGGGCTGCTGGTGGGTGTCCCCCACCTTGGCCCCCTGCTGCCCCTGGTCCCCGCAGCCCCGCGGTTCCTGTAGCCCCCGTGGGCCCCCTGGTCCCTGTGTCACCCCAGGCCCCGTCCCCATGTCTGGCAGTCCCAGCGTGGCGGGGGCAGTGGCAGCGTGACGCCCCCCCCCGTCCCTCCCCGCCTGTTCCGTACACTTTATCCTCGGCAAACACGGCCCGGCTGCGGCCCCCCGACACTGTCTGCCCGCGATAAGGCCGTGGCTGAGCCCGCCTGCCCTGGCCCACAGGGCTCAGCCACCTCAGCACCACGCCGTGTCCCCAAATCCCCCCACCCGTGGCCGTCCATCACCCCCCACCCCCGGGGGAAACTGAGGCAGGGCTGGGGTTCACCTGTGGAACCCCGGCAGGAGGGACAGGCACCTCTCACACTTGTCACCAGGCCCCCGTACCACATGAGGTGCCCCCAGGGCCACCTCAGGCCTCTCTGCATCCCCTCAGCAGGGTGGGGACCCCCTGCCCTGCAGCAGGCCCTGATCCAGGGGGATTTGGGATGCAGAGGGGCCGTGGTGTTCTCGGGGCTCAGGCGCTCGGCCGGAACATGCTCATTAAAATTCATCCTGCTGCTCTGCAGCAGAGACACTAAATATAGCCCTGAGCCAGTAGTGCAGCCCACCCCGGACCCCCAGAATGGGGGTGACACCGGGCACCTGCATCCCCAGCACTGGAGACCAGCTGGGGGGTCCAGGTGGTCCCATGGGGGTGTCCCCGGGCTCTGGATCAGATCCTTCACACCCCGCCAAACACCGGGAGCCGGCCATGTGCCCCCCCAGCAGGGCCTGGCGCTGGGGGGCCCGCTCGCCCCAGTGACCCCGTGGGAAGGGGAAGCCCCCAGTGCTGGCCCCCGCTCGCCCCCCGCCTGCCCCCGGCGCTGGGAACGGCCCCGGCCCCTTCCGGCCCCCCCGGCCCCGCGCCGGAGGCAGCTGTGCCGGGGCGTCCTGCCAAGGCGCCGAGGCCTCGACGCCTTCCCCCCGCCCGGCCGCCCCCGCCGTGCCCCGGGGGGCTTCGACCCCCCGAGCACCCCCCCTGCCCCCCCACCCTGCCAGGACAGCATGGGGGGTGTCAGGGTTTGGGGGTGCTGTGCCACGGGGGGGGGGGGGGTGTCATGGAAGCTCCTCCGGTCCCCTCCTGACCGGAGACCCCCATGGTGTCTGTTCCCCCGCCAGCTGCGGGGAGTGGGCCCCCCCTTCCCCCGGCACAGGAAATCCCTCCTCATGGACAGGGCCCCCCCCCGATGGGACCCCCCCGCTGCCGGGGCCCCTCGCCGGCTGGGCAGCAGCTCGCCCGCCTAATCCCGGCCCCGGCGCGGGGGGATTTGCTGCGCCCCGGCCCCATGAATGATTAACCGGGGAATTAAGGGGCCGTGGAGCCCCCCCCAGCAGGGCCGGGGGGGGGGACACTGGGTGACTGGGCTCCCACCCTGGCACCCTGGGGGGCTTCACCCTGC
The DNA here is from genome assembly GCA_036023395.1 of Myiotriccus ornatus. NCBI lineage: Eukaryota > Metazoa > Chordata > Aves > Passeriformes > Tyrannidae > Myiotriccus > Myiotriccus ornatus. The sequence goes on along the minus strand of JAYRBT010000081.1, from coordinate 1,870,499 downwards.
TCCTGGGAGGTGTGGGGCTCCCCTGAGGTGTTCTGGGGGTCCTGGGGGTGTTGGGGAGCTGGGGGGGTTGTGGGGTGTTGGGGCCTGGGGATGTTGCGGGTGCTGGGGGGCTGCTGGGGTCATTGTGGGCGTACTGGGGGTGGTGGGATCCTGGGGGTGCTGGTGGGATGGGGGTTGTGGGGGGCTACCTCTCCCCCCCGGCCCCGCTCCCCATCCTCCCGTTGCCATGGCGACGGCTGGCACCATCCCTGGGGATATTTTTAGCTGCTGGTGCTGCGGGGAAGGGGTGGGTGGGCAGCCCAAGCCCATGGCTGTGACACGTGTGTGCACACACGTGTGTCTGCGGTACACTCCTGTGCACACCTGTGTGTGTGTGTGTATCCAGGTGGGTACCTGTGTGGACGTTGTGTGCACCCTGCCCACGCGTGTCACGTGTCTGCACACTGGAGCGCACGCGTGTCTGCGTTTGCACACGTGTGCAGGAACACGCACACTCCCCGCACATCTACAGATCTGCCTGGGCGCACACGTGGCCCTGAGCGCGCACACACGCATGTGGGAGGGAAGGCAGCTCACACACGCGTGCCTGTGAGCACGCCTGCCCTCCCACACGTGTGTGTGTGTTCACCTGCGCATCTGTGCACACACACACACAACCCCGTGTGTGTCCACACGCTTGCACACGCACACACAGCCGCGCTCAGACACCCGTGTCGGCGCCCCTGAGCCCTTGCATGCTCATCCATTTGCACGCTCATCCGGTTACACCCCGATTTGCACCCCCTCGTTTGCAAATCCCGGGTTTGCACACTCACTCCTGTGTTTGCGCGCTCACCCCCGCGTTTGCACAACTGCCCCCCGTTTCCACACCCACGCCCCCGTGTTTGGCCCCTCCCAGTTTTCACGCCCACCCCCCCATTTTCTTACACCCCCCCCGCCTGCACACTCACTCATTCACCCCCCCTTTTCACACTCACCCCGTTTGCACAACCCAGTTTTTCCCATTCAAACCCTGTTCCACCCACCCTGTTTTCACACCCCCCATGTCTGCACACCCCACCCGTGTTTTCACACTCACCCCCGCTATTTCCACCCCCGTTCCCCCACCCACTCCCGCCCCAGCCCTTCCCGAACTACAACTCCCATCATCCCCAGCGCCCTCCGCGCCCCGCCGCCCAATCAGCGCGCGGCTTGTTGGCAGGTGCCGCCATGGCGGTGCCCAGGCGCTGAGGGAGGCGCTCGGCGGCGCCGGGACACGGTGAGGGCTCGGGGGGGGAGCGGCGGGACCCGCGGGCACCGGGGCGGCTCCGAGCGCCCCCGAGCACCCCCCGGCCCCGCGGAGCGGGCGGGCCCCTCGGCCGAGCTCCCCCCGAGGGGCCGCTGGGCTGCGCTCCCCGCCGGGCCCGCTGCCCCCCCGGGCCCGCTCTGCCCTTCCCGGGAGTGGGTCAGGGTTCCGTCTCCCCTGAGCTCTCCGTCCGCAGGGTGACCATGAAGGTGGTGAACCTGAAGCAGGCCATCCTGCAGGCCTGGAAGGAGCGATGGAGCGACTACCAGTGGGCCATAAACATGAAGCGGTTCTTCCCCCGCGGAGCCACCTGGGACATCCTCAACCTGGCAGGTCCGGGGGCGGCCGGGGGGGCTTCCCCCTCCTCGCTGGGCACGCAGGGGTGTTCTGGGGGTGGGTTTTGGGGTGTCATCCCCCCTGTGTTCCCCTCTCTGGGCTGCAGACAAGGGTACTTTGGAGGTCCCTGTTGCATTTTGGGTCTCTCCATCCCCTTCCTACGCAACTTTTCACGCCAGGATGCCCTTTCCCAACCCCTTTACCCCACTCCTGAGTGTTTCCCCACCCCTCTGGATCCATTTTGGGGTCATTCCCCCTGTGAGGGTTCAGGAGTCCACGCAGCCTGCCTTTTGGGACTGAGTTGTGCCAGGAGGGGATTAGTTTGGCTATTAGGGGAGATTTCTTCATGGAAAAGGTGGTCAGGCATTGGAACAAGCTGTGGTGGAGTCACCATCCCTGGAAGGGTTCAGAAATGTGTGAATGTGGCACTTGGGGGGATGGATTAGTGGTGACATGGCAGTGCTGGGCTCGGTGATGCTGGAGGTCCTTCCATCCTCAGTGATTCCCTGATTCCCTGGTTCTTTCCCTGCACTGGAGCCAGGTGCTGCTCCAGAGGCCGCTTCCCACCCTGGCTGGGGGGGGGTTCCTTTTCCCAGCCCAATTCAAGGGCATTTCACACAAATCCTGCCAAAGGCTGGGACCTTTGGTTTAAAGATTTGCCAGGCTGTCCTGCTAATTATAGAAACTTGGTGCTGGGATTTTCCCTGTGCAGCACGTCCCTGGATAAATAAACAGAGCCAGGGATTGCTGCTCCGGGGGGTTGAAAGGGAACCAGCCCCACACAGGCAGCAGCTCTCGTGCCTCCCAGGAGGGGAAACTTTCCCCAGTGGATACTTGTCCCCTCTCTCCACTCTCCCAGTGGATTTTCCAGCAGTGTCTGGGTTTTGTCACGCCCCGAGCTGCTCTGGCCTGGGTTTTTCCCCTCCGATGTGGGGCTGGAGGGGCCGAGCAGGAGCTGTGGCTGTGGGGAGATGGATTTGCTTTGGATGGGTGTACTGGGTGTGGGGGTGGTTGGCTGGAGGACCATTCCAGCTGCTGCCCAGTTTGTCCCCGGGGCTCCCTGGTGCCTGTTCCCACCCCGGTGGCACCGGCTCCTGCTCTGCTGGCAGCGAGACCCGTGGGGTGCCTGGTGTGGGCTCGTCTGTGTATCCCCAAAAATGGGGCCAGAGATGGTAATTCCCTGTGATTGTTTTAGGAACAGGTTTCTCCTGGCCTGCACGCTCAGCCAGGGGAAGGCTCAGCAGCCCGGGCGTTGTTGGGGGCAGCCCACGTGCCAAGGAGGAGAAGGAGCCACGTCCCATTTTCCTTTTGGGAGCCCCAAAGGCAGGATGCCAACCCCGACTCCGAGCACACAGGGAGAGCCCATTCCCCAGGCCCCCATGGCTGGAACAGCAGCTCCCTTCCTCACCACAGCCCCCCGGAGCTGCTGCTTCCCTGAGCTCGTGCCTTTCGGCTTCGGAAGCACAAAGGAGGGAAAGCTGGCACGGGCTGCCGGGCTCACGGCGGGGCCAGCAGATCGCTGCTGACGTGTCTGCAGCGGGGAGCAGCATGTGGCTGGCTCGTGGTGGCACTCTGGGCTGGGCTGGGGAGGGGACGGCTGCCACCACCTTCTGTCCTCGTCCCAGACACTCTTGGCCCAGGTCTGAGCCTCGGAGCGAGACCCAGGGAGTCTCCTGCTCCCGCGCTCGGGATCCGCCGGCGGCTCCTCCTCGGCTTTGGGGCGACAACTTCCCACCCGGCTGCTGCTCCCCCTTTTACATCTGGGTGCTCTGACCTACTTGCAGCCCGAGCCACAGCCCGGGGCCTGCTCGGGGAGGTGCTTCCTGCACTCTGCCATGGCTCAAATGGGCAATTAAAGGCTTGGCTGAGCAGATGGGACGGCCAGAGCCCCTCGGGCCACCGAGGGCCAGACGGGCAGGGCCGGGCCCAGCGCAGGGGACGGGCAGCCCCGAGCTCGGCCCCAGGTGCCTGGGCAAAAGCCACTCGGTGGAGGCTGCGGGGCGGGAGGTGGGAGGGAGGGAAGTGTGTTTGGAGAGCAGCAGGCGCAGTTTCGGGGCCGGAGTGCCTGGGGAGAGCTGAGTTAGCAGGAGACTGCGTGCGCTGCCTGAATTATTCACTGGCTTGTGCCATGAGGGGTTAGAAAGTTGTGGGATTCAGTGAAATTTGGGGAAAAGCAGTGCGGAGTTGCTGTGGTTGGTGCAGTTGGGCTTTGCCAGCTTCACTCTGGGGTGAGGGCAGAGCAGTGTGTTGATGTGTTCCCGTGTCCCCACATGCTGACCTGGGACCCCCTCGGCCCCTTTCTTTCCTTGCAGAGGCTCTCCTGGAACAGGCCATGATCGGGCCATCCCCAAATCCACTCATCTTGTCCTACCTGAAATATGCCATCAGCTCCCAGGTAAGGACCTGCTGGCACTGCTGGGGGGCACCTCCCTGCCCCAGTGAGGTTGGCAAAGAAACCAGGGTGCTCGTGGTGGGCAGACACCCCAAATCCCCCATCTGAGCCTCTCCAGGGCTGGGGCGGGTGGTGGAGGGCTCAGCACGTGCCCCAGGCAGGGATGTTTCCATAAATAGCCTCTGCCATCGCCCGGGGTGGGAATTCTGTCCCCCGAGAGCCTCCGCGCTCACCGTGAGCTCCGCGCTTCCACATCCCGGCGTTTTAATATCGCCTAAAGTTTGTGTGAAACACATCAGTGATCACCTAAAAATGTCTGTTTGGATTTGTGCCGGGTCAGTGCCCCGGCCCCGTCTGCGGTGACAGGCAGCGGGGCCGTGCCCTGACCTTGCCGTTCCTCGGCAACGAGCGCGGCGCTGGCACGGCCCCCGTGTGACACCGCGCTTGTTTTGGCTTTGTGTGTTGTAGATGGTGTCCTATTCCACAGTGCTGATGGCCATCAGCAAGGTACGGCTTGAACAGGTGCTCTCCGAGGTTTCGCTCTCTACCCACAACCCACGAATCCCTTTCCCTGCCCGCAACTCCCACCAAATATAGGTCAAGTGGAAGGCGACGTCCCGGGCTGAGTCAGCAGTGGGCAGCCGGCACAGATTAGCACCCGAGCCCTTCCTGTCCCTGCTGGGGATGGGCTGCTGCGGGTCCTGTGGGGCTTTGGGGGTGTGAGCGCCTCGTCCTTCTGCCCTGGGGGGTCTGGCAGGCTCCTGCTCTGTGTGTAACCCCAGCCTGGCCACCGGAAACCACATCCCGCCGCAGCCAGCGGCTCTGGCAGCGCCGTGGGGATCGGAGCCGGCCGTGGAGGAGCTGCCAGCGCCAGGGCCACGCAGCTGCGGCCACAGGCCACGCTTGGCCGTGCCTTCCCATGGGTGTTCAGTGTCCCCATGCTGCTTCCATGGGGATAAGCCCTCCATGGCTGCCTCTGCGTGGTTTTGGGAAGCCCCTCACAGGTTGTGTCAGACTCTCCACTCCATGCTTTGTTGGGGTCACCTCAGGCTCCTCCCCTCCACCCCACCGCCTTGTCAGGGTCACTTCTGATCTGAATGGAAAACGATCTGAGGGAGAATAATTTCTCTCCGCCCGCCTTGTTATTGTTATGGGGATGAGAGGAGAGCAGCGCTGGCAGCCAGGATTGTTTTGGGGGGCCCCAGGCTGAGCTCGGAGCTGTGCCATGGAGCCCTGGCGAGGTGGGGACCTGTCCAGCAGGCTCAGCACCGATCTGGCGGGAGGGGTGCAATCCCAGGGTGGGGTAGAGCCGAGCCCACCCACAGCTCTGCTCCAGAGGGCGTGGGCTCCTCACCGTTCCCCTGGTCCCGCATCGCTGCCCGTTTGGAGGGCGGGCACAGCGCTGACCTTGAGAGCCGAGCCTTCCTCCTTCAGCTCAGCGTGGGCCCAGCGCAGAGCTGCGGGCAAGCTCCGGCCCGGCGGGGCTCCCCATCTGCTCCGGGAGGAGGGGGGGAACCGCGCTTCTGCCGCCCCCCGCCCCCCAGCCCCGTGGCCAGCCGGGCTGTTGGCGCTGCCAGCCCCGCCGGGCCGGGGGTGGGCAGGGGGCTGGCGCCCGGCCACCACCGCGGCGGCAGGGCAGCAGAGCCCCGGCCCGAGGCCGCGGAGAAAGCCTGGCCCCGGCCAAGCCCGGCCCCGGCCTCGCTGCCCTGGGAGGGCACGACCTGACCGACAGACAACCCTGACCTACTTCTCATTCAAGTGGCTTCTGGGTGGTTGCCAGGGCGAGTGTCCTGCGGCCGCAGCGCCCGGCCCGGCCCTGGAGGGAGGGCTTGAGGGTGTTCTGGGAGCTTCCAGAGCTGGGCAGCCCCCATCTGAAATCCCTCCGTGTTCCCCTGCTCTAGTTCGATGACTTCTCCCGGGATCTGTGTGTCCAGTCGCTGCTGGAGATCATGGACATGTTCTGTGACCGCCTCAGGTATGATGTGACTGTTCCAGTGCTGCCACTTCGATTCTGGCTGTGCCCCGGTCAGCACTGGGAGCTGGTGGGGCCTGGCTGATCCCGGGATACTCAACCTGGCAGCTGAGGGCAGATTCCCCCTCCAGCTCCCATTTCCGGGTTGCTGCCAGCATGGGGAGAGCAGAGGGAATCCAAACCCCACCAGCTTCATGGGAAGCTGTGGGAAACCCCCACCCTTACTCTGGGATAAACCTGGCTGTGGTATTCCTGACCTGCTCAGGTAGGTGGGGTGGGTGTAAGCTCCGTTGCCCGAGGGTCTCCGTCCCCTTGGAGTGTTTCCTTTCCCTCTGCAGCTTCCCAGGCCCTGCCTGCATGTCCCTGTCTGGTCCTGCCTGCGCTGCCCCAGGCGCTGCCTTGTTTTGCTTCATGCTCTTCCGCTGGTGTTGCAGGACCCAGGGGAGTCCAGACAATTCAGGCCACAAAAACTTTTTTAGAAAGCTCAGAAATCTTCCTGTTAACCCCTGACAGCCTCTTCTGGGAGGCCAGAGGGACAGAGGGAGGAGGAAGGCTGAAGGTAGCAGCTCTTCAATGAAATGAAATGAAGCAGCAGCAATGAATATGCATCAGTGGCAGATGTTGACAAGGAGCTGTCGCTGGCCAACTGCAGAGCCGGCCCTTAATCCTCTCCTGCCTGCTCTGATCCTCTGCTTAATTTGATCAAAACTTCTGGCCTCGATGATTTGTGCATCAGGAGGGGAAAGCATTCACCTCTCGCAGAGCACTGATCGATGCTGAGCCTCTCTTAGCAAGATAATTTGATTAGAAGCTTGGAAAGTTTCCCTGTAGTGGAGTTGGCCAGCGAGGAGGCTGCACCGGGTGGGGGTGGGGGTGTTCCTTCCCCCCCAGCACAGCGGGAATGCTGGCGAGACGAGCAGGTTGGGATCTGCAGCAAAGGAGCTGGGTGGGAGTGCGGGACCTGGGTTTGGGTTCCCCAGCCTGCCCCGTGTCTGTGCCCTCAGTTTCTCGGCACACAGGGAGCACATTCCCGTTTTCCTCCCCTTCCAGCTGCCATGGGAAGGCCGAGGAGTGCATCAGCCTGTGCCGGGCGCTGCTGAGTGCCCTCACCTGGCTCCTGCGCTGCGCCGCCTTCTACGCCGAGAAGGTGAAGGAGCCCCTGGAGCAGGCGGCGGCCGAGAACCAGCTGAAGATGTGCCTGGAGCGGCTGGAGAAGGTGCTCAGCAGCACCAAGAACCGCGCCCTGATCCACATCGCCAAGCTGGAGGAGACGTGTATGTCCCTGCCCCTGCGGAGGTGGCACTGCCACCTCTCCCTTCCCCCTGCCCGGCTCCTGCCGCATTGTCCCTGCGGCTCCAAGCCTATCCATCTTCCAGCCCTGTTGCTGTAACCGTCTCTCCTCCCTGGCTCTGTGCCACCCTCTGCCCCCTCCCCTCCGTGCTGCCCTTGGAAGAGGAGCAGAATTAATGTGGAGGCTGCGTGAGCTGTTCCTGGGCGCGTGGCGAGCCCTGTGCTCTGCCAGCCTGGCACAGCCCCGCGCCTTCGGCTGTGCCCATGTCTTGCCAGGAGGCTGTGCCAGGCCAGGCCTGAGGCAGGAGCTGCTGGGGGCACGCAAACCCTGGTTTGGGCTCTCAGATCTTCGATTTGGGCACACAGACCGTTGGTTTGGGCTCGCAGCTCCGGCAGGGACCCTCAGCCTCTGCAGCCCCTCTGTGCTGCCGTGGGCCTTGGAGCCAGCCTGCCCAGCTTTTCCACGTGTCCCTGTCCCCCCACTGAATCCCTGCCCTGCCTCCCCAGCCTCCTGGAGCACTGTGGAGCAGTCCCTCGTCAAGCTGGGGGAGAACCTGAACAACCTCGGCACGTCCCCGCTGCGGAGCCAGGCTGATGACTGCGTGTCCCTCATCAAGAGGTGGCTGTGTGCTGCTGCTTCATGGGTTTGGGGGGCAAAATGGGTCTGAGCCCCACTCTGGGTGCCCTAAACTCCTTGCTCTGAGGGCTGAGAGCCTCCTGCCTCTCCATGCTGGCTCCCTGCTTCCCTGTCCCTTCCCAGCTTGGATCCCTGCTCTGGCAGTGGGCTGGGGCTGACCAGAGGAGAGGGGACAGAGCAAGTGGTGACCCAGGAGTTGCTCCTCTGGTGACCTGGGGCTCTTTACCATTCCTCAGCTGCTCTGGTCACACCAGAGCTGCCATTCCTGCTCCATATCACCTTGGAACTGCTCCCAGGTCCCAGGGTCTTGGCTGTGCCTTGGAGATCCCAGGCACAGGTGCTCCAGGCTGTCCTGCCCCGGGGAGACACAGGGCAGCAAAGGTCAGGGGCTTGGCCAGGGAATGAGAGCGGGACAGGAGGAGCAGGAATCTGTCCCTGCAGGGCCCCAGTGACCCTGAGCTGCCCCCTCCCACCCAGCATCCCCACCATGCTCTCGGTCCACTCGGAGCAGCTGAACAAGACCGGGTTCCCCACCGTGCACGCCGTGGTGCTGCTGGAGGGGACCATGAACCTCACGGGAGAGACCCAGCCGCTGGTGGAGCAGCTCATGATGGTGAAGAGGATGCAGGTACAGAAGTGACAGCGTGTTCTCCTGCTCAGGTGGCCTGGGGCCACAGCCAGGGCTCTGTGCTGTGCCTGCCTGTGCTGATCCTGCTCTGAGGGAGCAGCGGGAGCCCATCAACACCGTCTCAGAGGTTCAGAGGGGTGGGGGATGTGCTTTGCTGTCAGCCCAGCACTGAGGGGGTCTGTGTGTGTGCCCTGCAGCGCATCCCCTCCCCGCTCTTTGTGCTGGAGATCTGGAAGGCCTGTTTTGTGGGCCTCATCGAGTGCCCCGAGGGCACGGAGGAGCTCAAGTGGACAGCCTTCACCTTCCTGAAGGTAGGAGCCATCCCAGCACTGCTCCGAGCCCTGTGCCTGCCACTGCCCTTTCCCTGCATGCCCAGCTCCTGCTGAGCCCTGACCTCTGCCAGAGCAATTAGTCCTCCCCCCCTGCAGAAATGCTCCTGTCCCCGGGCTGGGAGAGCAGCTGTGTGCAGCTGTGTTGGTCTGGGCTGGTGCTGCTGGGGGGTCCCGGCTGTGGAACGGGGTCTGCCCCAGTGTCACACCATGCCCTGTGTCTTTCAGATGCCCCAAGTCCTGGTTAAGCTCAAGAAGTATCCCCAAGGGGACAGGGTGAGTCTGAAGGCCATCCGTGGGGGGCTGTGTGTCACCATGGGTGAGCTGTGTCGTGCTGGTGCCTGGCCAGAGCTCTGTGGGGGAATGGTCTGTGTCCCAAGAACCTTCCCTAACAGAGCAGGCAGTGGGAGGTGGGGGTGTGTTGGGAGCACGCTGGGCTGAGTGCTGGGCTTTGTGCTCGGCAGGATTTCACTGAGGACGTGAACTGTGCCTTCGAGTTCCTGCTCAAGCTGACCCCTCTGCTCGACAAAGCTGACCAGCGCTGCAAGTGAGTGCTCGCCGTGGCCAGGGCTCACACGTGGCCACGTGCCACGACCACCCTGTCCTCAGTGCAGGATCCTGGCAAGGCTGGTTTAGTTTCTGATCCTCTTTCCTGAGGACCTGGTGCTGCCACACGAGCAAGGCAGTGAGTGTGTGACAGCTGAGTGTGTGACAGCTGAGTGTGGGTGATGGTGTGCGACACCCAGAGCTGCCCTGGTCCCTGCAGCATCCTCAGCGGGGTGGGAGCGGGCCCAGGAGGGCAGCTTGGGAGTCCCCCTGCCCTGTGGCACTGCCTGGGGTGACAGGAATGCTGTCCCTCAGGCTAGGGCTCTGCTCTCTCTTCCAGCTGCAACTGCATAAGCCTGCTCCTGCAGGAGTGCAGCAAGCAGGGGCTGCTCTCCGAGGCCAACAAGACCAACCTGATTGACAAACGGTACAGCCCCTCCAAAGTCTGGGTGACCCCCAAAAGTGGGGTGGTTCTTTGGGGGGACATGAAGGAGGAGCTTCTGTGGCTGGGGCACAACAGCCCAGGGGAATGGGGCATTGCTTTGGGTGACAGGTTGGGTACAGGTAGTCTGTCCCCTCAGAGTGGCAGCTGGTGGTGGCCTGAGGCAGTGGCTTTCCCTTGGGGGTGCCAGTGGGTGGGAGGAGGAAGGCAGGGTGATGAATTCCTGCTCACTGGCCCTTCTTTGGGGTCCCCCAGGACAGCAGACAAGGAAAACTCTCCGTGCTTGAAATCCGCCGAGAATGCCAACATCCAGCCAAACCCAGGGCTCATCCTGAGGGCTGAGCCCACTGTCACCAACATCCTGAAGGTGAGTCCTGTCCTGCAGCTGTGCTGGGCAGGCTGGGCTGGGCCCCAGAGCCCCTTTCCAGCAGCACTAGTCTCACCAGGCAGCTGGGGTGGCTGGGAGGCACCTGATCTCCCCCTGCACTGGGGTGGCAGAGCAGAGGAATCACTCCTAGCTTTGCTGCTCTGCCATGGATCCCAGGAGCTCCCCTCCTCCCTCCTGGGAGGCTGGAGGAGCCGTCAGGTGACATGTCATCAGTGCCAGCAGCCTGAGCCCAGCCAGCTCTGCCCATCCTGCTCAGCCGCTCCCCGCGTGCATCTCCCCCGGTCTCCGGGGACTCCCTGTGTCCCCGTGTCACTCGGGTTGTTTTGCTGCTCCTCAGTGACAGGAGATGTTTTTGTGCCAGTACCAGGGGCACGGAGGGCTCCATCCCATCTCCCCCAAACCCTGTGTGTCCCTGCTCCCCAAGGCCTCAGGGACAGCTCTGGCAGCTGATCAACTCTGTACCCCCTAAGCTGGAGTTTTACTGCTGCTCTGTAGTACGTGTTCCCTGTGACTTCTCTTTCCTCTTACTTTTTTGGTTGTAGACCATGGATGCAGATCACTCCAAGTCCCCCGAGGGCTTGCTGGGGGTCCTGGGTCACATGCTGTCTGGGAAGAGCCTGGACTTGCTGCTGGCAGCGGCAGCAGCCACGGGCAAGCTGAAATCCTTCGCTCGGAAGTTCGTCAAGTGAGTGTCCACCTGGATGGCACCATCTCTTGTGCCCACAGGGGAGTGGGCAGCCCCCCCACAGGGCTGGATGTGCCTCTGGCCCAGTGGAGCGCTGGGAGGGCTGGGGTCGTGGGGAGGCTGCACCCCTCAGCACCCCATCTTGCCTCTGTGTGAACAGGGCAGAGGATCGGAGCCAGGTTGGTTTGGGGGTGTTCAGAGAACTGAAGGCCCTGGCACAGCCCTGGATCCAGGGCTGTGTGTCCCTTCTGTCCCCAGACACCCGTGTCCTGGTTACAGCACACGCACAGCACACGTGGGGCTGTCTGACAGGCTCCCCCTAGGCCTCAGGCCACACCAGCCCCCACGGGTGCACAGGGGAGCTGTTTGGGGGTCCGTGCTCTGAAACCCCCACACAGCTGGCAGGGCTGGCTCTGGGGAGGGCCCGTGGGTGTGGGGACGAGCAGCGTGACTGGACCTGTTTGGCTGCAGGGAGTGGAGACAGGGAGGAGGTGGTTTGTCCCTGCGGGGCTGGAGGGTGTCTGTGGAGCTGGGCCCGGCTTCTCCTGCCCCTCTGTGCTGGGATGGGGTGCAGGGAGGGGTCTGCAGGCCAGGCAGCCCCTCCTTGTCTTGGGGGTAGGAAGTGGCCTGTTGGACTGATAACGCTTCGCTGCCACTCTCTGCCCCTGCAGGCTGAACGAATTCACCAAGCAAATCACCGGAGAAATCTGTAAGTGCGTGTGCGCCCGTGCGTGGGGGGATCTGAGCCAGGCCTCCCCCTCTGCCATGTGCTGGGATGCTCTGGGGCCTGGCTGGATTAAACTGGGACCAGCTGTGGGGCCAGAGAGAACTGAGCTGGGGGTGCTGGTGGGGAGGGGGCACAGGGGCACGTGGCCATGTGCCAGCGGGGGTCTGGGCTCCTGGGCACCTGCTGCTCTCCATGTGTCCATCCCGAATGTTGGTGTTCCCTGCTTGCAGGGGAAGGGCTCCCTCTCCCCAGCCGAGCCTGGGGGCCCCTTGGCTCCCTCCCTGGAAGGGGTGATGTGTCAGCACAGCCCAGATAAGGACTCTGACTCCGTGTGCTTGTGATGAAACTTGTGGAGTGCTCTGACCTTCCATGGCGAGGGGGTGGCCCAGAGGAAGCCAGAGCTGCTTTGGGGGCTCGAGCAGAGGCAGACAGGGTGGGGGGAGGCACTTGGTATGTCCACTCATTCACACACAAGCACTGCGGGGGGTTACAAAAGCTGCCCTGGGGGGAGCAGGTCCTGGCCCCTGCACTTGTGGGGTCCTGCCTTCCTCCTTTTGCTGAGGCTGGAGGTCCCCAAGGTCTTTGTTTCTCCTCCCTCAGCCAAGAGCGGCCCAGTGCGAGCCCTGCTCTTCGACATCTCCTTCCTCATGCTGTGCCATGTGGCCCAGACCTACGGCTCGGAGGTAAGGATCCTCTGAGGGGCTGGATCCTCCGAGGGGATGGATGGGGCTGGGTGGGGCTGGATCCTCTGAGGGGCTCTGGGCAGCGCAGCCCCCTCACTGCCGCAGCCTGCCAGCCTCCTCTAGTGGCCAGCCTGCCACTGTCCCTGTTGTCCCCACTGTCCCTGCAGCCACCACGCTGCCTAGGGCACAGCACCCAGTGCCTGTCACCTGGAAATCTGCCCCTGGGGCTCCATGGGTGCCAGGTGGTGGAGGAGGTCTGGGTGTTGCCTCCCTGAGGACCTGGATTGTGCTCCATTTGTGGACAGTGGGATCAGTGGGAATGCTGCTTCCGCAGCTTCTCCGGGCTGGCTCTGAGCTCACTGGGCTTTTCTCAGTGTTACCCCTCCAGTTTGGCCCTGTTTGGCTGGGGTGGGGGGTCACACAGCCAGGCAGTGTCAGTCCTCCCCCATCCGAGGAGGAACTCACAGCCCCACTCGGGAAACGGCACTTTGGTTGCATGAAAATTTTTCAAGTTTCAACATCTGTGTGTGTTGGGAGCAGAAACGATACTGAAACACTGGGAATGTGGAGAGGGGGGGAGAAGGGCCCTGCCCAGCCAGCCCTGGAGAGCAGGGAGGGGACTCCTGGTGGCTGGGACGTGCCCGGGGCTGTCCGATGAGGTCTCATCCCCTGTCCCAGCCTGATGACTTTCCTGCCCAGCTGCTGCTGAACAGATGTGCAAAACTTTTTTTGGACAAAAATAGCATCCCCTGGGTGACACAGGCTGAGAGGAGGAAGTGACATGTGGGATTCCCAGCTCGTGGCCCCCCCAAGGCCCTCCCAGCTGGGCTGTGTGACCCTTGCACTGGGGACCCTGAGCACAGCTCGTTGGAGTGGGGAACATGGGACCCTTTGGGGCAGGACACGGTGACCCCAGGGCTGGTCCTGGCCTGGCATCTCTCTTCTTCTGACCTGGGCCTTGGTCTGCTGGGGAGCCTCTGGTAATGGGAGAAACCACAGCCCACAGACAGGAAACCAGCGCCTTACTGGGGGCTGACCAGTGCCCGTTTCTCCCTCCAGGCCACAGGGCGGCGCTGTTTCCCCGGCCATGAGCACCCCGGGGTGGGGGTTTCCCCCTGGCGTGGGGGTCTCCCCCCTCGTGGGGTCCCCAGCAGTGTCCCCGCAGGATGCAGACCCCGTGCCGGTTCCGTTCCAGGTGATCCTGTCGGACTCTAACCCTCCAGGCGAGGTGCCCTTCTTTGAGACCTGGATGCTGACCTGCATGCCCGAGGAGGGGAAGATCCTCAACCCCGACCACCCCTGCTTCCGCCCGGATTCCACCAAGGTGGAGTCCCTGGTCGCCCTCCTCAACAACTCCTCCGAGATGAAGCTGGTGTAAGAGCCCACCCGTGAGCCCCCACCCCAGCTTCCCTGGCCCCGTGGCTGTGCCTCAACCCCCCTCACCCCTTCCCCGACAGGCAGATGAAGTGGCATGAGGTGTGTCTGAGCATCTCAGCTGCCATCCTGGAGATCCTCAACGCCTGGGAGAACGGTGTCCTCACCTTTGAGTCCATCCAGGTGGGGCTGGTGGGGGGCAGAGTGGGGCTGTGCTGTGTCCTGAGGAGGGGCCAGGGGTCGAGATGCTCCACGGTACCCTGTTCTCCTGCATCTGCCTCAGAGTTCACTGAGGCTTGGGAGGGGGCAACTGATGTGGCTTCAGCCTTGTGATGCTGCCCTGACCCACTGGGTGACAGTGGGGCTGGCAGGGACAACGTCACCCACAGAGGAGGGAAGGGCTTGGACCCCACAGTCGGGACCCACAGCCCTGGGAGGCGATTCCTGAGCACCCACCTGTCTGTGCTCATCCTCTGCTCCGTCTCCTCTCCTAGAAAATCACGGACAACATCAAGGGGAAGGTGTGCAGCATGGCAGTGTGTGCCGTGGCCTGGCTGGTGGCCCACGTCCGCATGCTGGGCCTGGATGAGCGGGAGAAGTCCCTGCAGATGATCCGTCAGCTCGCGACCCCCCTGTACGGGGAGAACACGCTGCAATTCTACAACGAGCGGTGAGCTCAGGCACAGCCTGTCCCTGCCCTGCTCCTGCCCCCCAGTGCCATGAGGATCCCTGCCCTGCTTCCCCTTCCCAGCTCCCTCCTGATCCCGTCCCTCCTCTGCAGCGTGGTGATCATGAGCTCCATCCTGGAGCACATGTGCGCCGACGTCCTGCAGCAAACGGCCACGCAGATCAAGTTCCCTTCCACGGGCATGGACACCATTCCCTACTGGAATCTCCTGCCCCCCAAGAAGCCCATCAAGGAGGTGCTGACCGGCGTGTTCACCAAGGTGCTAGAGAAGGGCTGGGTCGACAGCCGCTCCATCCACATCTTCGACACCCTGCTGCATATGGGGGGGGTCTACTGGTTCTGCAACAACCTGGTCAAGGTATGTGGGGGCAGGAGGGACCCCCAGTGCCACAGCGGGAATGATGGGTCTGGTCTGTGCTCCCAGTGTCCTCGGTGTCCCTGGGCTGGCTGCTGGGCACTGGAGGGGAGGGGACAGGCCCACCCCTGCCCGTGCCCCCTCCTCCCTGCCCTGCTCCCTGCAGGAGCTGCTGAAGGAAACACGGAAGGAGCACACCCTGCGGGCCGTGGAGCTGCTCTATGCCATCTTCTGCCTGGACATGCAGCAGCTGACGCTGATGCTGCTGGGCCACATCCTGCCCAACCTGCTGACAGACTCCTCCAAGTGGCACACCCTCATGGACCCCCCCGGGAAGGCCCTGGCCAAGTAAGACCCCAGACCCCATGTCCTTGGGGGAGCCTGGCTGGGGAGGTGGGGAGATGGTCTGTGCTGGGATGGAGGTCCCAGACACCCAAATTCCTCCCTGTCCCTGGCCCAGTGCTGACAGTTTCCACTCTGGGTCCCATTCCCTGCTGTTCCCCTCGGAGGAGAGAACTGCTGTGTCCCATCCCTGGGCTCACACCTCATCCTCAGGTGGATTGGCAACACCTGGCTGTGTCCCTGCTCTGTCCCCAGGCTCTCTGTGTGGTGTGCCCTGAGCTCCTACTCCACCCACAACAAGGGCCAGGCCTCGGCCCGGCAGAAGAAGCGGCACCGGGAGGACATTGAGGTGTGTCTGGCGTGGAGCAGGGGTTGGCTGGGGGCTCTTTGTGCCCAAAAGCAGAAGTGGCCGGGGGAGGGGAGGGTGGCAGGAGTGGGTGGGTGAGACCAGGCTCCCTGCTCAGCTTCTCTGGGCTCTCTGAGGTCTTCTGACATTAAAATCCAGGCTTTTCCCTTCTCTTTCCTGGGGAAGGGGCTGTAATGAGCTGCTCTGGATGTGACCTGCCCAGGTTGGGATGCTGTGGGTGAACAGAGATCATAGCCCTGGGCCCAGGGTGGGCCAGAACACCCCACTCAGTGAGGGGCTGGTGGGGCTGAACCCCCTCTTTCTTTCCCCCAGGATTACATCAGCCTGTTCCCACTGGATGACACACAGCCCTCCAAGCTCATGCGCCTGCTGAGCTCCAACGAGGAGGATTCCAACATCCTCTCCAGCCCCAGTAAGTGTGGGGAATGGGGTGGGGGTGGCTCCCGGGGGGGGGCACCATCCTGCCTTGCTGTTCTGTTTGGGTGTGAAAGGGGCATTTGCACAAAAATCCTTCCCTTCCCAAACCGGCTGGGTAAGGATTTAGAGCTCTCAAGTGTTATTTCAGTTATCCTGGAAAAGAGAGAGGCCAAACTCTTTATTTCTGTGATCAGAACAACTTCCAGGGCTGAGGTTACACCTTCTCTCCCTTCTGGTGCCCCCCCAACCCAGCACCCCACACCTGAGGGGCCCCGGGGGGCTTTGAGAGCCGTGTCCCCCCAGCCACCCTTGCGTGGGACCAGAGCTGGAGGTGACATTCCTGACATCTGAGGCCAAATCCTGACATTCCAGTGCTGTGAACAAGGCTGGAGCAGAGCCTTGGGACACATCCGTGTCCTTGTGGTGTCACAGGTTGCGACAGCTGCAGTGGGACATGTGGGGGGTGGTCCATGTCCTGCCTGGCAGGGGCTGTCACGGCTCCCACATGCATTGTCCACACTCCTGGGCAGTGAGTCAGGACCTTCCCTGCTCACTGTTTCTCCCCTTATGCCAAATGTACTCTTTAGTTATTAGGTTTTGACACATCCATTGACCTCTGGTTTTGTTACTGTCGAAATACGGGCTTTTCCCTTTATTTCACTTATCTTTTTTTAACTCCTGAGGCAGTCCCACCTCTTCCCAGCGACATTCAGGACTTTTTTGGGCTGTTTTCTGCAGTGATGTGGAAACGCTGCTTCCTGCAGCGGCCACGTAACTCATGTGATTCCATGAGAAAAGTGTGGGAGGGCTTTCTTTTTTTGGTGAGCATCCTCAAGAGCAGCACAAGGTGGGTCCTGCTGATTTGGGCAGGAGCTGAGGACCACGGGGTCTGCACAAGAGCCTTCCCAGGGGCATTTCCATCCTGTTGGAGCGGAGCTGGCTCAGTTCCTGCTGCAGAAGCGCCCAGTTGGGGTCGGCTCAACCCCCCTGGTCTATCTCAGGATTTGCTGCTAGATTTGGATGTGCGTCAGCTCTGGTAGCTGGACTGCACCCTGACAGTGAGATTGGAGAGCTGCTGTGCAGCTGTTGAACATCTGGCTCTCACACAGGATGTGTAATGTGTGTGTTGCTGCTGTTCCTCTCTCCCCATCGTGACATCCCCTGAGAGCAGCGTGGGGATCCCCCCCTGGGCTCTGGGCTCCGTGTGGGCTGCCAGGGTGGACATGGCACAGACTGTGCTCTGTTTCTGGGGTGCCCCAGTGGCACAGGCTCAGTTATGGTATGGGGGGCCCAAACCTCTCCCCCTCCACGGGGTCACTTCTGGCAAAGCCCCTCCTGGACCTGGGTCACCTTGAGTGGCCAGAGTGGGCACATTGGCACAGCCAAGAGGCTGTTCCTGACTCCTGTTCTGCTGCCCACAGATCGCTCCATGAGCAGCTCACTCTCTGCTTCCCAACTCCACACTGTCAGCATGAGGGACCCGCTCAACCGCGTGCTGGGTAAGGCGGGGGCGGGTCTGTGGGGTCACATCCAGCCAGGCTGGGGCACCAGTGGGAGGTTTGGGCCACCCCCAGCCCCCCAGAACTGACCTGACCGTTGATCTCTCCCTGTCTCCACAGCAAACCTCTTCCTGCTCATCTCTTCAATCCTGGGGGCCAAGACGGCCGGCACCCACACCCAGTTTGTCCAGTGGTTCATGGAAGAGTGCGTGGAGTGCCTGGAGCAGGGCAGCCGTGGGAGCATCCTCCAGTTCATGCCCTTCACCATGGTGAGCCCTGCGGCCGTGACACCCCTGTCCCTGCTCGGGGGTGTGCTGGGGTCCCACGGGAAAGGGGCACGTCTGGGGGTTCCTGCTGCCTGTCTCGCCTGTCTCCATCTCTGGGGACACTCACTGTGCTTCTCCTGTGCCCCTGGGCAGGTTTCAGAGCTGGTGAAGGTGTCCACCATGTCCAGCCCCAAAATCGTGCTGGCCATCACTGATCTCAGCCTGCCCCTGGGCCGCCGCGTCGCTGCCAAGGCCATCGCTGCGCTCTGAGGGGGCACATCCCTGAGCATCCCGGGCACCTCCCTGCCCACCTGCATGCCTGGGATGGCCTCTGTCACTGCAGCTTGGCCTCGCCCTGCCCACAGGCTGCTCCCTCAGTGCCCAGAGCCACCCCTGTGCTGCCTCGTGAGGGCTTCGAGACTGAGATGCCCCCGTGATTTTTTTTATTCTATAAATAATTCAACCCTTTTGTAGAACCAGGTTTTGCCTCACCTCTGTCTGGGGTCCTGGGGCTCCCCAAAATCCCATGTTTCGGGGGGTGATGGAGGAGTTGGTGGCCAAGCCCCATGCTGGGAGGGGGCTTGAATCCTATTCTCCCTGTCCCGGGCAGCTAACGGAGCCGTGGCACGCACTGGGATGGGCTGGGATGGCCTCACCGGGCCTGACACCGGTGTGAGTGCCACCCTGAGCTGGCACCAACCCGCCCAGGCACCGCTGCTCGCCCAGGGGCGGCTCTTTACCGTTAGCCCGGAGCAAAGAGCAGGGCCTGGCGCTCGTGGCCTTCCCGGCTCTGTCAATATTTGCCGCGGCAGCCCCGTGGCTGGCGTTGGCACTGGCGCTTCCCCTTCCAGGAAGGGGCTGGAGCAGGAGAAGGGGTTTCCTGTAAGCACCTATGAGGGCCCGATGAGAGCCCGGCCGTGGGGCTCTGGCCTTGTGCCAGCCCCTTCCCCGGGGCTGGGAAGTCGGGGGGAGGCAGGAACTCCTCCCACTGGCTCTGGGCTCTGTCCCTTTGGGCCCGGGATGAGTGTGGTGAGGGATGATGGTGGTCACAGGACCTGAGCGTGGGCCCAGTGGGAGGAAAGGGATCTGGTGGAGCCGAGGAGCACAGGGACAGCCTGGGGTGGGCAAACACCCACGAGGGCGAGGCTGGGGGTGGCTGCAGGGGCTTTCAGGGGCAGGGAGATGCCCAGGGGTCTCCTGACATTGCCACATCCGTTTGTCCGTCCACCCTGCCACAAGCACCCTTCCTTCCTCGCTGCTGGAAGCCTCATCCCACCACAGTCGCTGGGCATGTCCCGAGGCAGCTTTGGAGCAGATTCCCCATGTGGCAGCAGCAGCAGAGGGGGGGGTGGGTCCTCCCAGCGCGGGTGGCTTCCGGAGCTTTCTAGGAATCAGCTCTTGCCCAAGTGGTGCTGCCGGGGGTGGGAGGAAGCAGATGCCCCACGGGTGCCTCCTGGTCCTCGGGGGGGCTCGGGCTGTGGTGTGGGGGCACCAGGGGGGGTGGTTTCCAGTGGCACTGTGCACCACTGAGCCGACACCGTCAGCCACAGCCCGGCCCCAAATGCCCCATTCCCTTGTCCCCGTGTCCCCATGCCCGGTCACTCCACGTGTCCCCCCCCATCCCCTAAGCAGGCAAGAGACAGCAGGGCAGAGCAAAAATAGAGTTTATTTCCATTTTTATCACACACACATATATATATATAAAAAGTAGCATGTGTTCCTCGGGGCTGACCCAACTGGAGCAATAAATACAGTACAAAACCCGCCGCCCCCGCGCCCGCAGCTCCCACACAGCCACGGGACCGGGGCTGCGTCAGGCTCAGGGGGATGGGACCACGTCCAAGCGACTCCTCCCGGCCAGGGATGGGCATGAATAAGTTAAACTGCAATAAATACCCCGAATTTTGGCAGGGAAGGGGGGGACAGAGCACTGGTGCTCCCCGGAAAAGCCTCGTTCCGGGTGGGTTGCATCCCTGTGGCATTTCCCTCCTCCCCTCCCTCCCTAATGGCTACTAAATATTAATTACTAGAAATAACACCCGTCAGATGTGTCCCTGCAGGCTGCAGCCCAGGCAGGGAGATGCTGCTCTGGAGCATCCTCATCCTTGGATGAAGGCAGTTTCCCGTGGGATGCTGCAGGGGAGCCCCTGCAGCGCCAGCCGTGGGGAAACTGAGGCACAGGGGGTGCCACGGCAGCTGCGGGGGCTCGGCCCAGCTCCCGAACCTCGTAGCAGAGATACGCTTGTGTTTAAATATTAAACAAGGGTGATGCTGCACAGATACCCGTGCACGGATCCGCCGCGGGGACCCCCGGACCGGGGCGAGCATCCCCGGCCAGATAAATATTAAATAGCCATAAATATTAAATAAGCAGAAAACGGGGCGCTCCTGGGATGTCCCTCGGGTGGGACATCCACAAGCAGGGGTCAGAGGCGGGCGAGGTGCCGCAGTGCCCGGTACGCCGTCTCCAGGAACCGCTGGAAGTTGGCCAGGATGAAGAAACCGCCGACTTGGTGGTGGAAGTGGGAGGAGAAGGTGGGCAGGGGGTCCGGGTTCTCCGCGGGGTACGTCACCGTGGCCAGGCCCAGGTCCTCCATCTGCAGCCAGGCAGAGGCAGCACAATCAGCTCCGGGCTCAGAGACGCCCCGGGAGCACGGAGGCATCCCAGGGATGCGGAGTGTCCCTCCTGGGCCCTCTGTGTGCCCCAGGAATGCAGCCCTGGTGCCCCTGTGTGCCCTTCCTGGGAATACAGCACCCACCATGCCCACCCATCCCTGGCTGTGCCCCCATGCCCCTCACCTGCTGCTGGATGTTGGAGGACAGGTTGGCCGTGTCCAGCTGCAGGGTCTCCACCAGCCCGGCGTGGCCGGGCAGCAGAGCCCGCACAGCGGCCAGGGAGCCGTGGTAGACGCGGAGCCCGGCGCGGATCTGGTTGAAGCAGGTCTCCTGCGGTGGGCACAGCACAGTCAGTGGGACCACGACGGGCTCTGGGGTGCCCCGAGCTGCGGCAGAGCCAGCGGGGCTGAGACCTGCCAGGTCCTGGCAGGGGTGGGCTGCACTCACCGCCTGGAAGGAGCGGCTGTGGCACTGCTCCAGCGGCACCTGCGCGATGTCCAGGTCCTGCCGCACCAGCAGCAGCTCTTCCTCCTTGCACAGCTGGAAGGTGTCGCACTGCGGGCGAGGGGGACGGGGTCAGGATGGCCAGAGGACCCTGACACCCCCCAACACCCTGTTCCTGGGCTGCCCTGGCTGGTGTGTGCCCGGGAGGGTCCCCACGTGCCCCCAGTGGACCCCAGGATGTCAGGGCTGAGCCTTGGGGGCCCTGCAGGCTCCCAGCCCTGCAGTGCCTTGTCTGGGATCCTGGGGGTTCCACCGTCCCCACTCTGTGGGACTCACCACCACGTGCTGCAGCGCAGCCACATCCCCACGGATCTTGCGGGTGAACTCGAGGTTCCTCTGCAGGAAGAGCTGGAAATCCTGGTCCCCGGAGAGCTCGGGCAGCGGTGCCCCTTGCAGTGCCCACCACGGTGCCCACAGCAGAGCGCCCAGCAGCGCCAGCCCACCTGAAGGGACAACAGCTCAGAGCCCACCCGACACCCCAGGTACCCCAACCCCGTGCCCAGGGTGGGGTCAGGAACCAGAACCCCCCTAAAAGAGCATCCCACAGGCTGTGGGGCAGTGATGGGAGGCTCTGGGCATGTGGGTGCAGCAGGGGCTACAGGGAGGGGGATTTATGGGTGCTCTGGGGGAAGTGGGCACTGTGGGTGCAGCAGGGGCAGTGAGTGAAGTGGGTACAATGGGAGCAACAGGAGCAGTGAGAGATGCTTGGGTTGTGGGAGCAATGGGGGCTGTGGGTGCAATGGGAGCAGCAGGAGGTGTGGGGGAAGTGGGAGCAGTGGGGGCTGTAGAGGGTGCCGGGTACTCACGGGTGAGGGAGCACATGGTCGGTGCCCGGCTCGGCGTCTCCTCCTCAGTTCGGAGCAGCCCAGCTCTGCTCATCGATCAGGGCATTTATAGCGCGGGCCCCGGGGATTCTCACCGATGTGGCAACCGCCCCGATTGCTTCATTGCCTTAATCACAGCTTTCAGATCCCGGGAACCGGGTGCTCGGCCGGGCCCACACCACGGGGCTTTCCTGGGGCGGGTGGGCAGCTCTGCCCCTCAGCGTGGCTGTGGGTGCCCGGCTCAGCCCTGGAAACAAGGTGGGTGCCAGGATGGAGCTGGCGGGGCCTTGGTGACTCATTAACCTGCTCCCAGAGCTCCCACTGTGCTGGCCGGAGCCCAGTGCAACAGGGTCACTCAGAGGGTCACTTGCAGGGTCACTCGTAGGTGACCAGGAGAGGGGCTGGTGGCTGCTGGTGTCACTCCAGGATCATGCCTATCCCTATTCCATGTGGGAATCACCCCCCCAGCTGCCCCAGCCCCTCATCCCAGCACCAGGGCGGGTGCTGGTGGTGTGAGTGGAGAGTGGGACTCAGTCCCTGTGGGTCCCTTCCAACTCAGAATGTCCTGTGATTCTGACTCTGTGCCCTTCACAGTGGTGGCACCAGCTGGAGGTGGCCAAGGTGTGACCCTGTCCAGGCACCTCCCCGGGGCCATGGGTACCACCCCAGGGTCACATCCTGCCCTGCTGGGCGCTGTGGGGCCGGGCTGTGCTCGGGATCCCGCATGTGCAGCAGCTGCATCAGGCTGACCCCCCTGCCCCCGTGAGGGGCCAACACCCCCTGCCCTTCAGGGAAGAGGCTTCCAGGGCAGCCCCAGGTCTGGGATGACCCTTCCCGGCCCCGCCACACTGACGTGGGAATTTTGGCTCGTGTCGCTTCCCGCAAGTCCTTCCAGGATGATCCCTTGGGCCGGTGCCAGCTGGACCGGCTCCTGTCCGGCATGGGCTGGATGGGGCAGGGAGGCACCCGCTCCCTCCCCAGCCCTGGGCAGGGTGACCCTGGGGCAGCGCTGAGCTGGGGGGGCTCATTCTGCACTCCTGACCCCTGGCAGGGTCCCATCCCTGAACTCCTGGAGGCTGTGGGGACAGGGATGGGGACAGGGAACCCCCATTCCTGGGAATGGGCCACACACCCGGTGGGGTACAGCCCACGGGGGGTGCAGTTTGTGGCACAACCACAGCACCAGCCCCGGGGAGCTGCTCCCACCTCCAGCTGGGAAATGAACCCCCATCAGCTGCAGACAATCCATGGGCACCAAACAGAGCCAGGTCTTCCCTCTGGAACCCAAGTCTGACCTCCCTTCAGAACCCGGGAGCACCAAGTGTTCTACCCTCGGACCCTGTGAGAGGACCTTGGCAGTGGGGACTGTTTGTGGGATTTTGGGAAGCAACAGCCGCTTCCAGCTTTGCCTGTGCCCTCCCATGAGTCAGGGGAAGCTGGTGGCCATGGAGGGACTCGGTGTGGTCCCCCTGGACCGAGGGGGCCCCGAGTGCCCACGGGATCACCCCGGAGCAGATCTGCCTTCTCAGCAGGTTGGTGCTTCCAGGGATTGTGATGGGGGGGGAGGTTGAATCAGCGCCTGGTGGGGCCCAAAGCCCCCCGTCAGCTTTCCAAGGAAGGAAGTGGTTTCGGACCCGAAACTCTGTGGGTGGTGGGGGGTGGGGGTTGGAGCTGGGGCAGCACAATCCCCCACGTGGGTCTTGAGCTGCCCAGCCCAGCCCTGGGGACTGTCCCGGGCAATCACCCCTCTGTTTCGGCCTCGTGGTCACCCTTCCTCTTCACGTGGCCCAAGCTGGGAACCCTCGTCCCCTTTGCCAACACGTCGCGCTCCTGGGGTGTCCCTGTGTCCCCATTGCCAGCGCTAGCTGTCCCCCTTGGCTGGGCTTTCGCCTTCCCTGGTCTCCCCACAGGGACCTCTGAAACAGGACCTGGCTGGGGCAGCCCCACACTTGACCCTCAGCCCTTGCCCGTCCCAGCATGGGCGTGCTGGGGGATTCCCAGATTTTCCCAGAGAACCGATCCCAGATACCGGCAGGATCCACCTGGGGTGGCTGCAAGTCCCCTGTCACCATCACCCCCCTGGGGCTGGGGTTGTGGGGCACAAGGAGGGCCCAGCCTGGTCCTGTGCCTTTCCCCCCAGTTCCTGCTGGAACCCCATCCCTGAGCTGCTGAGGCCACTCCCAACCCTTCTGGGACAAAGCTCCAGCCCCCGGGATGCCCGAGCCAGCCCCAGCCCCACCTCTGATCACCAGCCCTGGGGAGGGAGCAGAGACCCCAGACCAGTCCCCTGCCCCCCTCCCCACCCCAACAAACCCACGGCAGGAGCCCCCCAGGCTGGTGTTTTTCCATCTTTTATTTTAAAATTCATAACTGAAGTTTAACAAAGTTTGACCCCGTTGCTATTGCGGGAGCCGGGGGGGCCCTGGCAGAGCCCCCACTCCTGCCCCCTGCCCGCTCCAGCCCCGCTCCCCCCACAGCCCCCCCGGCACCGGCTCCGACATCACCACAGGGATCCTTCCAGGGATGTTTATTGGGGAGGGGGTCCCAACGTGGGTGCAGGGGGTCGGGGGCTGCAGGCCCAGGGAACCCCCCGTGTCCCCTCCCACAGAACAGACATGCAGGGATTTATAAAAGGGGGGTTGGGGGGGGCCCTGCTCAGCCACCATCTGCCCGAGGGACAAATATAAAACACAGCCAGGGCCCAGGGTCATGGAAAACCGTCGTCATCATCCTCTGCCATCTCCTTGGCGAACTCCAGGTCCTGCTGCTCACGCTCTCGGCGCTCCTGGAAGGCAGAGGTTGGTGGCAGGTGGGGACAGGAGCCACGTCCTTCCCGTGGCCGCAGGGGCCAGGGCGAGATCTCACCTCTGCAGATTCCAAGTCCTTGTTGTAGGATTTGGGTGGGAACCTCATGGCCTGGAGAAAGGGAGGAGGAGCTCTGAGCTGAGCCAGCCCGGGGCTGTGTCCTGCTGTCCCCAGGACTGTCCCCTGCCCCTGGGGACGTGAGGCCAGGCCGTGCTCACCTTCACGGACATGTTGTGGATGTCGAGGCAGAAGGAGATGCGCTGGTGGAAGGCCAGTTGGGGCTCCCGCGTGGAGTAGATGTCGATCATCTCCTTGGACTGCACGTAGCCCTTCTCGTGGTTGATGCTGGCCTCGATCACGCCGTCCCGGATGGCCTGTGGGCAGGGGACAGGGCACGGTGTGTTCCCCAGGGTCGGGATGCGGTGCAGGGAGTGTCCCCAGCTCTCCCTGGAGAGGCCTCAAGCCGGACGCGGTGGTGCCGCAGGGAGGGGAGCGTGGGGGTCTGTGGGCACCCCAGGACCCCTCTGCCGGTACCTTGGCCACGATGAACTCGGCGTCCTCTGGGCTGTCCAGCTGCAGCTTCTGGGCGATGTCAGCCAGGGAGATGCGGGAGTAGGAGAGGCTGATCATTCGGACACCTGTGGGGACAGCGGGATGCAGCGCCCTGGGACCACGGCACCACCCGGGGGGGCCCCAAACACCCCCCTACCTGTCTTGATGACATTGTGCCTCAGCCGGATGATGAGGGTGTAGGTGCCATCCGCCTGGAACTTGTCCCCAAACTGGTCAAGGACTTGGTTGAACTTGGCCAGGTTCCCCGTCCTGACGGCTGGAGGGGAGAAGGTGGGAATGGGGGAGGGAGAAAGGCCGGGGAACACGAGGCAGGGCTGACTCCCTTCCTCCTCCTCCTCCTCCTTCCCAAGCGGCATCTGCATCTGAGTCCCACCAAGGGGAGAGAAGAGAACTCCCCTTGGGTGCCTTCCCACTCAGGGTGTTCCATGGCTCTGTGGGACAGGGAGGGGCAGCAGGCCGTACCCTGGGTCAGCAGGAAGTAGGGCATGAGTGAGCGCTTGAGTGAGGGCTGCCGGAACTGCAGCCTGTCTGGGATCTCCCCGAGCAGCAGCTCCACCACGATGAGCAGCTTGTGCACCTGGGGCAGAACAAGACACTGGGTGAGTCCCTGCGGGGCCTGAAACCATCCCTGTCCCTGTGGGACCCAACCCCAGGAAGCCCCGAACCCATTCCCATCCCTGTGAGGCCCAGGAGGTCCCAGATCTGTCCCTGGGAAGTTCCAAACCTGGGAGGTCCCACACTCATTGTCCCTGCAGGGCCCAACACACCGGGCGGTCCCAAAGCTGTCCCCGTGGGGCTTGATACACTGGGAAGTCCCAATCCCAAGGAAGTCCCAAACCTGGGAGGTTCCAGACCCACCCCCAGCCCCGGGGGGTTGCCACGCTGTCCCCCCTCACCGTCTGCTTGAAGCCCACGGCCGTGTGCTGCGGGGCCTTGCGCAGGGCGTTGGTCATGGTCCGCCGTGCCTCCGAGTATTCCAGCTGGATGGCCTTGATCCGCCCTGCGCCCACACGGGGCGGGTGGGGAAAGCCACCCCAGTGAATCCAACCCGGCCCGCACGCACGGGGCTCCAAATCCTGCCTGGAAGCCCCACCTCCAGCTGCTCAAAGGGGTTTCCAGGGAAGCGGAGCCGGGAAGGCCGGGGAGGGGGGTGGCTCCCCTGGGTGGGACACGCTCACCTGTGTAGTACAGGTACCGGGCCCACTCGTTGTTGTTGGCCTGCTCGGGGAACACGGACTTGGAGACGAGCTTCTCGGCCTGGTCGTAGAGGTTGTAGTGGAGGTAATTCCTCAGGAGCAGGTTGAGCAGCGTGGCCTGGCCGTCGGCGTCGTGGCGCAGCGTGGCCGTGCGGAGCCGCGCGTGCAGGAAGCTGCGGGGACGGCACGGGGAGTCAGGGAGAAAACAGGGGACACGGAGCTCGGGGACAGCCCACCCGCAGGGCCCACCCCACCCCACCTCCGGACCACGTCGAGCTTGTTCAGGAACTCGTAGATCCGGGAGTGGTAATAGTAGCACTTGGCCACCACCAGGTCCAGGGCCCGGCGGTTCTGGGAGCTGATCTTCTGCATCAGGTCGTCGGACACTTTCTGAGCCTGCGCGAGGGGAAGGGAGGTCAGAGCAGGGGGGTTGGTCCTGGGAGGGGCAGAGACCACCGGGGCCGTGGGGTGGCCCCCCAACACCCCTGGAATGAGGGCACAGTGTGGGGCAGGGCCAGGTGGTCCCTGAGGAGAGAGAACAGTGGGAGCAGCTCGGGGGTCTCACCTCGGGGTACCTCTTGCTGTTCATCAGGTAGATGACGAGCAGCAGCTGCAGGTAGGTCTCCACCTCTGGCAGGAGAGGGGCTGAGGCCGCTTTCCCCGTCCGCGGGCGGAACTGCAGCTCAGCTTCCGTGTCCATGGACTGAGGGGACAGAGATGTGCTGGATCCCCGTCAGGATGTGACAGGAGCCAGCCCAGGCTGCTCTGATGACAGTCCCATCCCTGCCTAGGGCCGCAGAGTCCTGTCCCCGCTCACACGTGCTCCTGAGCAGCTGGGCTGTGTGTCCCCAAGCTGTCAGTGTGAAGCCGTTCCCCTTATTCTGTCCCTGCAGGCCCTTGTAAATAGTTTCTCCCCCTGGCTCCTTCAGGTACTGGAAGGCCAAAATTAAGTCATCCCTAAACCTTGCCTTCTCTAAGCTGAATTATCCCAATTCTCCCAGCCTGCCCTCAGAGCAGAGGCGCCCCATCCCTCTGATCATCTTGGTGCCTCCTCACTCCAACAGCTCCCCAGTCCTTCCCGTGCTGGGACCCCCGAGCTGGGGGCAGCACTGGGGGCAGGTGTCCTCTCCCTCCCCTGCCTGTACCTCCTCCAGGAAGCCGAGCAGGAAGTCCCTGAGGGTGCAGTTGGAGGTGAAGAAGCCGTGGATGGCCTTGTGCAGCACGTTGGGGTTGAGGCGGCGGGAGGTGGAGGGCAGAGCCCGCAGGGCCCGCAGGACGTAGCGCGGCTCCTTCCCCGACACCGCCTTCTCCAGCTGCTTCACGTGCTCCTTGATGTCTGCGGGGGGGCACACGGACACCCCTCACCCCAAATCCTCTGCCAGGGGCACCCCAGGGCTGTCCCCCCTCCCATTCGGTTTCCCTGGGGCCTCGGTGTCCCCGGTGACCTGACCTGTCCCTGCTCGGAGCAGGGGGCTGGGGACACCCTCCCAGAGCCTTCTGCCTGCTCCCCAAGGCCTCCAGCCCCTCTCTGCACCCCCGCGGGGTCCCACCGCACCAGGTCAGCAGCGCCCCTGCCCCTCGCAGCCCGCCCTCCCAGGCATCCCCACCAAACACCTCTCCCTCTGCCTTTCCTTCACAGAGCCCCCTCCACGGCCCCTCGCACACAGTGACCCTCCCCAAAAACACTCCTCCATTTCCCTTTCCTCACAGTGACGCCCCCCCCGCCAAACCCACCTCCC
>JAYRBT010000081.1:1828183-1841406 GCA_036023395.1 Myiotriccus ornatus | reverse complement strand
GAAGCAGCACAAACCCAAAGAGTAAAGTGATTTCCCTTACCTTGCTAACGGGGAGGGGCTCCCTGAAGCAACCCCTGCTGGGGCAGAACCACCGTTGGATCCCTGGCTGTTCACTGCAGCTTATCCGCTCTTGTTCTCAGCTTTGAAATCACTGAGGGACTTTCCTCCTCACTAATGATTTATTTTCACACAATAGCCACTGCGTAACTCCTCCTCTGAAAGGCTTGAGTGATTGAGTCTCTTAAAGGGGCTGTGTATAACTCAAAACTTCTACAGTGCAATGGGTTTGACCTTGCCTGGATTCCAAATACCAACAGCTACTACATTCCCCTCTCCTCCCCACTCTGCAACTCCACACAGCAGAGAAGTTAAAAAAAAACCAACAACCTGGGATAGTAGAAGGTGTCCCTGCCATTGGTAAGGGGTGGGACTGGATGATCTTTGAGATCCCTTCCAACCCAAACCATTCCACGATTCATTTGCCATTCTTGTTTCACAGCAAAACCCCTCCACGTGAAAATTCCAGGCCTCAAAACACAAGTTTTTACCTGAATACTTAACTTTATTAGTCTCTCTTAGAACACTGTACAAAGGAGTAATAAAAATATTCACACTTTATTTTAGAAAGTTCTCTACTTGAGACTCCTGTATCCACAGCAAAAAGAAGGGCTACTGGGAAAAAAAAAAAAAAAACAACCTAAAACTTTGTACAGAACATTCCTTTAAAAAAACCCTCCCAGTTAATTCAGCTCATTAAACCGATCCAGGGAGGATACAGATACACCAACACTCGCATGCTTAAAAGCTATTATAGGCAATGATAGAGCAACATAAGTTACAATGAGGAATATTAATGTGTTAACCCACTGCTGTCCCCTCCTCGAGGGCCAGTACCGAGCTTCTAAAAACAACCCAAAATTCAAACATAAAAGTACTCGGGAATGAAGTAGCCCTAAATCTTGTTTATTTTAAAGGCTTTTTCCTGCGAAGGTCTGGACTCTTTTTTGCCACCCTGGTAGCTCTGTTAAATGAATCCCAAGACAGGATTCCCTAATTCTGGAGCATCAGGCTGGGAGGACTTGCTGGTTTTCCGACTGTCCTGGAGCAGGGACTGCTGTACCCTGCGGATACGTGCGTGGTGCTGACAGTGGCTTAGGAGGCTTTGCCCACTGCAAGGCTGCTGCCAGTTCCTGAGAAGGGTTCCAGGCTTTCAAAAGCTTTTCTCTTTCCTTGCAGAACCAAAGAGAAAAGCTGCTGAAGTACCTGCTCGCCAGGAATCGTTTCTCCATCACAGGGCGGAGCCCACCTCGATCTCTCCAAGTAAGTTTTGCCCTGCTTATGACACAGGACAGGTTTCATAGGAAAATCCTGCAGATCAGAATCCTATTTAAATGTGATCAGAATCCCGTTTAAAATCAGCAATGGTCACTGATCTCCTCCATGCAGGTACCTGGGGAAAACTCCCCTTTAAAAAGAGTTCTGCTCACGTTTGGGTTCTCCACCTGAAGTGTGGCTTCATCCCTGATCTGTCACCTCTAAGGACACATCTGACAACCCCTCAGCCTGCCCATGCTGTCCTTTCACTTCAGACTCTCTCAGGTGCCCCTAACAGTGGTGGTTTAATTACAATTAATTTATTGCTTTTCTATTTTTGATTACTCCTGATACCTACCCTTAAGTTGGGATCTTAAGGAAGATTCTACCAGGTTTGTAATTGTTCAAATACTTATTAGTCGTATGTAGACACTTTACACAACACAACGTAACAAGAAATCTTTCTTCAACTCACTTCTTTCCATATTTCTCCTGTTTCCATTTATGTTTCCCTTGATTGGACTAAATGAGTCCAAGTTAACTGCAGTTATTCCATGGAAAAATGATGCCTGTGTTGTAAAGAGAGTCACTGTCACATAACCCCTGGGTAGGCTGTTTTTAATCATTTGTGTGAAGGAGAGAAATCAGAAAACTTTACTTTTGCTGTTAGGCAAAGCCTTAATCATAAGTTTTGGACTTCAGGCTTTAACACCTGCTTGTTTGAGAAGTTCATAACCCAATTCTGGTTCACAGTTATATTTAATTTAACAAAACAAGAGTCAGATGTCCTTAGTGCCAGTGACCAGCACGAGTGCTCAGACTCTCAGCTCTTGTAGTGCCTTGAGGGGCTGTGGGAATTGCTGGATCTCATCAAGAAGAGCTGATCCCTTTCAATTTAGAATTATTCTAAAATGATCAAACCTGCCTTAAAAAAAAAAAAACAAACAACGTTTCTTCCCTTGTCATCTACCAAAACAATTCATTCTCTTCCCTCCGGAGATGGAAGTGGTGCCTGGGCAGACACTGAGGGTCTGTTCAGCACCAACACAGTGTTTTGGGTACAGCCTCAGCCACCTCTGCCAGGACCTGCCCCCCCCGGAGCGGCCATTCCCACAGGGATCCTGCTCATTTCTGTGCCATTTCCAAGCTGATTGATGCAATATCTCTATTTTGATAACAATTATCATTGTCTAGTAGCTTAAAGAGCCGATTAGGGTAGAGAGTACCTTAACTAAAGCAGCAGTCCTTATGTCCTGGGGGTTACATTTAAGGTTTCACCTCCCCATCAGGGAAATTGCACGTCTGTCAACGCCCTGGGGTCTCCAGCCAGACTCTTTTTCTCTTCCTACCTTCTTGAAAACATCCTTTTCACTTCTATTTCCACTTTTCAAACATATTAGGGAGTCATTCTCCCTGCATTCCAGCAGCCCTCTGAGGCACACTGAATGTTTTCCCTTCCCCATGGCAGTCCCATAGGAAGTCTGAGAGAGAGAAGTGAAGCAGCTTCCCTAAAATTATGCACAGAGTAACAGATTTTAGGTGCAAACCTGAAATTCCCCAATCCATGTCCTATGCTCAGACCATCCAACAACTCAACACTCTCCACCGTGGCCTCTAAAGCTGGAATTGCTACTGCAGGAACAAAAATAGCAGATTTAAAAGGTTTTATCCCATTGTCAGAAAGATAAGACAATATAAGCACTAAGACAACAAAAATACAGGTTTTCATGGGGTCTCAGGGGAAGCGTGAGGGGAAACATCCCACCTGGGACAGAACCCAAAAGAAAATGGGATTTTTTTGAACAGGAAAAAGCTGTCTCAGCCAGGAAACCTGAACCTGTTTGAGGTGGTAATTTGAGGGAAAAGGCTCGATTTTGTTCCTCTGTGAAACAATCTGTTATCAGTGACCCACTGAATCCCTCTGCTGGTCAATTCATCTACTGCTGCTGCTGCTGCTCCTCACGCAGCCCTTGGGTGTGGAGCTGAGGGGACAGACTTCCAGGTAAGCCAGAAATCCAACCCTCGCTTCCCTCGAGTCCATGGACAACTGGAGAACTGGCAAATCCCAGTCACAGGGACTTAACCAAGGAGCTGGACTGAGGAGAAAAATTCCAATTAAAGTCAAGGATGGCTGTGTGCTTGCTTAGAGCAATCAGCCCTCCACCTTGTTTGGCCTGTACCTGTCCAGTGTGAGCCTCTCCCACACCTCTCCATGTCCATGTCCCTGTCCCAAGGAGCTCAGTGGCATTTGTTGTCAATCATTAAATCATCCACCCCCAGCCCTTGATCCAAATGCCCCCCGAGCCCCCCTGTGCTTAAAAACCAGCAGTGAGGGGGGGGAGAGGAGTTACCAAGACAGATTTGGGTATAAACTGAAAATAAGGAGCATGATTTGGGATCTATCCACCTCTTCCCTGGACCACATGGATGGTGCTGTAGGAAAGCGGAAGCTTTGTCAAACTGCAGGTTGATTTTAGGAAAAGAACTTCCCTTCTCAGTGGTGTCAAAGACTGCAAAATAAAAGTCTGTCGTTCTCTTCTCCCTCCCACTCCCCCCAACCTAGAACTGGAACTCAGACCCCAAAACAATCCAGCCCTGGGAAAGTCTGGCTGTATCCCTTTGGATTTCCCCCACGTACTGCTCAAAGCACCACCCAGCTTCAGGAAGGGAAAGGTATTTTAAAGTGCATTTACCACAGCAATAGTACCAGCACTAAAAGCTTTTCCCCTCACCCCTGTCCTTGCTCATTCCATGTCTGGGACAGATGAGGCTCTTCCCAGAATTCGTCCTCGTTGTACCTCCAGGTCTCAGTGGTTCTGCATCTATTGGTGACACTGGGATAAGAGAAATCCGGTGTCGCGTGTCCTGCTCCGCACTAAACTCTACTCTGGAGCTGGTTTGGATTTATCGGGCACGAGGATCCAGCATGCGGAATGTGTCTGTTGGGACCTGCGTTGGAACAGCCGCTCCGAAATCACATCCCAGTCCGCGCGGGGGGATGAAACAGGGCTGGGGAGAAGGAATTCCCCCTTTCCCCGCTCCTCCGCCGCCCGCTCCAGCCACGCCGCTCAGTACTTGTTGATCCCAAAGATCCGGACTCCGTGGAACTGAGGCAGTTTGGGGATCAGCACGCTCATGAGGGAGATGGTGTTGATGATGAAGTGTATCCGGTCGTACTTGGTGTAAAAGCTGGTTAGAAAATACCTGGAGAAGAAGGGTGGGAACAAAGAGGGAGAGGCAAACTGAGCTGCGGCATTCCACGTGTCTGCATCCTGGGACAGAACACTGGTGGGTACTGGGACACGAGGCCGCTGGGCCACTCCAGAATACTCACAGGACGATGGGCATGATGGTGAGGAACTTGCGGGAGGCGGTGAACTGGACTCCGTAATCCATCTGCTCCCAGTGCGTGAGCAGCCGGGCCTTGCCCTGGTCCGGGGTCTCGAAGGGGGTTCCCTTCACGGTGTGCAGGAAGATGTACATGCTCTGCAGGACACACAGCGTGAGGGCCCTGCATCCCAGAATCCCAGCCAGGGGAGCGCACTTGGAGCTTGCAGCCCCGCGCCGTTCCACTAGAGGGATGTGGCGCTGCTGGAAAACCGGGAGCAGCCATGGAAGCAGGGGAAGGAGAGCCGGGAGAGGCCGGGGCAGCTCGGCTGCTCCACGTGGGGCCTCTTGCTCGGCTGCTGGGTGTGAGCCAAGGAGGTGGTGGCGAGATTACAGCCCTGGGATCTCTGGGATCGGGAGATTAGCGCCCGCCTGCCGCGGTGTGGCAGAAACCTCCGGAAAACGTGCTGGGAGAGGGTCTGTCACCCCCCGATTACCAGGGGGACACAAGTCACAGACAAACAGTGTCTGGCTGCATCACAGCTCCTAAGGACAGACACTCCTGGCACTTAAATTCCCTTTTGTTCCCACGACCTAAAGCTGCCAGAGAAAGGCGATGAGGAGCCGGCCGCTCGTCAGCCGAGCGCTGAGCAGCTCCAGTGTGGGGGTTTGTGGAGGTTTTATCCCCAGAGCAGCTCCAGTTTGGGGGTCTGGGGTTGGTTTTATCCCCCACCAGAAATAACTGGTCCCTAGTCCATGTAGATTTTGTCTCTGGGATATTCCTAGGCTGAGATGCTATTTAAAATTAAGGATACAGAATCAACTGCTGCATCTGTGAAGCGTTTTGTCCCCTGTGCCTGTGAGGACCTGTTTAGGGACCTGATCCTTAGAGAGGGGAATCGGTTCCTGGACTAACCTTTTACTTTAAGCAGAAAAACATCTGGGGTTTAATCTTGTTTCCTTAACTCTGACGAGGCCAGTTCAGGTTTTACCAACCCAAGTGACACCCTGGCAGTGTCTGGGGCCTGTCCCAGACTCCTCCGGGGACACAAAGAAGGACTTGCCCTGAAGGCAAATAAATCCCCTCTGAGCAGCCCCACGAGGTGTTGCTGCCTCACCTGCACCTGGGCTGGATTTAAATCCATGACCCAGAGGCACCAGTGCAGGCTGAGGGTTGCAGGTTGAGCAACTCCCCCTGCACCTTCGGAAACACAGAGGAGCCGGAGCCGTTCCAACAGGGATCTCAGCAGGTTGCTCAGAGGCTCCCCGGGCCACGCCGCCCCCTTACCAGGTTGTGGATGATGTTGGTGAGGGTCCAGACCACGGGGACGCTGAAGAAGGGGATGCTGAGCAGCACGACGTGCAGCAGCCCGATGCCCAGCACGTAGGACAGCCAGATGCCGCGGCTGTTCATGACGCGCGTGTTGGGGTTCACCTCGCTGTGCGCCGTCCCCACGTTCATCCTGCCCTCGTGTCCCACGGGAGCCCCTGCAAACACACACACACACACACACACAGAGCGAGGTCAGAGCGCGGCCCCGGAGCGCTCTGAGCAGCGGCTGCTTGTCAGGCAAACCCCAAATCCGCCGCGTGCTATAAAAATCCCAAGGCAGCTCACTCCTCTGCCCCTCGCCACTGCCGTTCCCGGAGCTGACGTCGTCGCCGCCGAATCCGGGAGCGGTTCAGATTTGGGAATAATGTGTGGGAAGCCTGTCTGTGACAGAAGCTACTTGTGATTTGAGACGTTTTCCCGCAGCCAAGGTGCCGAGGTTCGATCCCACGTTTGCCTGACAAAGACTCCAACCAATACTTTTAAGCGCTTCTAAATCCTTGTCATGGTGTTAATCATGGAAACAGCCGGCACAGGAAGCTTCCTGCGTATTTATGGAGTCAGCAGGGCCTTAAACTTGGGGAGAGAACACAGTATTTGCTGAGGAAAGGCTCTGTATCAACAGATCTCCTAATTAATTTAACTAAATTAACAGGGTTCTGCACAGCCCTGGAGGTTTGCTGGACTCCTGCTCTGCCTCACTTGTTTTGCCTTTGGATTTAAGACTTACAGAGAGGGGAAAAAAGAGGAACAAAACAATTTTCCCCCAGGGAAGGAATGAGATTCTTCTTGAGGAATGTAAAAAGGGAGAGATAACAGGGCAAAGTGCCTTGGGAGGATATTTCAGGAGGAAGAGCTGTGGAGGAGGTGGCTCTTCCCCTACCTGGAAAGAACAGCTGCCATGTAGGAGGAGCACAGAGATGGTTTTCCGGACAATGCCAGGAAGGAGAGGAAGCAAGAGAGTGTCACCCTTTAAGAGCAAGTCCTTGGAGTGGTGTCCCACAGACAGAGAAGGTATTGAGTGGCTTTTGGACTGACAGTGCCAGTGGCAGCAGGTATCCATCAGCTCCCAGGCCGGCTGGGAGCAGGATAGCTCTGGTTTACTGGTTTCCAGGGATTACAGAGAACAGCACAAACTAACCCCACTGTAAAGCTGAAAGTCTTCACACCGAGATCAGGGAAATTCTTGTGTAAAATCATCTCTGTGTCCCATGGAAGCAGAGTTTGATGGGATGATCCCTCCTTGGATCCGAGACCCCACGGCGAGGGCCGTTTCCTGCCTCGCGGCTCTGCCGTTGGTTCCCACAGCTGGAAGTTGTGTTGCTGCTCCCTCCGGCTCTCCGGGGGCGAGGCCGAGCCAACTCCAACATCACACTCTCCTCACTGCCAGCTGTTCGCAGCTCCTTCCTGGAGCACCAGGCCTGGCTTGTCTCAGGAGCTGGCGCAGGCCCCGCTCCTGCCCAGGGCTGGGGCTCAGAGCCAAGCTCCACTCCACAGCTCCCGGGGTGCTCCACGCAACTTCCAAACCTCCTCCAAGCGCACAGGCGGCCGCTGCTGCAGATCCTCACGTCCCTCTGTGAGGGGGCTCATACCTGGGGAAGGATTTTGTTTCCAGGGAAGAGGCTGCAACTCTGCAGGGTGCTCAATTCCTGGCTGTTCATCTCCTGGAAAACTGGCTTGGGGATATTCCTGACAACAGCCCAAAGTGTGGCCTGGAAGCAAGACTGAGAGCCAGAGCTCAGCACTTCACCCCTGGCATGGGGAACAGCTCCAGCCTGAACCTGCTGCAATTCCCGAGGGCTCTCAGAAGGAAAACTGGGGGTTGTGGTGAAGCATAAATGAGTCAAAAAGACTCAGATTGTTACAACAACAAGGAAAAGCAAAACACCCCGTGGAATGTGTAAACAGGAGTGCTGAGTGCCAGACATGGGAAACAGTTCTCCTGGATGTTGGGAGAACACTGTCCAGTCCTGGGAGGAGCTGGAGAGCATCCAGAGAGAGCAGAGAGAACGAGCAGAGGTGTAGGAAAAACATGACCTGCAAGGACAGCTGGAAGGAAACGGGTTTGTTTAGTCTGGAGGAGGCTGGAGAGAGGCGTGAGGAACAGTCCGACTCTCCACAAAGAGCTGTGCCTGTGGGATTCCAGCTGTGCCTGTGGGATTCCAGCTGTGCAGCAGCAGGAACCACAACCACACGGCTGGGGCCTGGAGTGACATGGAGGTGCAGGAGGAGGGACGCTGGAGGGGACTGCCCATGAAAAGAGTTCTGTGCTCTCAGTGGAGGCCTTAAAATCTAGTTTCATCAACGGTTAAAAACCTCAGATTCCTCTTTGGTTGCCCAGGAGGCCTCTCCAGGAGCCTGTCCTGAAGTGATGCTTTCATTTCCAACCATTAGTGTAACTTCCAAAAACTAAGGACCAAATTGGACTTGGTCCCTTCTGCCAGCGAGGGCAGTTGCAGACCCACAGCAGGGTGGGAAGGGGCCAACTTGGAAGCTGTATGTGAACAATTCCTCTTCTCTCCTGCCTCAACTTCCCTTCCTTGTAAAATTAAGGAATACAGGGGTGGAATGCTGGAACACAGGAGAGGTTAACTCATTCTTGCAGGAGATAAGGAGATGCCAAGCATTCAGTGCTCCATGAGGGTGATTCCGTGTCTCCAACTCTGCCCTTCCCCACCTTAAACGTTTCACCTGCAGATCTTTCCAGCTCTGCCCTGGGCTGTGCAGCCCTTGCCCCAGTTCTCCCAAATTTCGGATTGCACAAGCCTGGCTGAAGGCACATGAGCTCCCAGAGCTCCCTCCCTACCCCCATCCCTCATCCCATGTTTGCTTTCTGTTTCCACAGCAGGATTTGTTCACCTGCAGGAAAACAAGGCACAGCCCCCCATGGGAAGGACTCCAGCCCCTCCTTCCGGGAGCAGCTGCTGCCAGGCTCTGCTTTCCCACTCTTTTTTGGGACAGAAAAGCCTGACTGTTGCACCAGGTGGAGGGTGAAGGTCGGGGCTGTGCTGACATTGGACAGTGGCCATCCAAGGAGGGGAAAAGTCGGAGGTGTGGCCAGTGGCAAAGGGCACAGTGCGATGCCAGAGCCGAGCTCTCCCTCCGCTCCATCTTTCCCGTGTCCTGCTCCCTGTCCAGGTGCAGCTCCTTCCCCACCTTTGCCCCCAGAGGAGTGTGACCACCATGTGTTCCCATCCCCTTGCTTAACACCCGGACCTGATGATCTTAAAGGCTCTTTCCAACCCAAATAAATGATCCTATGACTCGGCAGGGCTGTCACCCTTCCCCAGGGATTGCAGGATCACGCTCCGATCCTGGCACTCCACTGCAGGACCTTCACCCGGGCAGGAGAGGAAAGGAGGGCTCAGCTCTTGATCTCCCCAGTGTTCCCAGGCTGCTGGTGGGGATGATCCCACGGATCAGATCCCGATCTCTGGCAGCAACAGCAATCCCCATCTCCCCAACAAATCCTTTAAACCCTTCTTTGCTGATGGCATCGGAGTTTGAACCGGAGGGCACTGGTGAAGTGGGCTGTGCTGGGAGGCAGCTGCTGTGTGGGATTGGGAACACCAATGCCCCGGAGCCGTGTTGGACACGTCTGAGCCCCAGCGCTGCCCGGAGCCTCCTCGGGGGCTCCCGGGGCTGGCAGAGCCCGGGGCGGGGGAGACACACGGGGGACACAGGGACGCGGACACAGATGAGCCGCCCCGACCGAGGGCGGGGGCTGTGCCCGTCTCAGCCTGCTCTCCTGGATTTAACGGGAAATCCCGGACCCGCAGGGAAGGCCGAGGCTGGGCTCCTCCGGATCCCGGACTCCTCTTCCCC
Organism: Myiotriccus ornatus; assembly: GCA_036023395.1. Taxonomy (NCBI): domain Eukaryota; kingdom Metazoa; phylum Chordata; class Aves; order Passeriformes; family Tyrannidae; genus Myiotriccus; species Myiotriccus ornatus. The sequence goes on along the minus strand of JAYRBT010000081.1, from coordinate 1,831,610 downwards.
TCCCCGTTTCCCCGGGCCGGGCCGGTGCCCCGGGGGGCTGTGGCAGGACCCGCTCCGGGCAGGGCTGTGCCGTGGGGACCCCCCACTCCCAGCCCGCCGCGTCCCAGCTCCCTCCCAGCACCCGCTTCTGTCTTTCGGGGTGTCTTCCTCTCGGGCCGGGCCCACGCGAGGCACTTGCCCACGTCCCCGCCGCGGGGCTCGGCCCCCTCCACGGCCCGCAGGGAGGGCTGAGCCCCCGGCCCGCACTCACCGCTCCCGCACGGCCCGGCTCGGCTCGGCTCGGCGGGGCCGGCGCTCGCTCCGCCGCTCTCCCGCTGCGCCCCCGGTGCGCTCCCGGCGGCCCCTCGGCCCGCCCCGCCGCGGCACGCCGGGAGCTGTAGTCCGGCAGCGCCGGGAGAGGCGGGGCCGCCGCGGGAACCGGCGGGAGCGGCGCGGGGAGAGCGGCCGGAGGGGCCGCACCGCACGCGGAGCCCCAGACCCGGCTGGGTGCCCGGGGAGGGTGGGCAAACAATCCCCCCGCTGCCGCCGCCACCCTCAAACAAAGGGTGGGGGGACACCGGAGCAGCTTCCCCCAGCCACACTGGAGCAGCTGTGGCTGCCCCATCCCTGGGAGTGCTCGAGGCCAGGTTGGACGAGGCTTGGAGCAACCTAGGCTAGTGGAAGGTGTCGCTGCCCGTGGCAGGGGGTTGGAACTCAATGATCTTTAAGGTCCCTTCCCACCCAAACCGCTCCTGATTCCGTGACTCCATGAAAATGCCGGCAGCGGTGCTGTGCAGGCCGGCAGCGCTGCGGGACGCCCGGCCAAGGTCGGGGCTGGGAGCGAGCGCAGGATTCCAGCGCTGGAGCGCGGGGGGGAGACCATCTGGCCCCGCTTTTGTTTGCACAACCATCAGAGCTCATCGCGTGGGGCTGGCACGGCCCGCTGGGGCCGCAGCCATCTGTGCAGGGCTCTTGTGTGTGCCCGCCGGCTCTGCCAGCGCCGGGGCCACTGCGGGCTGCAAACCCCCTGCCTGGAGCCACGCTGGGGTCCCGGCCTGAGCCCCCCGAGCTGAGCCCTGGCAGTGGTGGCTGCCCACCCTGCACATGTGGCTCTGCCGGTGCCAATCAGAGCCCCTCCAGCCTCACAACCAGCTCTCGGCATGGCGAGGGCACGGAGACCCTGCCAGCTGCCAGGGCCAGGGCTGCCGGGGCGTCACACGCTGGCACCGCGCTGCCAGCAGGGCACGGGGTCACTTCCCAGAGCCAGGGCTTGGCAGCGTTTGCTTCCAGAGGCCTTTGGGGACACGTACATGTGGGTAAAGCAGATGAAGGGCCCCTGATGGGTGTGGTGGCTGCCACCCTGGAGAGCCCTGTCCCTGCCCGGCTCCTCCGGGGTGTCCTCGTGGCAGGGCACGGTGCGGGGATGCCGGCGTGCGGAGGCGGGGGATCCCACGGGATCTGGCCCTGCTTTGCAGGAGATCCACGCACGCACAGCAGGCTCTATTTTTATCCCGCTCCTGCCTGACTGAGCAGCTCCCTGCGCGGTGACATCTAATTTAGCAGCTTCCCCGCACCCCGCTGGCTCCGCACGTGAGGGGGAAGCACAATGCAGCAGCTATTTTTAAACGCCCATAAATATTCATCCCTCTCCGTGATGCAGCAGCCGCTGCTGCCGGTGCGAGCGCAGGGGGGACCCGCTCCCCGGGCTCCCCACACCGCGTCCACCTGCCCAGGGAACACCGGCACAAGGGGGCGGGGGGTTCCCGGGGGATCCGATCCCACCCGCTCACCGGCAGCTGCACCCACATTCCCCCCGTGCTCAGGGGGGCTGTTCCCGTGTGGATTCCCAGGCCTCACTCGCTCGCTCCCAGTGCCGGGCCGTGCTCAGCTCCCGCTCTCCCAGCTGCCGGTCCCGCTGCCCGGTCGATGCTGGTTATATTTAGCTCCGTGGTGGCAGCGAGGAGCCGGTTCTGCCTATTTTTAGCCATCCTGCAGTGGGGAGGGTCCGGGTGGGTCATGCTGCACTGCAGGGTTTAGGGTGGTGGGAGCCGTGTCCTCCATGTGGGCCACCTCCACATGGAGCTGCTCCTGCTTCCGGGTGTGACCTGCAGCCAGAGTCACCCACCCCTTTCCGGGGTCCCGGCTGAAGCCCCCCGAGCCCCTGCCTGTCCCCTCAGCCCTGTCCCATGGCCATGTCTGTGTCACCGGAGCTGGACCTGTGCTGCCACATCCCAGCACGGCTCCTGGTGGCACTGGGAATGGTGACAGGCAGCACGGGGCTGCTCTGCTCCCCAGTGGAACGGGGAGATGCCCGTGAAGTGCCTGAGAGCACCGACCATGGCTGCCGACTGCTGCCTGCCTGGCTCCGGCGGTGTCCCGGGACAGCCCTGCCCGGTGAGCCCGACACTGCTTCAGCGTTGGGTTTGGCTCCAGTCATGGAATCACCAAAACGACCTCCAAGATCATCGACTCCAACCACTAACCCGGCACTGTCACCTTCACCACTAACCCGTGTCCTCAGGTGCCACATGCACAAGTTTTCTGAACGTTTCCAGGGTCGCAGCCCCCGCGATGGCCCCTGCGGAGCGCGGGGGGCTCTGGGGACCATCTGCCCGCGGCCGTGTCTGGCTGCCGTCAGGTTCCCTTCCCCTAATTGAGCCGAGATCCAGGCCAGGCGTCTCCTAACTGGTTTATCCTCCCGAGGAGCGGGAGAACGTCAGTGCTCGGGGCCAGGGCAGCTGCAGCCGCGTCCGGGGCCCGGTAACGGCGGCCGCTCTCCATGGTCCTGAGCCGGCCCCGCCGGTCCCCCGGGGCGGAGGGACCACGAGCCCCGGCCCAGCCCAGCGACCCCCGGCCCGGGCAGCCCAGGGCTGGCCTGGGGACCCGCTCCGGCCCCCCCGGATCCCGCCCCCACCCCCGGTGCCGCCGCCGCAGGTCGGGTTTCCCCGAGTAAGCGATGCCGGTGCCGGGCGGGGTGGGGGGGGGGCACTGTGACCCCGCCAGGGTCGGAGTGGGGGGTCCTGCTCCCTTCGAGGAGCTGGAGAGGGGGCGGGAAGGTCCCGGGGGCAGCGAGGGCAGAGCCGGGGGTCACCGAGCTCCCGGGGGGTGGGGCCGGTCGTGGTCGAGGGGTCTCCAACTGGAGTTCGCGGGGACGCGGAGGGGCGGGGAACACCGCGAGAGCCTCTGACACCGGGTGCCCCGGGATCGGGGGTCCCGGCAGCTCCTCGCCGGGTCTCCCGGTGCGTTCCCCGCCCCTCCCGTTCTAGGGACCCGGGGCAGCGCTTCACCCGCGGGGCGAGGAGCTGTGAAGGCTCCGGGCTCGGGGCCGGGGGTGCTCGGCGCTGCACGGCCCCCCCCCGGCGGGGCGGGCCGGGGGCGGGGAGCCCCGGGGAGGCCCGGGCGGAGGATCCCGCCCACCGGCCCCGCCACCGCCGCCGGCTCCGGGCCC
>JAYRBT010000081.1:1812917-1827044 GCA_036023395.1 Myiotriccus ornatus | reverse complement strand
GGAGGTGCCTGGTGGCACAAAACGGGGCTCCCGCAGCACTGAACTGCCTGACCGGGTGCCACAGGCGGTGTCTTTGACTGTGGGATGGCGGGAGAGCACCTGGATCCTCCCTCCGGGGCTCAGGGCTGGGCCGGCCCAGGGACGGGCTGGGGCCCCCGGACCTGGTGGGAGCCAGGGCTGGGAGAGCCGGGCAGCGCTGGGAGCCCTCGGACACGGCCCTTATCTGCTGCCACCACCCTGGGAACTCGCTGCACGCTCAGCTCCAGTGAATTTCCTTTTTCTGTTTTTGTTTCTTTCCTGCTGACGTTTTTCCCCTCCGGAATCCGGGGCTGCGTGGGGCCAACGGTTACGGGGTGGTGTGGGCAGCCCGACCCCACGGCACCGGGCGGGGGACAGGGGCACCCAGCACCCACCCGTGCCAGTCCCCTCGAAAGGAGAGAACCCGGCGCGTGTCCTCCCGTGCCCGGGTGCTGCCGGGGAGCGGAGCCGGGAGCGGGAACCTGCTGAGCCGCTGCCCGCACATGTTTTCCACGGTATTCCCCGGGGGCTGCAGGCAGCGGCCGCTCGCCCGGAGCCAGGGCTCTCACTGGTGCGTCCTCCGGCCGCCGCAGGATGGATCGGCCTCCTGCGAGCAGCGATCGCAGCGCCGTGACCTTGGCAGGGCGGGAGCTCATCCCCGCCTCTGGCTTAGCCCGAGCGTCTCCGGTTGTTACAGCCCAGCTGCCGGCGCAGGAGACGTGCTCAGCCTCTGGGGCCTGATCCTGCCTCGCAGGAGCCCCGAGCGAGGTGCCGGCCGGGGATGAGGGGATGTGTGAGCCGTGGCGGCTGTCCCAGTCCCCATCCTCGTCCCAGTCCCCTGGCCAGGCTCAGGTGCAGTAACCAGCACAGGGATGGTTGTGCCCCCGTCCCCCTTGGCCTGACGCTGTCCCCTTGCTGTCCCCTCTCAGATGTGCCGAGTCCGGCTGAAGCCCCTGGGGATGTGAGGAAGGCAAAGGCAGCACGGCACGATGCCTACGGCACAGGGGGTCCTCCTCCGCCCGGTCACTATGGGGCTGCTCCTGCAGAACCTCCTCCTCCTCCTCCTCCTCCTGGGCTGCTGCCTCTGCCCGGCCACCGCCTTCCCCAAGGGCTGCTACCCCTCGGAGGAGGAGGGGCTGAAGACCTTCCGCTGCAGCAACGCTCGGCTGACCGAGGTCCCCAGAGACATCCCCAACGACACCAACAAGCTCTACCTGGACTCCAACCGCATCCCCTTCCTGCCCCGTGACGCCTTCCGGGACCTGCCGCTGCTTCTGGAGCTGGATCTGTCCCACAACGCCATCGCCAGCGTGGAGAGCGGGGCTTTCCGGGGCCTGGCAGAGCACCTGCACTCCCTGGACTTGTCTTCCAACAGGCTGGTGTCGGTCAGCAAAGATGCCTTCAGCAACCTGAAGGCCAAGGTGAACCTGTCCAACAACCCGTGGCTGTGTGACTGCCGGCTGCAGGAGCTGGTCCGCACAGTGGAGCTGGTGGCCGGCTCCTCGGGCGGCATCGTCTGCGACTCCTCGGCGCAGGAGGAGCACGTGGGCAAAGCCTTCCTGCAGGTCATCGCCGACACGGACCTGTGCAACGTGTACAAGAAGACCACGGACATTGCCATGCTGGTCACCATGTTCGGCTGGTTCGCCATGGTGATCTCCTACCTGGTGTACTACGTGCGGCAGAACCAGGAGGATGCCCGGAGGCACCTGGAGTATCTCAAGTCGCTGCCCAGCAAACAGCGGCGCTCGGAGGAGTCGTCCACCATCAGCACTGTGGTGTGAGCACCGGCACCCTGCGGGACACGGGGACGCACAGGGCCGGGAACGGCCGCTCCGGGGGCTCCCCACGGTGCAGGAGCTGTCACAGCCAGCGGCGTCGCACAGAGACACTCGTGGGTTTGCCCCGTTCTTCTCCTGGCAGCAGGAGCTGCGGGCGGTGAGTCCCTGGCTGTGGTGGCTGTGGCCAGGGATGGATATCAGCCGTGAGCACGGAGCATCCACAGTGTCCCCCCATGTTATGGAGGAGCCGGAGCATCCCCTTGGCACGTGGCCATTGCTCCGACCGACCTGGACGTTCGGGCTTCATGTAAAACTTTTATATTTCCTTCGCAGAGATCCCTTGGGGCATTAACGAAATCGGTGTTTCCATCCCTCACGGGGTGGCCTGGGCCTGGCTCCCTGCTGGGAGGGCAGTGGGAAGGAGCAGGGGCAGTGACCCGGGGGGTCACGGGCTGTGGCTGCAGCCAGTGGGACCAAAGGATGGGACGGGAATGGGGACACCCTGGCTGGGAGAGGCTGGAGGCAGCTCCAGCTCCAGCTCTTGTGTGGCTTGTTCCACCCTGTCTCCCATTTCGGCTCCTGCTGCTCCCTGCTCCCTTCCCAGCACCCCTAGGCCAGGTGGAGCGAGAGGTGTGGGTGTCCCCACTCAGAGGTGGGGTCACCGGTGGGCAAACCCAGAGCCTTCCCCCTTGGAATGTGGGGAATAAGAACCAAATGGGGAATGAGCCCCCCAGGGCAGAGCCCTCTGGGGCCACCAAGGGGTGTGGGTGCTGATGGAGGGGAACTGAGGGGTCCAGGCAGTGGGTCCAGCCCTGCTGGGATGTTGAGGGGAGCGAGTTTCCCCTCGGTGCTCCCCGGGGACCATGTGGGTGGGTGTTTGCAGCACCCTCACCTCCTGCTCCCCTCGGCTGCCAGAGGGGAGCTCCCACCTCACAAGCTGCCGACCGGTCACTGTGATGGGAAGTGGGATGGAAGGAGCTGCTGCGGCTCCTCTGCCCTCTCCCCACTCCCACACCACTGGCAGCAGCCTGAATCTCCCCTAAAAATGCTCCAGAGTCCCTTCTGGACACTTCCAGTATTGGGCTACAGGTTGCCTGTGGCAGTGGTGGAGGCAAGGCTGGGCACAGGGCTGGCACAGGAGGGGGTCAGTGCCCACCTTTAGGTGTGCAGGGTCCAAGTGGCAACTCAGAGCAAAGCCAGAGCAAACCTGGACTCTTCCACCCACGTGTCTGGCCCCTGGGAGAGCTGGTTTTTGCTGGTTTTGGCCTTTTTTAAAACCAACTGAAGATAAATTGCCTTAATTCACCAAGAGCACCAACCAAAGCTGCTTGAACCTCCTCTGTACCAGGCCAGACCCGGCTCAGCCTCAGCCCCTGGTGAAGGCAGCGTGTTTTGGCACAGGCAGGGCTCCGAGCCCGGCCCCTGCCCGTCCTCCCAGTGCCATGGGGAGCCGTGGGACGGAGCCGGCCTGGAGCAGAGCCCGCACCCTTCCACAAGTGCCTAATTCCAGCGCAGACCAGCAGCTCTGCAACGCACAGACACCTCAGGCCCAGCTCCCATCCAGGTGTCCCCGCAGCCCCACGGCAGCAACTTCCCCCTCTGCAACCGGCTGCGGACGAAAGGGGCTGGGGGTCACCCCTTTGAGGCCCCCCAGGCTGCCCCCCATGGGTGGTGTGGGGGCCACCGGGACCATCTGACCCATCTGTGTTTGGTTTAAGGGACCTTTTACATTCTTACTTTCTACGACAATAAATTGGCTGCTCCTTTGGCGCGTGCTGGTGTGTGTCTGTGTCTGTGGGTCACCGGGCCCCGGTGGAGCTGCGCAGGAAGGACGGAGGTGCCCGTGACAGCTGATGTCCTCCCGGGCTGGCGCTGGCAGAAACAGGACACCCGGTGCCCGTGGTAACTCTGCCCCAGCCTTCAATAATGAACACCCCGTGCTCGGCTCAGGTCGCTGGCACGGCGCCGGGCCCAGCACCACCCAGGACCCCGCGGGGCTGTTTCCCAGGGCTCTGCTCTGCTCCCTACCCTCCTGTCCCCACTGGAGCAGAGCCCAGGGGCAGGACCATGACAGCCAGGAGGGATAAACCCTTCCCAACACCACAGTCCCACCGGAGTGGCCTCTCTGGTCACAGTCCCGTCCTGGTTTGCCGGTGTCTCTCCCCGCGTGATCCATGCCCTGGAAGGTAGAAGCCAGGCCCTAACGCAGTGTGACAGCTCCCGCTCACGGGACATTAACCCTGTTTGTCACTCGCTGTCTCCAGACGCAGACCCCGGGCTCTGGAGCAGATGGCTCCTGTCCCCTGCTCCAGTCCCTCCCTGGGGACCCTCCTCCCGGGGCTCCGAGAGCAGCTGGGGAGGGTTGGGGGACACGCAGGACACATGGCCCCGGCTGCCACCTCGTCTCCCTGGAGTGCTGCCGGTGTCCCCCCACGGGGCTGGATGACACCAAGTGCTCCAGGGTCAGCCCTGCTCCGGTGCCTGACAATTCCCAGATCCTGCCTGTGGAATTACTCAGATGGAAACCATGGGGCTCGTTACAGCCCACGCTAATGAGCATGGAGGAAAGGAGGTGCATTCCAGGAGTCTGGCTGGTTGTGGAACAGCTGCTGGTCCATGTGGTTGTACGGGGGATAAAATATATAAGAAACCTCACAGAAGTCTGCTGCAAGCTTTGGGAAAGTAACTTGGCCTGGGATGGATGGAATTGTCTTGGATTTAGACTGTCAGTATTGTCAGATACTTAATCAGGTGTGGCAAGAAATGAGGAAGAACTGAAGATTGGGATTAGAGGGATATTTTCAGGTGCCTGTGGCTGAACCTGGGTGTTGAGGGATCTTTGGGTTGGGGGGGGTGGGGCTGAAGCCTGATGGAGGCTCAAATCCCAAGGAGGGATTTTTCTCATCCCCCTGTTTCCAACAGAAAGGTCCTGTGGATCAGATCCTGCTGGGAGCGAGAGCCAGTGCTCGGCATCGGTGGATGTGAGGGGCTCACGCTCAAAACACTCCTCCTTCAGTGAGGAATTAGAATCATCCCTTTTAATCCCCCTCTCTGGGTAACTCGTTTCCTGATGCGGATTTATCCGCAGGGATCAGCAGCAGGAGCATTAGCAGTGTGACCTTCTTCCTCGGCGTTCCCGCACCGGTAAATCTCCATTATTAACTTCCAAGGAGCTCTGCCCACCCGCTCCCTGCTCTCCTCTCCAGGATGGAGGGAAATGTGTCACTGGGGCAAGAGCTGCGACCCGAATCCTCCTGCCAGGGATGGCTCTTTGCCTGCCTGGCCCTGAAATCCCTGGGAATACAGGGATAGAGTGATGCTCCTGGGAAGCCTCCGGGATATCCAGCACCCTGCCCACAGATCCGTCCTCCCAACAGTGGGGCCAGGGCTGGGGGGAGCTTTGGGGGGTGTTTTGGGAGAAGGGTTTTGGGAGAAGCCCTGTTTTTGCCAGCCCGTGAGTGCAGCGTGTTCTGCAGCAGCAGCCCCAGGCTGCATCCTGAACTTTGGCTGATTAGATTTCCAAGAGGGAAGGAAGGATGTCTAATTGTTTAATTTCCACAATTAGAAAAATGTTTATCGATGATTAGGAGTGATGGCAGTGATTACACTGCGATTAGAGCCCGGCTACACTTCATCACCGGCGTTTCACTCATGGACTTTATTTCTTTATTTTCACTCCAGAAAGACCCATTTCCAGCCACACTGCTGCCAATAATGAATCATCACCGTTCACTGCCTGCACAGCGGCTCCTTAATCCCACGGTGCCGGTGGTTCCAGGGAAGCTGCCGGGCAGGACATGTGGTCACTGGGCTTGGGCAGGAGGAAATTTAATTTCAGTGGGTAGGAAAGCAAAGCAGAGCTAAAAATCACAGCAGCACATCCTGTGCCTGTGGTTCAGAGCCCGGCAGTTCAGCCGCTCGCTCATTCCCCTCCGGGCTCCCTGGGGATTTCCTCCCCTCTCTCATCCAGGGATGATTTCCCAACCACTGTTCCTTTAAGGCAAGGTTGGGCCTGTTAATAACGTTTTGAGACTCTCAGAGTTTTCCATCTCAGAGGGAAGTGTTGTCTTTCCAAGTATTTTTCCTGCCTTGAGAGATGCAGGGCCAGCAGCATCCTGCTCGTGCCCATCCTCCTGTGGAACCAACGTGGGGCTGTGGCACCTGCAGTGTCACCTGGGGGCTCCTGGGGACAGAAGGGACACCCTCAACTCTCAGCCAAGCTTTGTTTTGAGCCATTTTCCACCAAAAGGACTCGTGGATGAGCCCTTGGGGGAATTCCAGGGGGATGGATTAGCCAGGGCTGCACCGCGCCCATCCCAGGTGTGATGAGTTCCTGGGATGTGCCAATCCCGGGGCACCTGGTCTGGCTCCTCCCCACAGCCCCTCCTTAAAACCTGCTGAACAGGGGCAGGAGCTGTGTCCTGTTGGTGACCTGGGCAGCTCTGTGGCCTCCCAACTCTTCCTGGCTTAAATTTAGGAGACCTGGACTGTGGGATAATCAAGCTGCTGCAGGGAGTTGCACCCTTCCCACTATCACCGGAGGAAGTGGCCCATCACCACTCCAGCTCTGCAGTGAGTCCTTGAACACGTGTTCCTGAAGTGTTTCTCAAGTGGGTCGTTCCAGGCAGCTCTGATGGGAAAACAATGGGCTGCAGCTTCCAGCTGGCACGTTATCCCTGTTATTTTCGTGATTTGTGGATGTTTCAAAGCCCTCGTGTGCTGTCAGTACATGCTGAGATCCCGGAGGTCTGTGTGGAGATGGGGAAGGGAAGTTTTGAGGTTTTAAATCTGTTATTTGTGAGGGTTTCTCAGCACTCTTGAGGTGTTGGGATGGTCCTTGGCACAGGATTTGGGGTGGGGCTTGGCACAGGGTGGGGTTGGAGCTGTGGGGCTGGGGCAGGTTCAAGGTGGGGTTCAAAGGGCTGAACCCCACAGGGATAAGGGGGGTTTCCCCAGCTCCCCAAGAACCTCAGGGACAGCCCAGCTTTCCATGATTCCTGCTGTGAAGCCAGGGCAGAAGAGGATTTGAGGAGGATTTAAAGCAGTGAGGATGGAGCTTGTAATTCCTTGTGAGCTGTTGTAGCTGTGGGAGGCAGAGAGGGGTGGGAACAGTTAAGGTGAGGTGAGAGCTGATCAGTGATCTGTAAATCCTGAGGTGTGACAGGGAAGGGGATGAGGTGTGAGGGGTAGTGTCAGCAGTAAAAGCTCCAGCTGCTATCCCATGCACAGAGCTCCAGCTGGATGCAGGGGAATCTCATCCAGGGAAGGCCAGAGGGAAGTCACTTCCCATTACTTTTTCATGAGTCTCCACAGAATCATTGACACAAACTCTTCTGCAATGCAATGCTGAAATATTTGACCTATTTTTCTACTTTTAAAATCATGGAATGGTTTGGGTGGGAAGGGACCTTGAAGCCCATCCAGTCACACCCCCTGCCATGGACAGGGATACCTCCCACTATCCAAGCCCCATCCAGCCTGGCCTTGGACACTTGCAGGGATGGAGCAGCCACAGCTTCCCTGGGCAACCTGTGCCAGGGCCCCATGACTCTCCGTGACTTTTGGTATCTACTTGCAGCTTTTTCCCCTCTTAACTGATGTGTGTGGCATTTCCTTCGTGCTGAAATAGGCCAAGAGTCTGGGGCAGCAGTGGCTGCTTCATCTGTGCCAGCCCGAGCCGAGCACGGCGTCCAGTTGGCAGCGAGGATAATCAGCCCAAGGGCAGTGGAAGTGCTCGTTACAGCTCACTTTATTCCTCAGCATTTAATAAGTAATGACTCTGAAAAGCTCGGAGCGGGGTCTGTGCCCGTGCTGTCTCCTGCAGTGTCCCTGTCACAGTGGATAAATTAAACTGGGTTGAATCAGGGCCGTTTTTGGATGAATACCCACCAAGGGATTTGAAGATGCTGTACAAAGTTGGGGGTGTTGAGTGGGAGGTGTTTCCTTTGCTTGACTTAGTCCTGCTTTGTGTGTGTGTGGGGCAGGGGGTAAGGAATGGCTCTGTACTAGGAAGCTGGGCATGGATTTCCATGGCTCTGTGTGTGGAGGGTGAGAGTTCTCTGGTGTCCCTCAACAGATTGAGTCAGGAAGGTAGAAACTCTCACAGGGAACAGCATAAAAAAAGAGCTCTAAAAGCCCATGTTCTGGGAGCTCCACCATGGGAGGGTCAGACACTCCATGGGCTCCAAGGCCCAGGCTGAGGAGCAGCTGGAGTTACTTGTGAAGCTCCTGATGTTGCTCAGGTCACTGTTACTTGCAGGGTGATGGATCGCTGCAGGTCCAGCTGCTGACCTTCCACAGCAGATCAGGGGGAGGCTTTGCTGGGAAGAAAACGTTCCCATTAGCTCAGTGCTTTGGCAATTTGTGTCATCCGGTGAACTCGTCAGGAATTCACAGCTGGTGTGAGAGGATCATCTGCTCCTGCAGCACCTGGGGCCAGCTGGGCCCTGCCGAGGGTTTGCTGCAGCAGGAGGAGGTGGAAGAGGCTCTGCAGACTCTGCTTCCATCTGGGATGTTCCCTCTTCTTTCTGGGGAGCAGTGGACAAGCAGAGAACCATAACCATAGTCCCTTTGTAACTTGTTACTCACCCTCCCTCCTGTCTCAGGGACTCTATTTCCCTTTCCACTCTGGTGTCCCAGCTGGAATATTTCAGAAACAGAGAAAGAAACATGAGAGGAAACTTAATGCTTTTAAATCTCAAAGATTAAACACTTCTCTTAATATCTGCTAGAAACTGCTCAGGGAGATCTTGGCATATGCCAGCCTGGCACATAACTCCACCACAGCCATCCTGCCTGGAATCCTTTGCAGCTCCTTTGTGTTCTCTGAGCATCACAAAGCTGTGGCGTGTCTGGTGTCACCACCAGGAAATAGCCTCTGCACTGAGCCACGTGACAAACTTCCTCTCTTTCCCTCTTTAATTACTTTTCCTTGCCTGAACGATGCTTTTTATGCAGCATTTTTCCAGTCTAAGGGGTCCCAGAATACAAAGTGCATGAAAAAGGATGCTTTTTTTTCCCAAAAGGGATGGAGGATTCCAGAACTGGCAGTTAAAATGAGAAGGACACCACAACAGCAAGGATTCTCTCACAGTTGCTCTTTGGTTTTCCAGCTTGCCAGTTAATTAGCAGGATTTTGCTCCGTACATCCTGACCCGAGGCCTCGCACAAGTCCAACATGTCACCTCGTTGTTGGGACTGTAAGTTCCAGGACCACAAACCACTGTGGAGAGAACACAGTTGGGGTTCCAGCAGCTCCCCACGTGTTGAGGGGCTGTTAGACAGCCTTCCCAAGGCCCTGTGTGAACTCCTTGAACCTCTGGCTAAATCCCCCCTCAACTTAACCTGCAGCAGGTGCTGCAAAAGCACTTTAAAAACCAGCAGAGAGTTTTCTACTGACTTCCATGAAGGGGATTGTTTCTAATGTGCTCTGGATCCAGAGGATAGTCACTCACCGGGGGAAACTCCACTTCACTGCTTCTCCTTTGCTGGTAAATGCTGTGAGCTCACTGACATGCTCCACCAGCTCGTTTCCTGTCTCTATCGTTATCCTAAATCTATAATGTGAGTGTCTTCCCAGAGGATGGACAGAAATATCCCTGCTTTTGACCCCAATATTTCCCAGCTCCTCCCCAGAGCTCTGTGACCAGCACTAATGAGCTCTGTTTCAGTCGGTGAGCTATTTTTACCCCGCGGTGTTTGGTGTTTACCGCAGCAGCTGGCGCAGTTCTGGTGGGTGTGATGGTTCTTCCCAAAACCTGGCCGGCAGCTGTCGATAGGAGTCACGGAGAAGCTGTTCTCCACGTACTGGATTGTAGGGACAGCCTCAGCCTCGTGCTCCAGAATGTACCTCAGCTGGTGGAAAAACTTCCCAATCCGCTCTGTTGCCTAAAATTCGGGAATGTTGGGAGAGTGAAAACGTAGCCCGTTGTTTGGTGTTGATTTCAAGATATCAGTAAGTGTTTTGTAGTCCTGATTCCCACACACACTGACTCGTCACCTTAACTGGGAGCCTTCCAGAGGCCTGGAATCAGACCCAGGATATGAGCTGATCCCAGGATTTAATATTTTCAAGCCAGAAAGAAGTTGGCTATGGTAGACTTACTTTTAATTTATTATTTGTTCAATGAAATGCAATTTAAGATTGAGTTTAGAGAACGGGTTATTCAATACGTTATAAATCATAAAGTCTATCATTCCTTATTAGCAGTAAATATGAAGGAAATAATGAGGGTTTGTTTGTTTTTTTCAAAACTCGTTCTTTAACAATTTGTATCAATTTGATTTCTGAACCCATTTTCCACCCTGAATTGAATTGTTTGAAACCCACGAATTGCCATTTACAATCCTAATCCCTTGAAATCTGGGCGAAGATGGATCACTACCAGTCACATCTGCAGGAGCTGAGGCAGAGATGGATGTTAAAGAGGCAGAGAAGACACGAGGTGACTGACACAGAACCTGCTGGGCTCTCAGGTTTGTCACGTCTTCACAGTCGTAAGGAAACTTGTGGCAAACTTCTTCCCATCCTGGTGCAAACGGATCAACTGTGGATGGCGGGGGGGGGGAAACATGAAAAAAGGGAAAAAGCTAGATTAGGTCCTGGTGGTTTTCTGTCTCCTTCCTACAATCCTCTCCATCTGCACACCTCCGAAATAACCTTTCTTGCTAAGTCTGTAAGTGCAACCCTACAAATTTAACATAAAAACTGCGTTTTAGCTCCATCTGTGGGTAGCGAAAAAAAACACAGGCACTCCAGGAAAAAGAAAACCCAAAAAAACCCTAGAGAGGAAATAACTTTCAGAGGTGTTCCTGGCTGCTGCGTTTCAGATGTTGTTTGCAGTACCCGCGGGTTGCTTATAAAAGCAAAGGATCCCTCCCAAACAAGCAATGAAATCGGTTTACCTTGAAAATTAACAAAGAGCTCGTGCTGGAGGCCGTGCTTTGGTGTCCTGATGGAGTGGCACTTGTAGGACGACTTTGTGATGTGACACGTCAGGTGGGCGATGGTGCTGTTTAGGATCTCCTTCAGCGTCTCGAAGAACAAGCCGTTGGTTTTCAGCTTGCAGTGCATCGTGGTGAAGCGAACAAACACCTGGTAGGCATGGTCTGCTTCCCTGTAGGCTGGGAGGAGAGGTTTGGGGGTGAACTCTGGGTGTGATCAGACCCAACCTCAGACAGACTGTCGGAGTTCCTCGTGTCTGAAATGCGGGCTCTTGTTCAAAAGGAGATAAGTAAATAAAGCTTAGTCACTAGTGATGGCAGAACAATGTCAGCCTTGCCTGAGCTGACTCAAAAGTGCACGTCACAAACCCACCAACCCAAGGCCACGTGCTTACTCCTGACTTAGGGCTCTTACCATAAACCATGAATTTATAGGCCTCAACAATTTCTGTTTCTTCTTGTGTTGTGGTTTCGATGATTTTGTGGGACAGAGTGCAAGTGTAGGCACCGGACATTGACTCCCTGAATCCCATCACCATCAGCTTCCCTGTCTCTGTCACATTTACATACCTTTGCCCTAAAACAGAAATATTAGATTACTGGCAAAGTTCACTTTCTGGTGCATTTAGAATATTTGAAGCTGAGATCTTGTTCCTGTATGTAATGACACTGATTCGTGTTAGCCTGAAATGATCTAAAAATCTATGACTTTTAGGATTTATTGCAAGGTGTTTTTTTTTTTTTTTTTTTTTTAGTCTCAAGCATGTGGAATCTTTAGAGGGAGCAGAGAAATAGAATTTAATGTCAGAGCTTGTGGAAAAATCTGGCAAAGGGCCACGGGAGCACTTGGAGCCGCCTCCTGTTGCAGGGTGGTGTAAATAGAAACAAGGAAAATACATGATTTTTTTTTTTTTTTTTAGTCTGAACAAAGAGACTAACCTTCTAAATCTTTTCCATCCGGACCAATCCACAAATACTTGGGATCTATTATTTTTTCTTGAGAAAGGGCCAAATCCATACAGACTAGAAACGGGCTGTTTGTGAACACCTTAACGTACACGTTCACTGCAATACAGAATCAGGTAAATGGTGTGAAATGCTGATATTGAACGAAATCACCAAAACACTAATTTAAAAAATGTCCTTAAAGTTTATTTTTCCCATTTGGACTTGAAAAGTGTAAGTTTAATATCCATTTGTTCTTAATTAATATCCTGGAACTGTCCACAGTGTGGCTGGTGCTGACTGTGCAGAGGAGACACTCATGTCCCGCACACAAACCGTGGTGCAGGGGCACAGAAAGCACCAGATTTTTGAGAAGGATGCTCATTTAGCTGTCAAATTTTCATCTATGCTTCTAGCAGCACTGTGGGACAAATGTACTTCCATCCCCTTTCCCTTATTACTGTGCATATGAGGTTGTGTCACTTCCCCTGGTGGTATATAATGATCCCTGTGCTTAGAACTCCAAATTCCAGTAAAAACTAAATATGTATATGAAAAAAGACAAGTTTACCTTCATGCTTGGTGTCACCGTAAACTTCATTCTTTCCGATTAAATCAACAGAAAGCTGCTCTTCCTTCGGTTCCGCTCTCACTGCAGGGAAAAGGAATTGGAATATGAGAGATCAATCTAAATGTCTGATTGCTAATCGTTTATTTCACCGTGGCAGGGGGCTTCTCTTACTTTTACTTTTCCCCTGTGCTTTTCTTTTTAGCAACAAACAGGAGCTTGCTTTTTTGACTGGCCAGTTTTTTGTTGTTCTAATGCCCAGCTCGCAGACCTGGCTGCACCAGGTCCCAGACCAGCTGAGCCTCCCCCTCTACGAAAAAACCACTAAAATAACTATAAAATGTGACTGTAAAGTGAAGGCTCCACAGGGTGACCCTGAGGAAACGCAGAATGGTCACGGGGTGACCGTGGGAGGTGTTGAGGTCTCAGGAATCTGTGAGGAAACACCAGACCGAGTGTGGGGCACGAGGGTTGCTGTGAGGAGAGCCCCCAGGGGGTGTGAAAATTTTTGGGATTTGCTTTTTGGTTTGGTTTTTTTTTTGTTTTTTTTGGTTTTTTTTTTCAGATCGTGGACACATTGGGATAGCCCTGCCTGACTGTTGTGTCCCAGGGTTGGGTCTGCGGGCAGAGGGCTGTCAGTGGCGTCCCCTCTAAAGGGGCTCCATCGCCCGCTCTGAGGGAAGGTTCCACAGTGGCACCCCACCCCTCCCACAGCAGCCCCCCCGAGCCACACCGTGCCCCCACTTCCCCGGCACACCCCCTCGCACCCCATCCCACCGCCGCCAGCACGGCCGCCATGCCCAGCAGAGCGCCCGGGGGGCAGCGGGTCCGCCCGCCGCCCCCCGCCATCCTCCCGCCGCCCCTCACGAACGGCCGCCGCGGGCGCGAGGGGGCGCTAACGGCACCCCCCTCCCTCCGCCTCCATCCCCGCGCGCGCCCGCCCCTTCCCGCCCTTTTTCCTCCCCTCAGGGCCGAGGGCGGGAAGGGCTTGGGGAGAGGGGGGACGGGGGGTGTCCCCTCCGGGGTCCTTCGCTCCCGTCTCCCCCACCTCGCCCGCACCCGGTGCTTTTTGAACTGTTTAAAACATCCTCCTTCCTCGCCCGCCCCGCGCCAGTGCTTTTTAAGCGGGGTTTTGTTAGTTTTTTGGGTGTGTTTTTTTTTTCTTTTTCTCGCTTTCAGGCCGTTGAGGCGCTCGGTGGTGAAGGAAGGCCCCCCCCCCCGGCCCGCACCCCCAACCCCACCCCGTTGTCACCCCTCTGCCTCACGTCGCTCGCAAAGTGCGTACTGAGCTTTGCTTTTGAGCCTCAGGTGCTTTTTCCTGCTGTGGGACAAGGAGAGGGAAGTACAGGGGGAGGAGGAGGGAACGGGCTCGTCGTCGTCGTGGCTGTGTCAGTGCTGAACCTGCCCAGGGCTATGGAAGGTGTCCCTACCCATGGCCAGGGGTGGAACTTGGACCATCTTTAGGGCCCCTTCCAACCCAAGCCAGTCTGGGATTCTGTGATTCTGTCACTTGTTGTGAGAAAGACTGAAAGTAAGAGCCGGGCACATCCTGTGGCTTCACCTCCGGAGGGGCTGAAAGCACTGGGTGTTCTCCAGCTGCAGGTTTCTGGAGTGAGTCATTATGGGACATGTATTTTTCGACTTGAAACCAAAAAAACATCCCTTTCAGTACCTGGAAGGGCTCCAAGAGAGCTGTGGAGGGATTTCTGATGAGGGCTTGGAGTGATAGGACAAGGGGAATGGCCTTAAACTAAGAAGGGGATATTTAGATTAGATATTTGGAAGAAATTCCTCTCTGGGAGGGTGGGGAGGCCCTGGCACAGGTTGCCCAGAGAAGCTGTGGCTGCCCCAGCCCTGGAAGTGTCCAAGGCC
>JAYRBT010000081.1:1772867-1812817 GCA_036023395.1 Myiotriccus ornatus | reverse complement strand
GAGAAGCTGTGGCTGCCCCAGCCCTGGAAGTGTCCAAGGCCAGGTTGGACGGGGCTTGGAGCAACCTGGGCTAGTGGGAGGTGTCCCTGCCCATGGCTTTAAGGTCCCTTCCAACCCAAACCCTTCTTGGTTTCCAAGGCTCTGCCACTTGCTGTGGCTGAAAGTAAGCGCTGGGAACGTCCTGTTGGCTCGACAATAAAGCCAAATGCCACGATATCACTGCGAGTAACTTTAAAGCCGGTTACATATTTTTGGAAAACTTACCAATGACTCTGAAACTCTTAAAAGTGTGAATGTTTTGTTTCTAGTGCAAGTGATACAAAAACACTCAGGAAGCTGAGAGGGAGAGGAGGGTCCTTGCATTTGACCACACCTCACATCCTGAGATGCTCCAGACCAGGAACGGTGGCCGAGCTTTTGGTAATTGGCTAAATTATGTTTATCATAATTATCTTGATCATATTTATCACCCCAGACCATGCTAATGTCCAAAAATGATGTCATAGTATTTGCATAGCAAATATGGAACCAACCAACGCAGGAATGAGAGTTATTTTTGTAGAGAGCTGTGAAAGTTTAACTCAGTGCTTCCATGTAAAAAAAAAGGCACATAAGTTACAAGTTCTAATGAAGAAAAGTTTGCTAAAAACAGAGAAAAAAGTTTGAAAAAGAAGGTATCGAGTTATTGGTGGTAAACAGTTTTACTCAACAGTTCTTCCTTAGACCAAGGAATTAACTCAAGTGGTCGGTTAAGGTGTAAGAACTATGTCAGGGTTTTCATTTTTAATGTCCTTGAGCTGCTGAGCAGGACAGAACTGGGACCACCTCAAACAATCCTGTGTTCCCATGTGCTGAATGTTCTCAGTTTTACTCAAAGTGAACATTTCACTCTGGTGCCGTGCGGGCAAAATGATTCAGTTTTTAACGTGTCTGCCAAAAACGAGTCATTTTTCAGCCTGAACAGCCTCAGTTCCTAAGGATGTTTATAGCTCATTTCACATCCTGCACAAGCCCAGCTTGTTAATTATTATTAAATAATATCTTTACTATAAAGCTTTGGCTGAAGTTTTGAATCTTTATAAACTCTGAGTCTGCATCTTTAGCCAAATGACTCATTTATTTTCAAATCTATAATATTCCTAAATCACAAATTGATAAATTGTCATCATAGACTTGTAAGCTGGGTGAGGAGGGAAGGTTGGTTATTTTTAGGAACAGGGAGTGTCGGGGAGAGGATTTATGAGGACAAAATGTGAATTCAGGTATTTGTGCTTAAACCCTGGGTTACTGGGTTTTTTTGTTAATAGAAGCTCTATCAGTAGGAAATAATAGAAGAGAAAAAAAATTGACATACACTTGATGGTGGAATGAGTAGATATTAAAAAGGTGAATATTTTATCCTAGAAAATATGTAAAGAGACTTCCAGGAGTACAGAGTCAGGTGAAGGACCTGTGCAGGGCTCTGGAGAGGAGCTACCTGGGCTACAGAGCACAAGTTCTGTCTCTGATCTTTAAGGTGAGTGATCCAAAGCTGGGATCACACAAAGGAGGGGCAGTCAGCACGGTGGCATTTTTACAGGCTAACAAAACCAGGCTCATTTGATTTCTGTCCTTAAAATAAAAACAGAGAGAAGACACAAGTGATTATCTGATGGCAAAAGTGATGGAAAGTAAAGATTTACACTGGAGAACAAATCTAGCAGCAAGAGAAAATGGCCATGTATAATCCTGGGGTGGAAACCAGAGGTTTTTGATTGTCACACAATAATCCCTTAGAGCTCACAGGAGCAGGAAACCTTCCTAATTCCTTCCTAAACTGTTCTGGAAGGGGGACACAGAGATTGTCTGGAATAGCAGAGAATTGAACTTCATTGTCCCACATAACTTTTTTTTTCTACATTTTATTTCTAGAATCATTTTGCAAGTGATGGAAAAGCAACAGTTTAAGAAGGAGTCGATGGCAGCACACAGGAAGTGAGTAGGAGAATCATGTTTCCATGCTGTTATCCCACACCTGAGCTGTGGTAATTCACACTCCCTGCCTTTGGATTTACATCCAAGCTCGGATCCCAGTTTCATTTGCCACTTCAGTAACTGGGCTTAGGTTGGAAGGGACCTGTAAATGTCACCTGGTGCCACCCTCAGCCACAGCAGGGACATCCCGCACCAGGTCAGGTCCCTCAAAGCCCCATCCAGGCCTGCTGTGCAGCGAGCCTCTTTCAGGATTCTGTGCTAGACGTACAAAAATCATCATTTAGCAATTCCCCAAGGACTTTGAAATTCACGTTTGCTTTATTTTATCAAGGAATTTTGCACCTTGATTCTCTGCTAAACAGCAGCGCTGCTCTGTCAAGAAAAACAGCCGACTGAACCTAAGTTTTATTTACTGTCAGTCATTTAACTCTAACACACAGCCTGAGATGTCTGAGGGCACGCAGTGCGTGCTCTGCGGGCTCTGATGCCCTTTGTCCTACTGAAGTGTCTGGGGGCTCCCCCAGCCCCCCAAAACAGGCGCTGTGCCCTCAGCCCGAGGGGCTGGAGCCCGGCAGCAGCAGCAGCTCTAGGGCCGGTGTCCCGGTGCCGCTCGGTGCCGGCCCCGCCGCCCGGCGCCGCTCTCCGCCCGCCGAGCCCGGGCCGGATGTCACGGAGCGGGGCGGGAGGCGAGGCCGGTGCTCCCCGCCGGCAGCGCCGAGCCCGGCGGGGCAGGTGGAGCCGGGACCCGCGGCCGGAGCATGGAAGGTGAGAAACCACCCCGCTCTTCCCTCGCGGACCCCGGGGCCCCGCAGCGGCTCCACCGCCCCGGGGACCTCCAGCCGCTGCTTCGGGCGCTGGCTGCGAGCAGACCGCGGGCTCCGGAGGAGCGGTGGAATCGCTTGTAGCAATTGAGCAGGAAACGAGCGGGGCTGCTTGACCGCTCTCTGTTTAATTTCAGAGACATCACGGCGCGTGTGGCAAAGCCGGGGTTCAGGACCCTCTTTATCTGCTGGTCCTATTCTGGGTTTTAACGAATTCAAGGGTGTGTTGGTTTCTTTTCACTTGTATGTGATGTTCAGAACCAGCAAAAGCCAAGCTGGGAGTTAAATCTTGGGGTGCAGAATGATTCCCTTTTGAAGCAAAGCAGCATTTTTCGTGTTTTTAACAAGCCTGGCAAAGAAGCTCTGCAAAGCATCACTTGGCTTCTTATTTCAGAGGTGGAGATTCTTACTGCAACTCAGTGCTTCAGGAGCTGGAGTTCAGATTCTCCTCAATGACTTGAGGAGTTTGCTTATTTGAAGTTAGCTGCAGTTGCCTATTTGAAAACGCATTTTGCTTTGCTAAAGATTTTCTAACCGTTTGTATGTAGATAATCACTCATTGAATCTGACTGAATTGAGACTATCACTGCTTGAAAGACGGAACTAATGTTTTGAAAGACTGGATTTGGGGGCAGCTTAGCACTTAAAAATGCAGCCTTGTTTTCTTGATGGAGTTGGGATCACTGCCTTTTTGGGAGAGAAAACTTGTGAGGTAGGTGGGAATAGCCTGTGATTAGAAAATAATGTCTCACTACAACTGAGGTCATCTAAGAAGTCTCTTTTTTGGCTTTCTTGTTTCTTATGCGCTCCAAGTGATCATGGAAATAATCCTGCAGGTTTTGGTTCTGTGGGTGAGGAGCCTGAGGATTCATTAATGTGCCTGAGGGTGTTACAGCGGGGATGAAGTAGGTGCTATCCCTGGATACGCTGCCTGGGATACAGTAACTGCCGAGAGTGTTTCCCTGGGTCTTGGGAAAATCTCAGTTGCTCCGAAATCAGCAGGGAATTTGCCTCTGAGGACAGAGGGGTAACTCTGCTGTCCTGGATTTTCCATGCCCAGCGTGAGGAGGCCCAGTATGATCATGGAGCGGGAGATGGGCCCTGGCCAGAGTAGGACATCGTTAACTTGGTTCTCTCTCTCCTTGACTCGTTTGGTTTTGTGACTCAAAAGAACTGCCCTCCTGTCAGCTCCGGGTGCTGGGCAGGGATCAACCTGTTGGATCGAGGGTTGGGCTTCGATGATCCTAGTGGGTCTCTTCCAACTCAGGATATTCTGTAGTTTGGGATGTCCTGTGTTGAATCACTGAATTATTCTGTTTGGTTTAGAAGGTCACATGCTACAGTATGAGTGTCATTTCACACACTGCATGGTGCTTAAGAGCAGCAAAGTACTAGAGACCCCACAAAGAGCTTACTTGGTCCAGGTGCCTTCTTCAGAAAGCCATGGAGACTGTGGGTGCTGGACAAGGGTATTCAGTGGGGAAATCAGCTGCGATTTATTTCCTTAATGGCTCAATGCAAGTTGGAGATGAAAAACACGTCGGGGTGAAAGAGGGTGAGTGGTGTAAGTAGTGTTTTATTTGTGGCTTGTTTGTTCCTCTTAAAATCTTGCAAAGACAAGGAAACTGGCTGTGTTTGCTCCATATGCTATGATGGAAGCTCTAAGGGCAGATGGGATTTAAAAGCTTGTCCCCTTCCCTGTGCTGTTGGGTTGAAAATTGCAACTGGCAGGAAAAAAGGCAGATTTCTGCTTTCACTTTGGGGACAAACCATTGATTTGAAAAATACCCGTTTTAGGGCTGTCAAAATTCAGGTAGGCTGTTCTGCTCAGACACCAGGAGAAAGCACGAGCAGTGTCACACATTAAAACGCCACAGCTCTTTTTTTAGCGAACTATTTGAATATTTTGGCTCCCTTTGGCCATTGGTGCAGAACACAGGATGGCCAAGGATTGGTTTCGAAAGCAGATGAATTTTACTTCTGCTTTGTGAAGATCTTTGTGCCTCGGCTGCAGCACAGTGGGACGGGCGTCCCCTTTCCATGCACCCCAGCCTCTGGAGCTCTTGGAAGCTCGGGAAGACGAGCGTGCTCTGTGAGTGATATCCTGCCTCGTGCTTTTCTGAACCTTGTGGGGAAAAATGGTGTTAGTGCTACAGGATCGGGAATCTTCCCAGACCTTCCTCTCTGGCCTTAAATGCTCGGGAAAGGGACCTGAGGTTAAATATTAAGGGGTCAGTAAGGCTGTAAGAAGCTGCTGGAGGATGGTACTGTAAATAAACCAGGTGCTGGTGAGGGGAGGTTGGAGGCTTGAAAGTGAGACAAAGACCGGGATGTTTCTCAACCAAGATGAGGAACGTTCTATGGTGTGTCGTTGTTCTTATCTCTTCTGAAGGGTTGTCCTGCCCAAGATGGGCAGGAACCTGCTGGGCCCAACAGAATAGGAATAAATCCCTGGAGGAGATGGGGGTCCAAGGAGGGTGAGCAGGTCCTGCTCGGCTCTTGCTGGGCTCAGGCAGCACTGGCTCCAGCCAGTCACCCTGTACCTGCAGGGAACATCTGGGGAGTCCAATGGTTCCTGAAAAGATACAGCTATCCAGGAACATATTGGAATTGAAGCATCCAGGTAGGGGTTCCAGTTCTTCCTTCCAAGACCTCCTGGGAGCCCAGGAGAAGGCAGAGTTGCTGCTGAGGCTCCAACCCTTGGGGCTCCATCCTGGGGCTTTGACCCTCAGCACCAAAATGGGGCAACTGCCCAGGGTTTCTGAATGCAATTAAAACAAATCAAGTGTTGCAGAATAATGGGGATTTCATTGTCCAAAGCTTAATAATGTGTGCGATTACAAGAGTTTGTGTAGCTTTAAGTGTTTGTATTCACAGAATCATGGAATGGTTTGGGTTGAGAGGGACCTCAAAGCTCATTCACTTCCACCCCCTGCCAAGGGCAGGGATACTTTCCACTGTCCCAGGTTGCTCCAAGCCCCGTCCAACCTGCCTTGGACACGTCCAGGGATGGGGAAGCCACAGCTTCTCTGGGCTATTATTGCAGTGTAAGGTTAAAATAGTAGTAGAGAGAAGTTTGTTCCTGTACCCAGGATTTACTGATATTTCCTCATTACAATTTGCTGCATAAATCGGTCCTTTTGCTTCTTTGCCCCTTGCTTTTCCTGGCATGATGGAATGAAACAGAGAAATTAAGGAGTCCCTTGATCCTTTTTATTTATTTAAAAATCACATATTTGGTAAATATTTGATCTCTTGGTCATTTAACTCAGTGACTCCTCACGACACAAGGCCTTCATTGTGTTGCACGTACCAACCCACCCTCCACTCGTGCAGCTTTTGGAGAGCCCCACCTGAGACCAGGCTTGCTTGGCTGTAGAGTTACCAGAGCTTTATATTCTGACGTTGCAGAGACCACAGAAATGTTCCATAAGCAGAGGAGGTAAAGACAGATAATGGTGGGGTAAATGTCACCCGTGGTTAACACCTCATGCCCGCCGCCTGGGTGGTTCTGTTATGTAACTGCCAGGAAGGAATTTTCCCAGTCCAGGAGCTGTTGTTTGACGAGTACAAAGAGGGCAGAAGGTTTTCTAGCATGTAGAAGGCAAAGAGGAGGCACAGCTAGAGGAAAGGAAGGAGGCAGGAAGCAGGTAGCTGTGAGTCTGTTAAGAAAATCAAGCTCCTATCAATGAAATCTCGAGGCAGTGAGGCCTTGAGTGGAGATGCAACAGGACAGCTCCTGCTCAACTCCCCAGCCTAAATTAGGGCACTGGGGTGGGAGATGGCAATACCTGCAGCCTGTGCTGGCTCCAGAGCCCTGCTGAGCCCTCTGGGAAACCAGGCCACATGGGTAGTCCCCTGAGGTATTTTTAAAATGCCTGGCATTTGATCCCTATCGGAATTTCTCAGTGGGAATTAGGCTTGCATTCCCACGAAAACCAAGCAGATCTTGTGGAGATAACAGGGGTTTCCCTTTGTTTTGGGAAAGGAATGTAAAGCATCTTTGTGCTTTGGAGAAATTCCCTTCCTACAGAGTTACTACCACTGTGCTGTGCTCACGGGGTGAACAAGGAGGAAATCAAAAGCATAAGTTACTCTGCTCTGTAACTTTTTGAAGTTAGAAAACCACACTTAATCCCCTTCCTGGGCACAGGCCAGTGCTCAGGATATAAAGATGTTGTACGGTGAAACGTAACACTAATTTGGTATTTATTTGAAATCCTGCTTTTCCCATTTAGCTTTCAGCCAAGAAAAAGGTAATTTAAAAGATTTATACCAACTGTGTCATGAACTGACACCTAAAACTGCTTTTCTGTCTTTTGCAGATTCACAGCCCGGGATGGACCTCAGTAACCCTCAGGAACAGCCCCTGGCTGCAGGTACTGTGCTGTTCAGTTATGTTCTGCCACCCTCTCTTGGTAATTTTACATTTAAATGGGGAAAAATATAAGAATTGCAACTTGTTCAGGTTCCCAGGACACTGAATAACACAGTCACAAATACAAAGATGGGCACCAAAGACAAAAAAGTGAATTCTATACTTCAAATAAAACTGTGGAAGTTCAATATATATTTGTAAAATGACACTAAAGTGGAGAAAAAGAGTGTATAGGAGGAAAGAAAGTGTTTGCAGGAGAAAGCTGCAAGTTTTGATTAGGGAAGCAAGAATAATGTAATTCTCTTGGTTGACTGCATTTCTGAAAATATGAAAACAAACCTCCTGAGTGAGCTGGATAAGTGCTTTACTCTCTTGCTAACCAAAATCCAACCTGCTGAAAAGGAGTTCAAGGGGTGAGAGTTTGTGTGGGATTTTGGGAACAAAATCATTCCCCCCAAACTGCTACTAATGCATCCATAGGAATAACATTGTGGGCACTGTCAGCAGTATTGGGAGGGTGCAGGTGCTTTGAGGGAATCACCTGGAAATATTCTTGGAGCATAAGTAGTTACTGTTTTGTTGGGTTTGTGTTTTGTTTTTGTTTTTTTTTCGCAAGAACAAGAGGATTTAACAGACTGTAATCTGAACAAATCCCAGGAAATGGAAAGCATGGATAATGTGGAAGACATGAAGGAACACAATCAGTCTAACGAAGAAGCAGGAGGTAAAGTGGAGTTGGAATTCTGGAAAATAATAGTTATGTGTTGCCTTTCTATCCATCTGATTATGCTGTGAGATCATGTCTGTTAAAGGAATAACAATACAGCTGGTTTGGAGCATGTCAACATGCTCTGAGGAGGAGCAACTGCTCTCCATCAGGGAACCTCACGTGCATTTTACCAAGGTCAGTTTTACAGGATCTATGAAATATGGATGGGAAGATAAAAAGGGAAGTGCATCTGGTGAGCCTTTAATGTGTGTGGTAACACACAGATTCCTAAGAGCCCTTTGCATGGACAAACCCTGTCTTAGGGGCTGCACTTTTTATTAATGCTGTTAAGTCCTATCATAGCTGCAATGTCAGGAAGACTTTTGGGAGGTGAATTTACAGGGGTTAAACAAAAGCATAAATATCAATAAAACATCATTCCCCTCCACCAGCCTCCCTTACCATTAGAGCTCATTCATTATAAAGGGAGTGTGAACCTCCAGTCTCTCAGTGCCCTATCCCTTGATTCTCATGGAATGAAGTCATGATTGCAAGGGGGAGGCTGGTTCAAGTGCACTAAAAAGGTACCTAAAGCATCTCAGTGTAAAATGGCAAGAGATAAAATGTACATTGTTTGCTTCAGTGCTTCACACACTGTTCTCTACAGTCATTCTGATACCGGAAGCACAATAAATCTTAAATATTTAAGCACCCTGTGCTGGTACTCTGGGCCCTGCAAGTAGCACTAGGTGCATCTAAATTTCCTCCAAAAGTTCTGTTGCTGTTGGAGACTAAAATTCACAAATAATCTCAGCTTTAATGTCGTGGCCTCTGTGAAACAGCAGCAGCTCTGTTAGTCCTGAGCAGTCCTCGTGGGTGAGTAACTACTGTCTGACTTCTATAAATGAAACCACATTCTGACAGTGCTGCCCTGGTGGGAGGGTTATCTTTTTGGGATCACTAACCTTGGTAAAAACAAATATATAGTGTTCTCCACAGACTAGAAATATCATTGGTATCACTGCTGGCTTTTGGGAAAAGGATTATGTCCTGCCCACACCTGAAAAGTCTGTCTGGTTTAAAAAAACCCCAAAACTCTTTGGCACATTGAGGTGCTCACTAATCCCCTCATTACACACCAAATCTAAAGAGAAATCATGAAAACCCTTTCTATGGTTCTCACTGTCGTTAATCACTCCTGTGAGTGATTCCCAGCTCCTGGCTGATGACAGCCTGGGACACACAGACCTCTCCCCCTTTCCTCGGAACCCCCATACCGTCCGTGCCCCTGGGCTTTGTTCCATCTACTCGAGGCCATCATGGGAACTGACTCATGGGGAGAGATCAGGCCTTCGATAACCTGCTTTCCACTGCCTTGCTGTGCCTGTAACGTGTTTGTCTCCAGCACGGCTGGGTCTGGTTTTTCCACGTCTCGTCAGCCGTCCCTAGTGAGTAGGAATCTCCCAGGTTCTCGGACTGCACGTTTTTGTGACTCTTGCGTTATTCACGGGTGACACTGAGTATGTAGTGGGGATTTATTCTGAGGCTGTGAGCAGAGGTTGGAGCCTGCTCAAGTCTAGGTGTTGTCTGACTTGGTTTGGTGGAGCCTTTTATGCTGAAAGTGGTGCTGGGATCATTTTAAAAACCTACAGAGTGTCCATAAAAGTGCTAAATTAATGTGTAGGCCCGAAACAACATCTCTGGTGCTCATTTAGCATGAAAAAATTGACGTTTTCAGCAACCAGTTCTGTATTTATACTTCTCTGAGCACGTGCAAACACCAGCTGAAGATGTCCATTAGCACAGGTGAGATACCTGTGAGATACCTGACACAGGTAAGAAGCCATTCCAGGAAAACACCTGTTCTATTCCAGCCCCCATTCTGAGGACTCCCAGCATGATGATGGCTGGGGATCGGGCAAACAATTAGGCAGAAGGCTCCAGTAAAATGGTAATTAAAAGCTTGACGGGGAGAAGGGGGGGGAAAAAAGAAACAAAACCCCCTGTTCTTGCCTCAAGGGACTGGAAGCTGCACGCTGTGGTGCACATGGTGTACGCTCGCCTGCAACCATAAAAATACACCGTTCCCATGGTGCTTCCTGTGTCTGGTCTGAAAAGAGACGAGCAATGAGGCAGAGGGTGGGGGGAAGCACTTGATTTCCCGTGTTTCCTGATGCGCCCCCAACACTGTTACCTTTGGTGGCCGAAGCTGACACACCTTTAATCTAAAAATTAAATTACAAAAAGGGGCCACGCTCTTTCCTCGGGGAGTCACAGTCGAGCGCGAATGTTTAATTATGGCTCAACTCCCCCAGCTGTTGAGGCAGACAACTTTTTGGGGTGTTCTGAACGTCAGCGAGCTTTTATGGTTGCGAGCCAAGCAGAGATAAAAGGCACGTTCGCGGTTTATGGATGTTAATTGGTGCTGCTCGAAGGTGTGGGAGGGGGGCGGTTGAAAGGCTGGATGAGGCGGGAGAGGTGGCAGAGCCCCGCTCGGGCTCCGGCGGTGCTGCAAGCACACGCACTTATCTGCCTGGAAAGGAAGTGCCGTTTTTTATCGCAATATTACATCTCCCAAGCCCAGCCCGAGCCCCGGCGCTCATGGGGCTCGGGGTTATCTCACAACATCAGCAGAAGTTCGCTGCGAGGGGATTTCTGTGGTGTTAAACCAGCAGGTAGTCTGTGCAGAACGGGTCAGGCCGCTGCTCTGGGGGCTCTGCCGGGGCTGAAAGGTGTGTTTTCCTTATCGCCAAATGATCCTTTGGAGTGTGTTTGAGCTCTTCCGACTGCACCGTCAGTGGTAGGAATGCTGCCAGGCACGTTCGGTGACATCAATGGGGGCGGTGGTGTCACAGCAATCTGGGAATGATTGACATAGCCTGGACTGTCCTGAGCCCCGAGGGCTGGCACAGACACTTGGATACCCTCATTGCATGGACAGAATCAGAAAGTGTAGCTATTTCTTACTCTAATTAACCCGTTAGAGTGATTAGAAAATAGAATTTGCTTTTGAGATATCCCAACTAGCAGTGGAAGCTCTCAGGCAGGACAAGGGCTGGAAGGAGGATTGAATGCACAGTGTTATTCCATAGATGATGGGCTCCTTTCCATAACTTTCATAACTTCATTTTTCCTCATTTGTGTATTTTGGGTTCATACAAAATAATTCCCTGAAGTTACAGGTGAGAGAAATATTTATTCCTTTGGCATCTAAATAAAATCTAGTCCAAGGTAGGTGAGCTGTGTGGTCCCTCCCCACCTCCTCAGCAGGAAATAAGTGAAGAGGAAGAAAATGGCCCTGGGAAGTCAAATCACATGTTGTTATAGAAAATGATCCACTTTAGAAATACAGGTCAGTGGAAAGGAAATCAGTTAGTGGAGGTGAGTCATGTTTTGCCCCCAAACCAGGCTCTTCATTTGGCACAAAATATGATTTTAAGGGGCAGGTTCACTCTGTCCTGCTGGAGAGCTATGAGGAAGCAGAAATAAACCCACAAGAGTCAGAACTTTGCTAAAACACTTCCCTGAGTGTTGGGGTTGATGGGCCTCTTGTCTTGCTGCCGACTTTCCTCTGCACCGTGCAGAGTTGGCTCGGTGCGTGTTTTCCCTGCTGCACCCACTTGCCGAGCGCTCCAGCCGCGCTCCTCTCCTGGTGCAGGAGCTCCACCTCCAGGAGCGGCTCTGGGAGCTGCAGGTGCAGCGGTTGACAATCCTGAGCTGCCAAATCCTCGCTGAGTTTGTTGTCACAGAATCCCGGTATCGTTTAGGCTGGAAGAGCGGTAGGATCAGTGTCAGCAAGGGAACACAGAGTGGGTGCATCCTCTCTAAAAGTAAACCACGAGTATTTAATTACAAGGACCTCGATGAGGAGAGATTGTAGGTTTAATCCAAAATTCACGTCAAGATTATTTACTAGTGGAATTTTTTTTGTAGTTGAGTCAAATCATGGCACTTTCAAGGATTTTGAGAACATCTGAACCAACCTCCTGTCTTCAGCCTCTAGGCCTTAAAATTCCTTGGGTTGTTATCCCAGATTTCCCTGTTCTTTTTATTGTTGCATTCCCTCTCCCTGCAACGTTTTTCTTACCAGAATATATTGCATTGTCAGGAAGACTTTTGGGAGGTGAATTCACAGGGGTTAAACGAAACCACACTTTGAATTTCTCAGGTTTGAAGTTCATTTGAAGCTCAGTTGACCAGAGCCGACCGTGCCTGAGTGGTCACGTTAGTGATTGGTCCCTTGATATAAGTAATACCAGCGATTATCTGAATTTAACATGTGGCCTCTCTCAGTCTGACTGTTGGGTCCAGATGTTCTCTGATTAACTGTCTCATTGGAGTCTGATTTAACGGTTGTGATTGTATCAGCCTGCTGGACTTCAGGAATTGTAATTTTGGTGCTGTTTTCTCCGGGTGATCTTATCTAAATGGCGAGGGAAGGGAAGAGCTCGCACAGTTTCGTCTCTTTCTGTGCTGGTTTTGTAAGAGGGAGGCTTTCATATCTGCAAGGATAATGTGAACAGGTGTCATAAAACAAACAGATTTCACCTGGGGCCTGCAGGCCTGGGGATATGGGATGACATTCCCTCTGTGCCATCCAGCACTGGGAGTGCAGAAAATTGAGGAAAACCAGCAGATTGGGCACACTTTGAAAAATTAAAAAGAAAAAGTAAAATGCCCTGGTAGTTTCAGCACAGCACTAACCGTGAGTTTTCCAGCCCCAGGTCCCATTGTCCCAGGGAATCCCACTCTGCTTCCCCAAATTCTGTTTGTAGTGCCAGGTAAATGCATTTTAAAGCAGTTAAATTCCCTTTCCTTCCCTAAACCACGGCCCAGTGGCTGTGCAGTTTGTTCTCTTCGGCTCCAGCTTTGGGAATGCTCAGCTTGGGGCAACATTTCTCCTTTATCCCTATTTTTGTTAATACAACTGCGACATATTTTGGAAACTTTTGGGATGAAAACCGTAAAGCCCACTAGAGTCTTAAGAGGCAGAAATTGGTAACAGAAGGGTGTGAAATTATAGATTTACTCAGGAATATTCATCGTGATAAGAAAAATCCTTGTAATAAATAAGATGTTGTGAGAACCAGTTACATAATTCGAGTTTCTTGACTCAGACGAGCTGGGAAACGACGTGTGTTGTTTGGTGGGGGTTATTCTGCAATTAATTGTACAACTAGATAAATTACATTGTGGTTTAATGATGGAGAGACACTGGTATTAATGAAGTAGAAAATACACATCTGAGCGCCTGGAAAATGACGCCTGGCTGGTTTTTTTTTCCCTTATTTTCTCTCTAGTTCTCAGTGCTGCGTTTCCATTTGATTTGTTTCTATTTTTGCTCCGAGTCACAATAAAACCGAGGACAAAGGGGAGTGATGAAAGTTTCTCTGCTGTTTTTGGGAGTGAGATTTCCACCAGGTGTGTTCCGCACGGGGTTGTTCAGGAATTACCACTTACCCCTGCTTTTCATACAGGACTTAAACAAACTAGATACTTGTGTTTTGTGCTGTGTGGAACAGCAGGACTAAGAAAATACTGAGAGGCACAAAGATAAAATAAACTCCAAGCCAGTGTGTTACAAGTTGTAAACGCAAAATCTGGGGTTTTTTTTGTTGCTGCTTTGGCCTGTGGTGACACTACAAGAGACCCGAGGAGTGGGACAGGTCCAGCGTTCACACCCTCGCGGGGTGTTTATTGTCACCGTGTCCTCGCTGGGGTTGTTGTCTCTGCTGTCTGGCTGGAAGTTGATACTGCTGAGAGGTGATTGCTCCTTCCTTTGTTGGCAAACAATGATCTCATAAAAGCTGTTGGGAAAAAGGGAGCTGAGTGCTGAAGTCAGAGGCAAACAAAGCCAGGGTGGGCCAAAAAGGCTTGAGCTGCTTTCCCTTGCCTAGATGGATATCTGCAGTGGGGTAGAAGAAAAACAGGGAGAAAAGTTGCCTTATCTCTGACTGCTTTGCCTCAGTTAAAAAAACCTCTCATGTTGCTACTGTGTCACTTCATGTTGTAGAATTCCCCCTTACTTACAGTCTCCAGATTTTCAATACATACATGTAATTGTTTGCTTCTTGTTGTTTAAGGAAAGAAACTTAGGTGGAGCATTGAATTTTTAATTACCTCCCACCCCCAGTTTACAATTTTATGGGATGTACTCCTCTCTTTATTCACTGAGGAAATGGGAGTTTTGAATTCCTGACATGTCTCCCCCCTCTGTGTGTTGATTCCACCCCCGAGGTGTTTGTCACAAACATTTGGGATTCTGCCTTGGATGTGGAAGCTCTGCTGGCTCTTTCAGCCTCACCGCTTGTCTGCTCCATCTCGGCCTGGTTGGGGGTACAGGGAGCTCTCCTCCTGGGAGGGGAGCAGCTCTGCCGTGTGTCTGCAGGGGTTCTGTGTCGATGAATCGTCGGTGAATACCTGTCAAAGCCAGGTAGTCACAAGAACCCTCCGATATGCACTGTATTGACTCCCTTCTTGTTCCCCGGCATCTGAATCCCATTAACAGCTGTCAAAACCTGGTAAACTATTTATATGCTCTCACAATTTGTTTAATTGGATAGTTAGGAAATGGCAGACAAGAAAAGCTTTTCTTTTTCCCCTTTTTTTTTTTTTTTCTCTTTTCCTTTAGTCTGGCTGAACATCTGTAGCATTAGGGGCTCATTATCTCTGAATTGGCACAGCAAATCAGCAGCATCATTAAAATGCCACATTAAGATGATTAAGTTTCTTTGTTACCCAGTTGACTTTTTGCATGTGCTGAGGATTTCACGATTATGACCCCACTCCTTGTAAAACACTTGAGCTACATCACCCTTTCCTGCGTTGTCTTTAATGGCTTCTGGGTTTTATTCCTCGTGCTTTTCCTAAAGCTCCCGGTAAACTTTGCTTAACAACAGGACAAAACTTACCTTCTCTTCCCTGTATTTGATGCCAAAGTCTTGGATTAAATGGAGAAACTGGGGGATTTTCCTTCTGAAATCTCCTCCTAGAGAAAACAGCTAAGATTAAGAATCCCCCCACCTTGTTCTAATTATTTGTTGCTCTTGCCTTTTTTTCTTCCTGCATTTTCAGCCTGGAGAAGAGGAGGTCGTGTGGAGACCTCACAGCACCTGCTGGTGTCAGGAGGGGCCCCAAGGGAGCTGGAGAGGGACTGTGGTGCCAGGACAAGGGGGAATGGCTTAACACTGAAAGACAGGAAATTTAGGTTGGATATAGGGAAGAAATTCCTCCCTGGGAGGGTGGGGAGGCCCTGGCACAGGTTGCCCAGAGAAGCTGTGTCTGCCCCATCCCTGGAAGTGTCCAAGGCCAGGTTGGACTGGGCTTGGAGCAACCTGGGCTAGTGGAAGGTGTCCCTGCCCATGGCAAGGGGTGGGACTGGAAGAGCTTTAATGTCCTTCCAAGCCAAACCCTGGGTGATTCTCTGGTTTTACAGAGCACACACAAGCCCTGTTTGGGTGGTGACTCAGTCTGAAGTTGCCACCGCAGCTTTATTTTGGATTTTTTCCAGAACCCATTGTTTTTGCAGTGTTTCAGGTGAAACAAAAATATTACTCTGGAGTATGTCTTTCATCTCGTAATCATCTCCCCAGGAAATGAAACCATGTGCATCAGCCTTAACGCATCACACCGGTACTTTGTTGTGTAAAAGCTGCAGGTTTTTTTTTTCCTCAGTGTATATTAACTCCATGAACTGCCTCAAGAAAAATAGTTCCCTGGCTTGGGCACCACGGGTGGGTTATTTCTCTTACAAACTCTTTATTTTCCTGATAGAAGAGATGACAGCACTTCTTTTATTTTTTTTTTTTCCACTGTGGGAACTTGGTTAGTGCTTTTAGGGATAATTGTGTTTTTCCTCAGTTAAATCTCCCTTTTTCTACATGAAGTCACATTCACCTTCCTCTTGATTAAGGTGGACCAGCCTGGAAACTCCCTGATCTCATTAAAACAGGTTGATATGATTTTGAGGTGATGGATGCAAACCTTCCACACAAGTGCCAATCTCCTGATCTCACAGTGTTCCCTGGGCTTGCCAGGACAGAGCAAAAGTCAGGGCTGAAAAAGGACTTTGATGCTTCCAGACTCTGCAACCACTTGGTTGGTTTTAGCCTGACTTGCACTGAGCCATTTTTTCCTCAGCTGTCTCCTGGGTGGCTCTCAGTGAGGCGGAGCAGCCTCTAAACCATAACAGGTGAAAAACTCCAGCCCTTCTAACATATATTTGCTTTAAAACCAGCCTCTTCCCTTGTGGCTTCTGCTGCTCTCAGCCATCAGAAAGGGAATTTTTCTGTTGAGGTGCTTCTAATGTCTGCATGAAAACACTCAAGCCCTGGTGGGATGGTGTGGACAGCCAGGAGCAATGATGATGTTTTTTTGGGGGGATGTAGGGGTAGAAAACCCTCGGTGAGAACTCAAGTGCACCCTTCTCCCTTACTACGAGGAACCACCAGCCTGAGGCGCAGCGTGGAAAGCGCAGAGGTGATTATTTTCCACATGGGATGGTGATTATTTTCCACATGGGATGGTTTGCCCGGTCTGCACCAGCCAGGACGTGGCAGGGGCGGGTGAAAGGTGAGACGTTGGGCAGAAAGTGGGAATTGAAATTGTGTCTGAAAGCACCAACAAGGTGCAGCTGCACCGGGCACTTCCTTTTACCGCGCTGGGCAGGATGTAGCAAATTATTTTGGAACTGCCTCCCTTTGAGAGGGGGAAAAAACAACCAGCCAGCCCACCAAAAATGCACTTTTTTTTTTTTTTTTCTCTTTTCCCCTGGAAAAGACATTGTGCTGAAAGTTGCTGTCAGCAACTGGCAATCATTTTCCCTTGGAGTGATGGAAATGGATGTATGAACTAATTTTGAAGGAATCTTGATAGCAGGATCACCCTCGCAGCCTCAGACATGAAGTTGGCAGCAGAAGGCACCTGCAGAGGAAGCAGGAATTCATGGGATGTGAAGCAGAGCTGGTGCTGAAGAATCCACGGAGAAAACCAGTCCATTTTGGGTGAATTTGGAGCTCTCTGAGACCCTCTGAGCAAACACCCAAACCCGTGTGAGCTCATCAGGGACCAGGACGCCAAACTCGAAGCATTGTCTAGGACAGAGGGATAAAACCACACACTGTGAGGGGAAACCCCATCCTTCCATGGATATCATCCAGGGAGAGCACAAGAGGGATCTCAGTTTCCCACGCTACCACAGAGCGTAGGATGAAGGAATCACCACCCACCTGTTCCCTCCCCCTCAACTCAGACGGTTTGGCTGGGCTTAGGGAATAATTTAGGACAGAGGAGCGATCTTCTCACCAAAATAGAGTTGAAAATTTTGATTTCATGGAAGTTGGGGTTGCCAGATCTTTCTTTTTCAGCTCTGCTTTTATGTCGCCACCTCATTTTCACTGCCACCCCTTGTTTGTTCTCGGCATTTGATGTGGTTTATTACTCAGAACCAGAGCTAATACATATTCAGCAGTTTGTGTTCTGTACTTTGGAGAAAGGACAAGTGGTTCAGTGCCAGATTAAACTGTCTAACCCTGGGCTGCAGGGAGGAGCAGGTGGCTAGAGAACAAGACTCCTAAACAGGAAGCCACGTGGTGCATCTCGTGGGGTTTGTCTTCACTGGAGAGCTTGAGCATAACTGGAGTTCCAGCCGTAGTTTCTCTCTGTCAGAGAACCATGGAATGGTTTGGGTTGGAAGGACATTAAAGCTCTTCCAGTCCCACCCCCTGCCACAGGCAGGGACACCTTCCACTAGCCCAGGTTGCTCCAAGCCCCGTCCAACCTGGCCTTGGACACTTCCAGGGCTGGGGCAGACACAGCTTCTCTGGGCAACCTCTACCAGGGCCTCCCCACCCTCATAGGGAGGAATTTCTTCCCTATATCCAACCTAAATTTCCTGTCTTTCAGTGTTAAGCCATTCCCCCTTGTCCTGTCACCCCAGTTCCTGATAAACAGTCCCTCTCCAGCTTCCTTGAGGCCTCTCCTGACACTGGAAGGTGCTGTGAGGTCTCCACCCGACCTCCTCTTCTCCAGGCTGAGCAGCCCCAAATTCCTCAGCCAGCTTTAGGCAGCAAAAAGCCATCCTTGCGATTACTGAGGGTTTTAGTGGAAGTGCTGGAGAGTTAACAGTGGAAAGGAAACGCAGCACCGTAAGTTGGGAATCACCAGCCAGCCGTTTATACAGAGTGACCAATTTGCTCACATTGTCACGTTGTTGGTAAATCATTAGCTACTTGCTACGTCCGCCTTTGTCATGGAGCTGCACTCATTGAACCAATGCCTCTGGATTCCCCTGGACGTGGGGACAGGCCCAGGGACCTGTTTGAAGGCCATGAATGCTGATCTTCAGCTTCGGGAAATCCTTCCCCTGAGAGCTGTGGATAAAAATTGTGATTTGCAAGTGAAAACCGGGATTATTGATTAGGTTTAACTGATGAGAATCTGCACCATGGGAGCACTGGGAGTCTTACACTGCTCGGACATATTTTGTAGGAGTGTTCCAAGCACCAGAGATTCCATGGGAAGATAAAAGTTACAAGATATAATTACCATTTTTTAATTTGTGTCTTTCTGTATTTCCAGTTCACAGGAACAGACTGAGATGCTGATTTCTATAGAAATAATAAGTGTGAGTGATGTGAACAAGTGTTCTCTTTTGAATCCTGACTAGTTCCCTGTAATTTCAGGAGAAGTTTGTACTGTATCATACTTTCATAATCTGTAAAAAGAAATTATCCATCACAGGTAATTATCAGGCAGGTCAATGTTTCTAAGGATTATCTCACTAAGTGTCCATGACCAGTTTCATTTCTTCAACTTTGGGTGTTTCAGTAACACTTTTAGGAAACGGATAATGTAATTTTATATAATTTTTGGCTCATTTTTTTTCCTAAGGTACTTTGTGTGTAAGATGAGCATCTTTTCACTCCTGTGCTTTGTTTTACCTGCAGATGATGTGATCAAAGTGAAGGGTGAATACAGTGAAAGAGAGGAGAGTGCTTTAAATTCTGAGCCTATGGAAAACCCGGAGGAATCTGAGCTGCCTTACACCTACCCCAGAGAATATAACGAGTATGAGAGCATTAAACTGGAGAGACACTCGGGTTCCTATGACCACGTCAGGCCAGCTAGTGGGAAGATGACTTGTGATATCTGTGGATTAGCCTGCATTAGCCTCAATGTCTTGATGGTTCATAAGCGTAGCCACACTGGTAAATATCCCTCTGTTGTTCTTGTAAGAGCTGGGCACTGACAGGATAATGATTTTTAATCCAGACTACTTATTTTAAAAGAAGGATCCCAAGGCCAGGCTTTCCTTGCCCTGTCCTGGAGGCCACGTGTGATCTCTAGCAAGTTACCCACTGTTCTGTGCCTCACTTTACCCACCTTTCTTCTCACCAGGATTGAATGTTATTAAAAGCACGTTTGTGAGGCGTTTTAAGAATTCTGGATGAAAGGCACTATGTGATGTCAGTATTTTGGGCACAAAGCATGAGTTCGGTTTTGTGCTGCCATTTCCAGTCTGTGTATGTACTTCTCTCTGTGCTGTCCTTGGGCAACAAACCAACCAGCATCTTAAGTTTCAACCTGCAGTAAGATAAGGCTTTTTTTTTTTCTTCTAAAAATTGCTGGCTTGTTGGAATCAGCCTCCTCCAGAGCACTTCTTTCCATGGCAGAACTGTGCAGTGCTTTCCATAGTCGTACATATGCTACGAGCAGCTCTGACACCAGAGCTGTACCTCCCTCCCACTGAAATCCCACTCTGCGTGTTTTTATAGAGAAAAGTCAATCCAATATCTCATTCTTTCCTCTTCCAAAAAGGCAGAGGGCAACCTGATACCCACGTAACCATTAAATGTCCTTTTCTGTATGTCATTTTAAGGTGAACGGCCATTCCAGTGTAATCAGTGCGGAGCTTCCTTTACTCAGAAGGGAAACCTCCTCCGCCACATTAAACTACACACAGGGGAAAAACCTTTTAAGTGCCACCTGTGCAGTTATGCCTGCCAGAGGAGGGATGCGCTTACGGGTCACTTAAGGACACATTCTGGTAAGTGACTTCACAGGCACCTCACGTGGTTCAGGTGTGTGTCACCGGGACACTTGGGGTGCGAGAGACAGTCGGCGAGGTTTGCTCAGCCTGCTCGAGAGTCCCCACGGAGCAGGGACCGCTCGCTGCGCTGGTGGAACCCACTCAGGCCCCGCTCTCAGTGCTCCTAGTGCAGGAGAACACGTGTCACAGCCCACAAACGTCCTGGCACAAACAACTCCACGGGATTTTCACAGAATCAGCTCAGTCAGAAAAGACCCCCCAGGTCATCGAGTCCAACCTCTGCCCCATCACCAGCTTACCAGCTCATTTGCAGATGAGTGGAGCTGGCTTTGCCAGCAAGCTCTGAACTCCAGGAGAGTGTGAGATGTGCTTTGCTGGAATTTCCTCCCGTCCCATCCTGAGCTGTGAGGAAAGCTCCTGGAGCACAGTCCTGGGTAGATTGATTCTACTGCCAATTGACACCTCTCTGTGGTCTAGTGCCTTTCATCTGAATCTCTTAACATGCTCACAGGTGGTTCTTGTCCAGCCTGGTAGGGTGTTCTGTCCCTTTTGCAGATGGGGAAATGGAGGCACAGAGCTGAGGTGACCTGAATAACAAGCCAGGTCAAAATTGGTCCTAGTTCCCCCAGTTCTGCAGGAGCCAGGTTGTGCTTGCCCTTGGATTTGTGTATATCCTGGGATCTACCAGGGCTCAGAAAGAAAACACTGGTTCTAAATGACAGATGCTATCTCTGCACTGCACTGCACAGAAAAAAAAGTTCAACCTCACAAAGAATCAAAGTCAAAAATGAGCTTATCTGCCATAATGGATAAATGGATAAATGAGATTCTGATTTAATCACGACCAGTAGAGTGGTGGTGACTGTCCCCCACCAGCACAATGTTAAAACCTGGCACTGGACACTCCCAGAGATGGGGCAGCCACAGCTGCTCTAGGCAACCTGTGTCAGGGCCTCACCACCCTCACAGGGAAGAATTCTTCCTACTATCTAATTTTAGAGGATGTCTGTTCCCGAACCAGTACTAAGATAACTTAGGAAACACTTCCAGTCCTTGCCTATGAGGCACCGGGAAAGGCTGTGTGGGGATCTCGAGTTACAAACAGGTTTACTTTAGTTTAAATTAATTAGGAACATCATTCCCTCTGCAACAAATGCCTTTGGGAATGAGATCAGTTTAATGAAATCCTTGAAGAATTCAGTACAGGCAGGACCCAGGTCAGGCACTCAGGGCTGTGGCAGTCCTGGTTTGGCAGCAGTATTGTTGGAAGCTATTCCAGGGAAAGCTGTCACAGGGCTCTGGGAACAGTGTTCTCACTTAAATCCTCTTCCTTTCTGGTGCTGACTTAGGGGATGAGGAGGAACTCTGTGTGTCTGGTGGTTTCACCCTCATGTCACCCTAAATTTGCGATGATTAAACTCAACAGGAATTTCGAGCGTTCTCCGTGAGCTGAACGTAGGCTGTTGGTAACTATGTGCTGAATGTCAGGAGAGGGTGCCTTAGTGGTCTCTTGTGGTTGTTTTAATTACTTTATGATGTATTTTTTTCTAGTGGAGAAGCCATACAAATGTGAGTTTTGTGGCAGGAGCTACAAGCAGAGGAGCTCTCTGGAGGAGCACAAGGAGCGGTGCCGGACTTACCTGCAGAGCGCTGGCATGTGTGAGGCTGGTGAGTTTATCACAGCGCAGTGGTTTTGGGGGTTTGGTGCATTACAGGGCTCACAAAAGGGCGTCTGGTGAGCTGTTAACCCACAGCCTGAGAACAGCTTTTCCTCCACTCAGCTTTCAGTAACCTGAGGGGCTGTAGTGTTGTAAAGGGGCTGGTTCAACACAGCCCCTCGGGCAGGTAGTTAAAGAGTGCCTTTATCTTAATCCCTTTTTGGTTTCACAGTTACTTTGAATAAAACACCTAAAATACCTTGTACCCAGCATTCTGTAGCTGATACTCACAGTGGGTTAAATTATTCCTGCATTAATGCCATTATGTGGCTCACTTTATGGGATGAGTTGTTGACAACAGTTGCTCATGTCTCAGTCTATTTGGTGGTTCCTCTTCTTTTGAATAAGAACTATTAATCAGAATCTGTTAGAATTTCCAGAAGTTTTAGTGGCCTGGATCCAAGGAATGGAAATGTGTTGGTATCCCAAAAATCTCTAACAGATCAGCTTAGGAGGGAGTGAGAGGTAAGGGACTGCTTTGAGTACAGAGCTGCCTTTGCAAAAGTTTCAAGGTAAAATATATCAAAACAGGTTTTTTCTTATTTTCCCTTTTTCAGTCTTAGTGCTGCAGTTCCAAACAGTGGAGTCATG
This sequence comes from Myiotriccus ornatus, assembly GCA_036023395.1. NCBI lineage: Eukaryota > Metazoa > Chordata > Aves > Passeriformes > Tyrannidae > Myiotriccus > Myiotriccus ornatus. The sequence continues at coordinate 1,790,577 of JAYRBT010000081.1, read as the reverse complement.
GAATCACAGGATGGTTTGGGTGGGAGCGACCTTAAAGCCCATCCAGTGCCACCCCCTGCCATGGGCAAGGCCACCTTCCACTAGCCTAGGTTGCTCCAAGCCTCGCCCAACCTGGCCTGGGACACTTCCAGGGATGGAGCAGCCACAGCTTCTCTGGGCAACCTGTGCTAGGGTCTCCCCACCCTCACAGGGAGGAATTTCTTCCAAATAACTCTATCAACAACAGTAAGGACAAGATTCTGCAGGAATCATCACAAGTCAGTGTGAAGAGCCATCGATGTGTGATGAAAACTGTGAGCACAGGAGTCCTTACCTTGTGCACAGTGAGCAGCCTGTTTCAGGCACACATGAAACCTCCCAAAGAACATCACTTGGCAAAGAGTTCTATAAGGTTTTCTAGAGTTTTGTAGTTTTTGGGGGGCTCTCTTGTCAGCACAGGACGTTTTTTAGAGCTTTGGGAAAAGTAACTGGTTATCAGCGCATCAGCGAGTTCTGGTTTTCATGAGAGCCCTTTACACATTGTAACTGTGGTTTGTGTCACAGTGCACACTCCCCTGTGCAATCACCCGGAGTGTCCAGCCCTGAAAATGGAAAACCTGAGACCTCCCAGAGTTCTCAGTGATTCTCAGGCTTCAGATGCATGTTTAGTAAACATCCTCTTTCCGTTTCTGACCCTTTTCCTACTTCTCTGCATCACTTTCAATTCTGGTGCTTTTTCTGAAATCCTTGCAGGCTTCTCAGCCTGGTCTAGTGGGAGGTGTCCCTGCCCATGGGAGTTTGGAATTACAGAATCTGTAAGGTTCCCTCCAACTCAAACCATTCTGTGATTCTCACATGGAGCCATCTTTAACCACAAATATGCTCTCCATGCATCATCCATAACTAATTAGTATATTTAGAGGCATCAGGACCACGGTAACCATTCTAGTTCCCTTTTTAGCACCAGGTTCCAAAGGTGGAAATATTTCTAAAAGGAAAGCTTTATGTAACAATACTGTTGGAGCATTGTCCCTGATAACCATCTCTGCTCACATTGTTCTCATTGCACAATCACCCACCTCTGTTCCACTCTCCATTCTCGAGTGACCACACAGAGACGCTACAGGAAGCAATGCCTCTAATTTCAGCTCTGCTCTGTTCTTGAGGGCTCTGCTCGCCATATCCGCACGTTCTAAAAATTCTACTCACACTGGTGGTGTGGCAGAAACCACACTATGGAAACAGCTCAGTGCAGGGGGACGTGGGGTGTGCTCAGGGCTGGGACAGCAGCCACTCTCTCTGCAGCCACAGGGGGACACGGTGGCCCAGAGAGGGAGGTCCCACCCCTGGAAGTGTCCAAGGGCAGCTTGGACGGGGCTTGGAGCATCCTGGGCTAGTGGAAGGTGTCCCTGCCCATGGCAGGGGGTGGGACTGGGTGGGCTTTAAGCTCTCTCCCAATCCAAACCACTCTGTGATGGCCAGCAGTGTTTGGAGAGGTGGCTCCTCACCCAGTGATCACAAGACAACATGAACAGTCGTCCATAATGGATAATTCACATTGGCAGGGCAATTATCTTCTGGCAGTGCTTTATAAAGTCAGGATCACACCTTACAGGTACACTGAGGCTGGAGCAGGGCTGGGAGCACCACGGGGACATCCCAGGGGAAACAGGGGAGACCACCCTCAGCCCCAGGGCTGGCTAAGCAGGAGAGGGGCACCCAGGCTGAAAAGTGGCAGCAGGGATGAATATATTTACGTGAGTCTCCAGACACACTGGAGTAATTTAGCATAAAAACAGGCCAGCAGAGCAGTGTGTTATTCCCTTTCAGGCATTTCATGCCCTGCACGGGGTTACAGGACTGTGGCAGAGCTGAGCTGGGCTCTGGTATCCCATCATTCCTGACTCAGATTCGTAGCTGGTGTTTGTACCTCTGATACACTTCACATTTTCAAAGTGCTGAACAAACATGAACAAATAGTTCTGGCTGAGGTTTGGTGAGTCATGGTTTGTGCTGACTGAAACCCGTGCGATAGCAGGAGCAGCACCGACAAACAGGGAAAGGCTGCTCAGAGCTGGGAAGGATGAAGCTGCACTTTCAGCACTTGCTGTATTTGGCAAACAGCAATTTAAGTCTAATGATTAATAAATCTGTCTTTAGCAGGACTGAAGTGAAACCAAAGTGTTCCTGTCACCTTCCTCTGACAGTGCTTCTCTCTTACTTAGGTTATGCTTCAAATATTCAGGGAGGCCTCATCGTGACCTTCCAGTGCCTTAAGGGGCTGATAAAAAGGAGGGAGAGGGACTTTTTATGTAGGTAGAGAGTGGCAGGACAAGGGGGGATGGTTTCACACTAGCAGAGGGCAGGGACAGATGGGACACTGTGGAGAAATTTTTGGCTTGGCCAGAGAAGCTCTGGCTGCTCCATCCCTGGAAGTGTCCAAGGCCAGGTTGGAGCAACCTGGGATAGTGGAAGGTGTCCCTGCCCATGGCAGGGGGTGGGACTGGAAGGGCTTTAAGGTCCCTTCCTTTCAACCCAAATCATCCTGTGATCCTGTGATTCTATATTCAGGTATGACAATGTATGTGCACATCAACCAGGACTCTCCCACAGGGAGATCCAACCTTTTGTGCTACGTTGGGAAAGTAAATCACCCCTCCTTGTCCTCCTTTTGTAGATCCCAACTCCTACAGACACGGGCACTCTCCTAAGACATGTCCAGCTGTCACCACGGCACTGGAACTCTCAGCAACGAGTTTACTCTTTAATATAATGTAGTTTTTAATATAAAAGTCCCCCTGCAGAGCCGTGTTGCTGAGGTGTGAGCAGGGTTGGGGGGAAGCTGCAGCAGTTACGATCGGTATTAGTGTGGCAGTAGTGAAATGAGGTGGCAGCTCTCCAGCTCAAGGCCTGTGCAGCTTCCAGGAGCTGAGAGCAAGCACAGCCCCTGTGCAGTGCTGGGCACTGCTCAGCACGGCTGGGAAGAGCTCTGGGAAACGGGAAGAGCCTTAAGTGGCCCAGTCGCAGGGGGGTGATGGCAAGGCACAGACACTTTTCCTAAAATTGGACATTCTGGAGGTTAGTGAGCTTTAAAACACCGGAGAGAAAACACTCATAGTTAGTTTTAGCTGTAGCATTTAGGGAGAAAAACGAAGTGACACCTGGGAAAAAAAGGAGTTAGAACTGAATTTTGAAAGGTTCTATTGTTTTGATTTTAATAGAACATTGATATATTTCATACGAGTTTCTTAGTGATTCGTTATGACAACTATGACTGATATCTGAAAAGTGCAGCAAGGGGCCTGAGTGTCTTCTCCTGAGCCTGGAGCACTGTGTGAGTGTGCAGGTGTCGCCCAGCCTTACTCAGAGTAAAAAAGAAAGGCTTGCAGAGCTTGTGTCTCCATCTGCAATTTAACCAACCTTCCAGCCCCTTCATTCACTTCCTCCCACTGTCGCCGATGCTGGTTTGCATGGTCTGTGCTCCCCGAGCAAGCTCGGGGCTGTGCCGGCTCCCACTGACCACAGCTGGTGCCCGAAGAGCAAGAACGACAGAAAAAGCAAAAAAACCAACTTTGCATCAGATCTCCAAACTGTTTCCTCCAGTCACTGTGGCAAATCGCAGATTAAACCAGTCAGCTCTTCCTTTATTTTATCTTTTTTTTTTTTTTTCACCTACGTGGTTTTTTTTTTTAACTCTCTTTTTCTTTTTTTTTTTCCCTTCCCTTGCTCATTTTCCAACGTAGCCAGCGTGGAGGCGAGGCACATCAAGGCAGAGATGGGGAGTGAAAGAGCCCTTGTGCTGGACAGGCTAGCGAGCAACGTGGCAAAGAGGAAAAGCTCAATGCCTCAGAAATTTATTGGTAAGAACAAACCCCCTTTTCATCCACAGCAGTTCGATACGTGCGAGTCGGTAACCCCGGGGACAGTGTCTCTGCTTCTTTTAAACACCCTGCTCAGCCTTGGCATCTAGTGCGAAAGAATGAAGTTAATTTGGATTGTCCTGATGGGGTTTTTAGTGATTTGGTGTAGGGAGTTGATTAAAACATGAAGAATTTACTCTGTTGGCTGCTTAAACTGGGTGGAAGCTGCTGCTGTGCTTTGTGTTTATTTATGCAGGTGGTTTATAAATGTATTTTATGGGCTTTCACGTGCTGTTTCTGTACCTGTGCACTTGAAATGTTCTCTGCTAGTATCTAGAACAGGCAAAGAACAGGAAGGTTAATGTTTTCCCAGCAGGAGCTGAAGCTTCCTGCAGGACTCCTGTGTGCAATAGGGCCTAAAGACAGAAAAGTATTGGATTTCTGTTAGTCATCCTCCTAAATTTGACTATGATTAAAAAATATCAGATCCTTTCTTGTGGGAATTTAAGCAACCAGATGTTTCCATAGCCTTTTCTTTGCATTTAATTGTACGTGATCAGAGCTTTGCATGTCGGGGATCCTCAGTACTTGTCGGGCAGGTTCTGTGTCCCAGCGCGCGCCGGATCCTCTTGGCCAGTCTGATTTCATCAACCCACCTTTAAAGAGGATAAAACACCAGTCTGTGTCCTGAGGAAAGCCCTTAGTCAGCAGCTGTATAACGTAACACTGGTGCTGCTGAAGCCTTATTTGTGCTGTTTGTGTGGTTGTTTGCGGTGTCAAGTGCTGCTTTTTTGGCTTAATCTAAGGTTCACTTTCAGTGGTGTTCCCCTTGGGTGGGAGTGCAGGGGGGGCTCCCTGGGCTGCTGCAGCCAGACCCACCTGGCAGGGGGTGTTCAGAGCACCCATCCTGCACCAGGTCCAAAGCCAGGCAAAGGTTTGCTCCTGGGCCCACCCCAGGGAAAGGTGTGTCTGCTCCTGGGTCCATCCACACGGGGAAAACAACTCCATTTTTTGAAGGTAGCTCTTAGTGGGTTTGTGGGGTAGCACTGGGCTTTCATCTACAAGAAGTGAACTCCTTTATTTATTTATTTAATCTCAGTGTGGCTTTCTGAAGGTCACCTCGTTGCACAGCCACACCATCCGAGTGCCTTTGGTGCTCAGAACTGAAACTGGGATCTTGGGGCTTGGCCCTTACACACCATGCTGTGATTCAAACAGCAGTGCTGATGCAAATGGCTTTGTAATTCTTTAGCTTCCTTTTATTTATTTTTTATTTTTTTAAGCTTTTTTTTTCAGCTCTCTTGGTGTACGATTGGCACCAGTTTGATCTGTAGGTATTTTATCAAACACACCTGCAGCAGGATGCACCTCCTCAAGTTCAGAACTAGTGGGGTTTTGGTTTGCTGTGCCAGCCTGTGAGTTCCTGTGTGGCACAGACCCTGTGGGATTTGTGCCAGTACTGGGTGGCACCAACTGGCACTGCACACTCAGGTGATTTTGTGGACAAGCTGCAGAACCCATCACAGTTCACCTGAAGGCACAAAACAACCCATTTCTGAAACTTGCTGTTTTTCTAGACCTTCTGTGCTTGTTCTTGTTGAGCAGCATGTGAAAAAAAATTACCCCCTTGTCCCACTTATCCCTGGGGAGGATGTTTTCAGGAGCAGGCTGTCCGACCTTGGCCTGACTCCTGTGCCTCTCTGACCTGTCCTTGTCAGAGCCTGGATCTGCCAGGCCAGCACGGGAATTCCTTGGGAAATCTGGGAATGAGTGCTGATGTTTCATTTTGTCAGGAAGCAGGGACAGGGATGTGTAGTAACAAGGCATCTTTGTTTGGCCCGTTGCTCTGAATGAAGTCCATTGATGGGAAGAAGAAAACCCTTTATTATTGCTGGAGGGCTCTGCAGAGATTCAGACAAGCACCAGGAGTCTTGCCCACTTTATTTTTCGCATCTCCATCCCCAGTAGCTGCCTCAGCTGCACCAGCACAAGTCCCACATGAGGACAGGGACCAGCAGAGCCTGTACTTGACCCGTCACCTCCGCATCAGGCCCCTCTTCAGAGCCTTCTCCTGGGGGAAGGGTGTCCTGGGGGGACCTTAAAATCCACCAGGACAGTGGAATCACTGAGCACTGTGAGAGCCTAATGATAATTCAGGAGCTGGGCTCACTGATCCTTGTAAATCCCTTCCAACTCAGAATACTCCTTGATTCTGTGATCGCACATCGTGTTTTTGTGCATTTACCTTTTGGCCTTACCTTCTTTAACCCAAAAATATTTAGGGAATTCCTGTCAATTTTTGCCTTTTTTCTTTTTGGTTGCCTTTTTTTTTTTTTTTTTTTTAAATTTTTAAGTTTCAAATTTATTCCCACCTTTCACGTGCCTGGAGCCGGTTTTATGAGTCACCCCAACGCTCTGCAGTGCTTCGTTTCCTCGCACGTGAAGCTGGACGGCGAGCGGCGGTGCCGAGGGCTGGGAGCAGTTACACTCTTGTGGTTCACTAACCTTTTTGGAGTGTTTTAAAAGAGAAACGTGAGCTCCTGGTTTTCTGCCCCTGCAGTGAAACCCCACGAGTTTCATACACATTGAGTCATGGTGTTGACAGGTGACTGATAAACATCTGCACCACTCGAGTTACCGTAACTGAGAGACTCGTGGATCCGATGTTTGCAAGTCCCTTGCACACGAAACCTTTCATCTGCTCCTTTCTTTTGTATTGTGTGTTGGCTTTTTTTTTTTTTTTTTTATTTTTAAGCTACGAACAATTTTATGGTTTAAGTAACCACAGAATTCGGTTACCTATTTCTAGACATTCACCCCAAAAATGAGTTTAGCGCTTCTGGGGCGCAGTTTTATTTCCTCCTTGCACCAGCTGTGCTGTGCTGCCAAAAGGTGTGAGCAGGATTTCAGGTGAACTGTCCTTCCCTTCTGTCCAGTCCAGAGCTTGCAGAGGCCCAGCACACCCAGAGGAAAAGTGTTCTCTGTTACTAACCCTTTATCGAGTGACCCTAAATGTGATTTTTGACACCTATATATATCTCTGCCAGTGTTAGATTACCTGAAAGCTCGTATAGAGGTCCAAGAACCCAGGTGTGGTGCAGAGGAAGCTGTAGCTGTCAGAGGACAGGGGGGAAAACTGACTTCAGTGTCAAGATCCTTCATGAAAGACGGGTCTGTCAGAAAGTACCCTCAAACCCTCCTTCCTTAGACTGCCCTGCTTCCAAGCCACCCCCCCAGAAAAACCCCACCCAGAAGCTAATTGTGTCTATAAACAGAGTCTTTCAGCAGAGAACATCTCATGCCCCCTCACTTCCCAGAGCCTCCTGCCCTTTAGAAGAGGCACAGTGGGATTTGAACCCTCCTTTGCCCGCCCAGGTAACTCTGAGCTCTGCTCCCTCACAGGCGAGAAGCGGCCAAGTTTCGACGTGGGCTACGGCCCGGCTTTCCTGTACGAGAAGGAGAGCGAGCTGATGCACGGGCGCATGATGGACCAGGCCATCAACAACGCCATCACCTACCTGGGGGCCGAGGCCCTGCGCCCGCTGGTGCAGACCCCGCCGGCGCCCACGGCCGAGATGGTGCCGGTGATCAGCAGCCTGTACCCGCTGCCGCTGCCCCGCGCCGACGTGCCCAACGGCGCCGGGCCCGAGCCCGGCCACGGCCACCTCAGGGACAAGAGCCTGTCGTCAGACAGGGGCCTCTCCCCCAACAACAGCGGCCACGACTCCACGGACACTGACAGCAACCACGAGGAGCGGCCCAACGCCTCCTTCCCCCAGGGCCAGGCCATCCCCGCCCCGGCCCGCAACGGCCTGCCGGCCCTGAAGGATTTCCCCCGGCCCTACGACATCCTCAAGCCGCCCGCCCTGTGCCCGCGCGACGCCTTCAAGGTGCTCAACAAGGACGGGGAGCCCATCGGGGTGTTCCGCTGCGACCACTGCCGCGTGCTCTTCCTGGATTACGTCATGTTCACCATCCACATGGGCTGCCACGGCTTCCGAGACCCCTTCGAGTGCAACGTCTGCGGCTACCGGAGCCACGACCGCTACGAGTTCTCCTCGCACATCGCCCGGGGGGAGCACAGGGTCGTGCTCAAGTGAAGGGAGCGGCTCCCCCGAGGGCAGGGGCCGTGTTTTCCCGGCCCAGGGGAGGAGGCTCTCTCGGTCGGGTTTTTAATTAGTGTAACGAAATTTCCCGAGTATTTTTCTAGGCCGGTTTTAAGCGTGTCACGGGCAGGTGACACCTCTGTAAATTCTTTCCCGATAATTCAGTGTTCTGTAGCATCTCTGCCTGGCTGCTGTGGTAAGCAGGACTGTGGGAAACACCCGGGGCAGAGCCTGGTTTTGATACGAACTTTATTTTTGCGAAACTTCAGAGCCATTTGCGATGTTTTCAATTTTTAGCGTGTGTTTTGTTTTTATAGGGTTTGCTTTAACTCAGCACAAAAGGGTTTCGTGGCAGCTCCCCTGCTCGCTCAGGTGTTTGGTCAGAGGTGTGTTGGAGGAGCTTTTCCTAGTTATACTTCTGACATGGTCTTCCAAAAAAAGGGCAGGAAAAGGGAGGGATTTTTAATTCCTCTTTCAAGCTTTTCCCCTAAGCCCTAACAAGTGTGTGACCCCACCACACTTTCATGTTTCTTACCCCTTTTATTCAGTTTCTTTAAAGTCACTCCCACCCAGCAAGAGCAAAATAAGAAATGAGACCCATTTGGGGTTGGGATTTTTTACCAATAAGTATTTTTGGGACCCCCAGTGAGGTCATTGGTTGGCTCATCCATGTGGGCTGGGGGAAATCCCGATTTTCACTGCTGGAAACTCCTCTTTTCTGATGGGTGCCACGAACCAGGATGAAGCTGCGCTGTGTGTTGTGCCTCTGCCTTGCTCCTGCTGTGCTCCAGCAGCAGGACACGTGGCTGTGCCATTCCATGTCCCTATGGACACTGCTGGGATGGGAGTGGGATCAGGTGGGACCTGCAGGCATGTGGGAGCTGCACCAGGACATCCCTTGGCAGGAGATGCTGCTCCACACCCTGAGCAGGTGCCTCCCTTTGAAGCTGGTTTTTAAAACAATTCCTTGGAACTCCTCCCTGCTCCGCAGCCCTGTCAGTGTCCCTGTGCTGGAGAAGGATTTGGGAATGGCTTTGCTGAGTGAAGGTTTATTCTTTGTGAAGTATTTTTTGTTACCCACTAGTTAGGAGTGTTCTGATGGACTTTCTGCATCCCCTGTGTGGTTTGAGAGCTGCGTTGCTTTTGTGTTATCCCTGGTGATCCAGCTGCTTCCCTGAGGGAAGGCTGGAGAGCTCAGGGTCAAGAAATACTGGTTTCCATTCCCTCTGCCTCTTTTGGCTCAAGTATTTCCTCCCAAAAGAATTTTAAGGTACAAAAAAAAGAGACTACATTCATTTTTCCCACTAAGGGTAGGTCTGGAGGGAGATAAATCAGCCTGCAGAGTGTCCGGAGTGCTGTGGAAGAGTTAATCCGGGATCCTGCTATCCCTGGGGCTCAGGAGAACTGCTTTGCTGTCACGTGTGGAGCTGTAAAGCACGCTCAGGATCTTTCCCAGTTTCCCATCTGAGGCAGGTTGGGCTCTTCCCCAATGAACACTCGTGTCCATGGTGTGACAAACACTCCCCCCAGGTGAGGCTGTGGTTCCACCAACAATCCACCCCAAGGGTTAAGCCTTTGGGCCTGGACAAGAGAGGGAAAGGGAGGGAAGGAATTCCCAGAGGACAAAGAGAAACAGTTCTACTGCTGCCCTGACATTCCTGTGATAGTTTGGGGAATCTAAGTCCGACATTTTTAGGACATTGTGGTTGTCTTTATCAACTTGTAATTTTGTCACAAGCTTGCTTTTCAATGGCTTAGTTTTCAACACCAAAGAGTTGTCAATAAATGAATAAAATACCTAACAATGACAATGTGCTGACTTGAGGGCAGGCAAAGGCAGGCTCTTCAAGGAACCTGCACACCTGGAGCCATTCAAAAATCTGATTTTCCATAAGTGGTTTGTTATTTTGGTCCAGAACAGGTTTGGGCTTGGGGCATTCTCTGTCCCGTGGTGTTTCCGCCTCGCTCGTCTCTTCGTTTCCTGGTGAACTGCACCCCAGCAGTGGCAGGGGAGGCCCAAGGAAGGAGCTTTGAGCACCAAGAAACGAGTCTCTGGTTCTTAAAGGTTTGATGACGTTTTTAAAAATGTCAGTAAACCCACGTGTGCTAAAGCAGAGCTGGGAAGTGATGGGCACAGCGGGCTGAGGAGTGGGAATGGGATCGGGGGAGCGGGTCTGGAGCACCAGGGCTGGAGCTGGAACCTGTGAACCACTCGGGTGGGATGGGACTGTGGCTCTAGTGCATCCCCCGGGGGGCTGACCAGTTACTCATGGAGTAACCGATACACTCGGAGGTGTAAAATAATGCTGCCTGTTCCTCCAGCTGCTGGGAAATGGTGTTGGACACAGCCGTGGTTAACAGGGGAACGATAAAACCCAAGAGCCGTGGGGTGGGGGCAGCTCAGCCCCACGCCCGGACCGCGGGGTGGGCGCGGGGGTTCCGTGGGATGCCGGGGGCTGCACCCACCGTGCGGGAACGCCATGGAAACATCCCGGCGGCGGGAGGGTGGAGGCTCACACCACCCCCAGCCCTCCTAACACCCTTACCAAGGCTGACGTTGCTCGCCCTTGTTTCATTCCCCCCGACGCCTTCTGCCGCAAGGGCTGGACACGCCTGAGAAACAGAAACGAAAAAACAACCCAGAAGAAAGTCAGAGGATCCTTTTTTTTTTTTTTCCCCTTCACTTCCTTCCCAGTCCGGGGTGGCAACAAAAGCGCCGAGGGGTCTTTCCCGCTCGCTGTGCCAGCGTTGGGTGCGACAGTGCCAGCCCCGACAGCCCCTGGGGGCTCAGTCCCACGGCGTCTTCCCATCCCTGATCCAAACCCCCTCCTCCCTCTGCTGCCTGGAACCCACCCCCTTTCAAGGCTTACAGAAACCTTCGGTTGGTGGTGTGACAGAGCGATCCTTATCTGCTGATAGGTCTTATCGTGACAGAGCACGGAGGAACTGGTTTCCCCCGCCGTCGTGTCGAAACACGCTTCCTTAACGCCCAAAAAATCCCATAAAACTCTTCCGGGTGCTGCGCCGCATCCTTGGAGCATCCCGGCCGGCTCCTGCTCCTCCGCGGGGAGCGGCCGAGCTCCCAAAGCCCGGCGGAGCCGGGAGGGGACAGCGGGCGAGGGAGGTCTGAGTCAGCGGCACCTCCCCCGTGTCCCCGTCCCCAGCCGTGCCCTGAGTCACGGGCCCCGCCGGCGTTTTCCCACCCTCCGCGTGGGCCGTGTTCCCAAATCCGGGGGGCACGGCGCCAGCAGAGCCACCTCTGTGCTGAGTGACAGTCTTGGAAGTGTCCCCAGCGCTGGCACCGCCACGGGGGATTCTCTGCAGCCCCGGGGGTCCCGCCGGGACACGCGGGAGCAGCACAAGGACAGGGCCGCGACTGTCACCGGGGCACCACGACGGGGGCAGCGGGTTCATGTCACGCCTGGTGCCCCCTTCGCTGCGCCGGGAGGGAAGTGAAGCCCCCGGGGAGCTCCCGAACCGTCCCCTCCGTCCCCTCCGTCCGGGTTATATCTGGCGCCACATTTGCATGGCAGCGAGCCGGCACCTGGCAGCGAAATCCTCGGGGGATCGGGGACACGGGGAGCGGCTGGCGATTGTCACACGCCGGGGGCAGGAAAGTCCCAGCAGACAATTGGTTTTTTTAGAAGAATCCGCTTCCGACCCGCCCGGCTCCGGCCGCTCCAGCGCGGCACCCGCGGGGCTGCGGCGATGGTGGGGTGGGCATGGATGGTGGTCCTGGGCTCGGACTGCTGCTCCACGGCCACGGCGGGTGCTCCAGGCCGGGGGTGATGCTCCTCAGCCTCAGGCATGACACAGGTGCCCCCCACAGATTGGGGATCCCCCCACCACCAGCAGCTCCCTGTTCCCCCCTTGCTGTGTCCGGGACCCCCGTGAGGGGGGCTGTGAGGGGGGCTGAGGCCATCACAGGCTGCTCCCCCCAGACCCGGCTGCCCCCCGCCCGCAGCGAGAGCTGTGGCTCATCCTCCTCCCCCCAGTTCCCCCAGTACCAGCCCCGTTGCTGCTCCCCTGGGCACTGGGGGGCTTGGGGGGAGGGTCCTGTCCTCCCTCAGCCCCGTTTCCCACAGCCGTGACTCCGTGCTGGAGGGCTAAGCCGCAGGTGGGAGTCCCCCGTTGTCGCTCCCCGGCGCCGGGCACAGCCCCCCTTATCCCTCTATCCCCCCTCTCCCCCCCCCGTCCTGCCCCCCGGAGTGGAGAAAGTTAGTCAAAATCTGCAGAAACCGCAGCGGGTGGGGGGAGGCAGCGACTCTGTCACCGCTTTGATGTCACTCCTTCACGTCCCACAGGTGCTGCCATCGCCCCGGAGCCGCGGTCCCACCGCCGCTTTGCCATTAACTCGTGCGAGAAGGGGGGATAATGCAAAAATATTTCCTCTCCTCCCCCCGCCCCCATCCTGTCCCCGAGGTCCCTGGAGCCGGCGGGGCCCGGAGAGGCCACGTGCGAGGCACAGGAGCCGCAGCCGCCACCCAGCCCCTCGCATGTGGGGCCGGGGGTCCCGGCAGGGCTCCGGAGGGCTGTGCCGCGGGGGGAGCCGGGGAGGTTTGCGAGCAGCCGCCTCGCGGGGTGAATTCGTGCCGGGCCTCCTGCGGTTTGCCCCTGCGCTCCCCTCCCGGGGCTGTCACGCTGGGCGCCCACGCACCTCCACCACCCGGGGTTCACCAACCCTGCCATCACCTCCCCGAGCCGGAGGGGAGCCCCCCGGGGGCAGCGTGGGGTGCTGGGGTCCCCTGTTCCCAGCCTTTGCCATGCACCCCATCTCCTCTTCTCCCCGGTTCCTGCCTCCCCTTTGCACCCCCTGTGCCCCCTCTGAACACACCACACCCCGCTCTCACCCTGCTCCACCCCCGTCACCTCCTGCACCCCCTGTGCTGCCCCAGGGCCGTGGGGCTCAGTGCTGCAGGGGGGTGACTCAGGACACTCCCCCTCCATGGGACATTCCTGACCCCACAGCAGTGCCCGAGGGAAGGAGGACACAGAAGGGCCTCTGGCAGCCTGGGGGTGGTTGGGGCAGGTCCCCTGGGGGCCACACGCCCTAGGGGACGTGGGGGCCACGTGCCCCAGGGAGGGGGAGGCCCTTCCCAGCCCCGTCACGGCCGCCTCTCCCGGGGGAAACCTCTCCACGTTGCTCACCCGGCGCTGGTTACAAACACCGCTCCCACTTTAGGTTTAATGCGGCCACGGGCGCTGTTTCGGACTGGGGGCGGGATAGAAACCCCGTGCGGGGTCCCGGCCCCGAGCCCCTGAGCCCCCCATCCCCCGGGGGATGGGCTGTGTGGTGCCCGGGGCTGTTTCGGGGGCTATTTGAAGCCCAGGAGCCGCACGCCCTCCTTGACCTTGCGTGACTTCCAGCGGAGCAGGCGGATGGCGCGGAGCCCGAACCGCAGCACCGCGTCGTACTTGAACACCAGGTTGTAGAAGGCGTCGGTGACCAGGGCGCCGCTGGGGTCGGCGTGTTTGAGCGCGGCCATGGGCGTGTACGCCACGTTCGTCTGGTGCCGGAACGGCGGCCGGGCCGCCTCGATCACCCGCAGGGTGTGCTGCACGGGGGTATGGCACTGTGTTCCCTCCCTGTCCCCACAGTCCCTCCTCAGCCCCAGCCCGTTTCTGTCGCCATCATCGTTCCACCCCATCCCCTTTCAGCCCTGTCTGCATCCCATTCCTCTGCATCTCCATCCCCATTCCTATCCCACTGTCTTCCCGTTCACATCCCATCCCCAAGCCCATCCTATTCTATCCCTATATCTATCCCATCCCTCCCCATCCCCATCCCATCCTCCCCCATCTCCATTCCTTCCCATCCCCATTCCATTTCCATCCCATCTCCATCCTCAGTTCCCTCCCATCTATTCCCATCCCATCCCACCTCATCCCATCCCATCCTACCTCATCCTCACCCCCATTCCCCACCATTCCCATTCCCAGACAGGCTCAGCCCCATCAGGATGGAGCTGTCCAGGCAGGATCTGCCCCACTGCTGACTGGCCATTGCTGTTCCTCATTAGAGCTAATTAACACTTCTCTGCCCAGCCCAGCCCAGCCCACTGGGGCCCCTCTCCCACCCGTCACCTCAGCGATGTCCTCGGGGGTCTGGCCCAGGCTGGCGAACACGTCTCTGGAGTTCCTCAGGTAGAGGTCGGTGAAGATTTTGGCCGTCTCGGGGTCCGTCCGGGAGTAGTCGGCGCGTTCGGCCTCCTCGTACAGCTTCGTCTCGAACTCCGTCACCACCGGCCCCGGCTCCACCAGGCTGATCCTGCCCAGGGAGGGGGCGCTGGGCACTGGAGCCCCCCCAAACCCCCAGCCCGGGGGGGGCTGCAGACCCCCCGCCCCGTCCCACACTCACGCCACGTTGAAGCGCAGCGCCTGCACCACCAGGCTCTCGCAGAAACCCTCCACGGCGAACTTGGAGGCCGAGTAGATGTCGTTGAAGACGATGCCTGGGTGGGTTGGGGGGTCCCGGTCAGGGCTGAGGGTGGGGCTGGCCCCCACAGGGTGCCCCGTGCCCCCGTACCCTGCAGGCCCATGATGCTGCTGATGACGACGATGTGGCCCCCGCGGCGCCGCTTCATGTCCGGCAGCACCTCCTTGACGAGGCGGACGAGGCCGAAGAAGTTGGTGTCCATGAGGCTCTGCATGGCCGCCACGCTCTGGCACTCCAGCGGGCCCGCCATGCCCACGCCGGCGTTGCTGACTGAGGGTACAGGGTGTCAGTGGGGGCAGCCCCCCGGGTAGGGGGATCCCACACCCCGGGCATGGAAGGTCCCCAAAGTGGGATGTCCCGGGAGCGAAGGGTCCCTGGTGCACAGGGTGTCCCCAGCATGGCAGGTCCCTGGTGTTTGTGGTCAGGGGTTCCCCCGTGCTCAGAGGGTTCCCAGCATGGGATTTCCCGGGTTTGGAGACTCCCTGGTACATGGAATATCCTTGGCACAGGGGGTGCCTGGTTCGTGGGGTCAGGGGGGCCCTGGTGCACGAGATGTCCCTGTCATGGAGGGTCCCCAACACTGGGGGCACGAAGAGTCCCCAGCCTGGGACACGCTTGGCAGGGACAGCCCCCGGCACAGGGGGTGTCCCCAGTGTGGGGTGTCCCCATCACGGAGCTTCCCAGCCCAGGGCTCCCCAGGGCCAGGGCGGGAGGGGGGTGCCGGGGCTCACCCAGGACGTCCACGTGGCGCCCGGGGATGCTGTCGAGGCAGGCGCGGATGGAGCCCTCGTCGCACACGTCCAGCTGTTTGATCTCCAGCGTCTGGCCCAGCGCCGGCCCCGCCGCCGCCGCCAGCGCCGCGCTCCGGCCCACGTTCCTCATGGTGGCGATCACTGGGGGGGAAGGGGGGGGCACGGTTGGCTCAGCCCTGCATGGGATCCCTCTGGGGAGCTGTGGGGGTCCCTCCTCTGCCCCTCTCACCTTGGAAGCGGCGCTGCTTGTCCCGTGCCAGCCGCACGGCCAGGGCCAGCCCGATGCCCGAGGAGCAGCCGGTGATCAGCACCGTCTTGGGAGCCATGGCAACGCGTGTCGCCCACATCCCAGCCCCCCCGGCCTTTATAGCAGCTGCCCCAGCCCCAGCCCCTGCCCTGGCCCCCCCCCTCCAAATCCAGGCCCTTAATCCCCCTCGGATAATCCGCCCCTCGCTCCCCGGGGATTTGCAGCGGCCGCGTGGCTGAGCCACACGTGGTGCCCCGGGCACACAGAGGGGCCTTTGTGCGGGACCTGGGGCACTGTGGGGACATGGCAGGACACGGGGACACTGCCAGCCGTGTGCCACCGGCAGCGGGGGGCTGTGGGGACCCCCCCCCCGGCTCTGCCTTTGGAGGGGACGAGGCGGGAGCTCTGCAAAAATAACCTTTATTGTCACTGGTATAAAACACGTCCCAGTTTTCAACTGGCCTTGTGGGGACGTGGGGGACGCGGTGGTGGCTGCCCCCCTCGTCCCCCCACCCCAGGACCCTGCTCCTGGGGGCCCCGAAACGCCCCTGGTGTGGGGGCAAGGAGTGCCAGGCCCCCACTGGGACACTCGGGGCTGCTGCTGCTGCAGAGGGGGGGGACAAAGTGCTTGAGTGTTGGGGGTCCTGGCGAGCTGAGCTGTGCCATGCCAGTGGTGCCAGGCTGCGCCAAACCATCCTGGTGGTGCCAAGCTGTGCTGAGCCGTGCCAAACCGTCCTGGCGGTGCCAGGCTGTGCCAAACCACACCAGCAGTGCCGGGCCGTGCTGAGCCGTGCCGTGTCAGTGGTGCCCAGCTGTGCCAAACCACGCTGGTGGTGCTGGTCCGTGCCAAGCCGTGCCATACCGGCAGTGCCAGGCCGTGCCAAACCATCCCAGCGGTGCCAGGCTGTGCCGATTCATTCCATGCCGGTGTGGTGCTGGGCTGCGCCAAGCCGTGCCATATCGGCGGCGAGGCTGTGCCAAACCGTGCCGGCAGTGCCGGGCTGTGCCAAATCCAGGGTGCCCCGGGGCTCAGAGGGCCACGCAGGTGCAGTAGTGGCGCAGTTTGCAGGGCAGGATGCCCCGGTTGATCTGGTGGAACTCCACGAGCTGGATGAGGTCGGCGAAGCGCGTCTGCCCGTCGTCCATGGTGAAGTAGAGCCGACCCTCCTCCTCGCTCTGCCGGGGGCCGGCGGGTCAGGACCCCACAGCCCCGCACCCCCTGGCCCCTCTGGGCCCCCCTGACCTCCCCCAGCCCCCCTGGAGCCCCCCACTCACGGGCAGGATGAGGTAGTGTTTGACGCGCTGCAGGTGGCACAGGGACAGCACGAAGCCCTTGGGGTTCCGTTGGCTCTCCCGCACCAGGAAGACGCTGCAAGGCCCGAGGAGGGGGTGATCACTGCTGGCCCCGGGCCCCTCTGTCCCCTCTGTGTCACCCATGGGGTCCCACATACCCTCCACAAACTCTGGGGGTCCAGTACCCCCTAGAAACCCTGGGAACCCCAAACCCGTGGGGAGTCCCAACCTCTCTGGGATCCCCCAGCAAGACTCCCCCACCTCTTCAGGTGTCCTGCATCCCCCCCACTAGGGCCCCACAACCCTTGGGCTCACGTGCCCCCTCTGCTGTCCCATGTCACACCCCCCCCAGCCCCGGGGACCCCTCCCAGGGTCCCATACCCATCCACCAGGCCCTGGCGGCCGATGAGCTGCTGGGTGTCCTCGCGGGAGATGCGCCCGTGGAACCAGGGCTGGGTGCGGTGGATGGCTGTGGGGACAGGGGCGTCAGGCCTGGGGGGGGACCCCACACCCGGGGCAGGGACCCCCCCCGTGGGTGCAGCCCCCCCCTCCATCTCACCGGCGCTGAGCGGGGAGCTGTGGCAGGCGGCGGGCAGGCTGTACCGGTGCGTCGTCTTCTTCTGGCCGTGCAGAGCAAGGGGTGGGCGTTAGGGTGGGCTCAGGGGGGCCCCCTGCTCGCCCCCCCCTGTGCCCTGACTCACCCTCCAGGCCTGCGCCTCCTCCAGGGCCGCCGTCAGCACCTCGCTGGGGTTCTCGATCACCCGGCCCGTGCACCCCGAGAAGTCCATGGCCACCAGGGCGTTGTCAGAGACGCTTCTCTGTGCGGGAACGGGGGCGTCACCAGGGGGGTCCCCACGGGCTGGGGGCTGCGGGGGGCGGGGGGCACTCACCAGGGGCGTGGGGCCAATCCAGGGGGGTTGGCTCAGCCGTGCCTGCGCTTGCTGGTAGTTGCGGTAGAGCTGCATCCCGTACTGGGGGGGGGGGATGGTCGGGCAGCTGGGGGGGCATGTGGGGCCTCTGTCCCACTGTGGGGTGAG
>JAYRBT010000081.1:1751113-1765151 GCA_036023395.1 Myiotriccus ornatus | reverse complement strand
GGGGGCCGCGGTGGGGTAACCCCCGCGGTGCGTCGGGGACTTGGGAGGGGGGGGGTCGTGCTCCGGTTGCTGCCCCTCCCCGGGGAGGTCGTTTTGGATGCAGAGTTTGGGGTCTGGGGGGTCTGCAGGAGCCCCCCAGGGGTGCTCTGGGTGCTGGGGGGTGTTTGTGGAGGGGGGGCACAGCTCAGGGCTGGGTCCCCCCACCCTCCCCATGTGCCCTCAGGTGCCTTCGAGATCGAGATCAACGGGCAGCTCGTCTTCTCCAAGCTGGAGAACGGGGGGTTTCCCTACGAGAAGGACGTGAGTGTTGCCCTGGAGGGTCCCATCCTGGGGGTCCTGGGCTCAGTCGGGGGGGGGTTTGGTTTGCACTGAGCCCCCCCCCCGTGATGGGGGTCTCCCAGGGGGGTCCCCGTTTCGTCCCCCTCACGATCGCAGCAGGAATCGCGGCCCTTCCTGCCAGATCCCACTGGGACACAGTGGGGAGAGGGGGGCAGTTCCTGCAGCTCCTGGCCGGGATTTGTCCCCGTGTGACCCCCCCTGTGGGGTGTCCCAGCCCTCCCAGCGTGACCCTGCCCGTGTCTCCCCAGCTGATCGAGGCCATCCGGAGAGCCAGGAACGGGGAACCCCTGGAGAAAATCACCAACAGCCGCCCCCCCTGCGCCATCCTGTAGCCCCCCCCGGGGCCGTCGGGGTCCCCCCTCGCTGCCTGGGTTGGGGTGGGGGGCACTGGGGACATCAAGGAGGACCAGGAATGTCGGGGTCCCCCCCTGTCACCCCTTGCTGCCTTTGGTAAATTCCTGCATGCCTGAGGGGGGGACCAGGGACATTGGGGGAATTTGGGAGCCTCCTGGGGACCTCCCTGGGGGGGGAGGGGGGCACAGGGGGTCCCCCAAACCCCACAGCCCCCCATGGCACCCCCTTTCCTGCAGCCTCCCCAGCAGAGCGGGGTGGGGGGCTCTCCCCTCCCTGCACCCCTGGGAATTTGGGGTCCCCCGTGACTGGGGGTGGTCTCTGCAGCTCCCAGGAGGAGAAATTCCAGAGGGAAATCCACTGGCTGGGCCTTTTCCCGGGGCTGGTTAAGGATTAAACAGCTCTGTCACTGTTTAATCCGGGGTGGGGGCAGGGGGCCCCTCCCGGCCATGGCAGCCCCGGCCCCGGGCATGTTTGTCCCTCCCCCCTCCCCATTCCCAGGCTCCTGCTTCCTGCCTGGAATGACCCTGCCCTTGGCCTCGGGGTGAGGGGGGGCCCCCTATTTATTCTATACTGTGTATAAACCCAAGGGCCGAGGCGGAGTGAAGGATGGAGGAGGTGGAATAAAGGATGGAGGAGGTGGAATGAAGGATGGAGAACGTGGCCCCTCTGTGTCCTTCGGGAATGGGGTTGGGACACGGGTCCCGTGTCCTGCTCAGGGTCGGTGGGATCAGGAATTTTACCCTTCAGGCAAGAGGCGGGAGGGGAAGGGAAAGGAAACAGGGATGGGGAAAGGAAAGGGGACATACTGGAGATGGAGCTGAATCTGATGGAAAAGGGGGAATCAAATAGAGGAGGGGAGCAGAGAGGACGGGGAGGGGAGGGGAAGGGAAATGGACGGGTCAGACAGAGAAGAGGGAACCACACGGACCAGGGGAGTAGAAAAACCAACCAATGTACAATCCTCAAATATACATCCCGGGGCTTCCAAAGGATCCCGGGGGGAGCCGGGACATGCCCGGCGTCCGGCTGCTCTCAGTGCAAGTCCGTGTGTCCCCGGCGGAGACACGGACACGGGGACAGCCCTGCAGTGTGTGTGTGGGGGTGACGGTGCCAGTCTGTCCTTCCCCGGGCACCCCCCTGCGTGGGGGTCACCCCACACCTCGCTGTCCCTCAGCGTCCTGGGCTCTCCCAGCCCTGCGTGGCCGGGGCCGCCCCCGGGGGGCAGAGGGGACCGTGCCCAGCCCCGTGGCCGTGGCTCGTCCCTCCCTGAGCTGCCTCAGCGAGGTCGGGGGGTCTCTCACACGGCGGCGGCGTCGGGCCCGGCCAGGCCCAGGTACTCGGGGTTCTCGGCCGTGGGCGTCGCGCCGGGGCCGCCCTCGGGCCCCCCGCCCTTGGGGGGGTCCTGGTTCCAGTAGTAGGGGTTGTCGAAGGCCTGGCTGAAGGGGCCGGGGGGCGGTGCCAGGTACTCGGGGTTCTCCACGGCGTGGCCGAAGGGCCCCGGGAACGGCAGCTTGGGGTCCTTGATGAGCCCGTTCTTGCCCTGGTGCCCCTTGGGCTTGTCCGGCGGGGACGGGGGCGCACGGGGGGGACGCTCCCCGGCCTGGTTCACGTACTCTGCGGGGTGAGAGACATGTCAGGGAGCCCCCCCGAGGGGGATGGGGCGGGCAGACCCTCTCCCCCTGCCCCCTGAGGGGGTCCCACCGTGCCCTCCCTACCTGGCATCGTGCTGTGGGGGGCCGTGGCGGTGAAGCCCTCGGGGTCCTCGCCGTCCTCGGCCACCAGCCCGGTGGGATCCTCGCTGTACCGGGGTAGGGGGCCGGGCTCCCGCCCCGGGGGGCTCTGCAGGGCCACCTTGACCACCCCCTCCCCCTCTGGCACCTCTGGCACAGGGCTCTCCGGCCCCTCCACCAGGCCCTGGGCAGGAAAGGGGAAGGAGGACAAGCCCTCGCCCTCCTCCACCTTGGCCGGAGACTCCGCCGTGCTCTGGGAGCGGGAGAGGACACGGAGTCACCCCGAGGACCGTCCCGGTCCTGTGGGGTCACCCCACGCCTGTGCCGGGCGCGGGGGGTCCCTCCCTGCCCCAGCCCACCCCCGTACCCGCACGGAGGAGATGCGGCTGCGGTAGGTGGTGGAGGTGTCGGCGCTGAAGAAGCCGTGGTGAGGCACCAGGTACTCCTCGGCGTCCACCAGGTCGTCCATGTCCTCCTCCTCCAGCAGCGCCCGGTAGAAGGTGCTGTCCATGGAGCCCGGCAGCCCCGCCAGGTCATTCTGGGGGGGTGACACACCGGTCAGTGACCAACCCTGGGTGCTGTCAGGGGGGACAGGACCCCCGGGGACCCCCAGGGACCCACAAACCTGGATGACCACGAAGCGCTGGGGGTCCCGGGCCATGCGGGAGAACTCGGTGACCAGCTCCCGGAACTTGGGCCGGCACTCGGAGTCGATCATCCAGCCTGGAGGGCGGGGCACTATCAGGACCTCCCTGTGGTCACGCGTCCCCCATGCTGCCCCATGTCCCCCGCCCGTACATTTCACCATGATCATGTAGACGTCGATGGTGCAGATGGGCGGCTGCGGCAGCCGCTCCCCCTTCTCCAGCAGGTCCGGGATCTCCCGCGCGGGGATCCCGTCGTACGGCTTGGCCCCAAACGTCATCAGCTCCCACACCGTGACACCTGGAGGGGGCAGGGGCAGGGGTGGGGGTGAGCAGCGCCCTGGGGACCATCCCTGCTGCCCCTGGGGGAGGGGACACCCCGAGGTACCGTAGCTCCAGACGTCGCTCTGGTGCGTGAAGCGCCGGCGCAGGATGGACTCCAGTGCCATCCACTTGATGGGGACCTGGCAGGGGGAGGAGGGCGAGGTGAGCGGGGCTGGGGGACGGCTGGCACCGAGGTGCCCCCCACGCTGTCCCTGTGCCCCCACCTTGCCCCCGTCGGCGTGGTACTCGGTCTCGTCGATGTCGAGCAGCCGCGCCAGCCCGAAATCCGTGATCTTGACGTGGTTGGGGCTCTTGACGAGGACGTTGCGAGCGGCCAAGTCCCGGTGCACCAGCCTCACCTCCTCCAGGTAGCTCATCCCCTGCGGGTGGCACACGTCTGGCTGTCCGTGGCCCACCCCAGGACCACCCCCCCCTCCTCAGATCCCCCCAGACCCCCTGTCCTACCTTGGCGATCTGCACACACCAGTTGAGCAGGTCCTGGGAGCCGATGTGGTCCTTGTTCTCCCGCACGTAGTCCAGGAGGCAGCCGTAGGGCATCAGCTGCGTCACCAGCTGCACCGTGGAGGTCAGGCAGATGCCCAGCAGCCGGGACACGTAGGGGCTGCCCACCCCCGCCATCACATAGGCCTCCTGTGGGCAGGGTGGAGGTCAGGATGGGCAGGGGCCACTCCTGGCCCCGATCTCCCCCCGCCGGTGGTGTCGCTGCCACACTCACGTCCAGGATCTCCTTGTTGGCTTTGGGTGACGTGTTCTCCCGCAAGACCTTGATGGCCACCGGGATCTTCACGCTCTCCCCATCGGGGATCCAGATGCCCTGAGGGTTGGGGGGGAGACAGACACACACAGGTGAGGGGGGCGTGGAGCGCGGAGTGTCCCACCCCCCCACAGTGCTCCCCACCCCTCACCTTGTAGACGGTGCCAAAAGCACCAGAACCCAAAACTTTCACTTTCTTGAGCTCGGTCTCCTTGAGGATCCGCATCTGGGCTTGGTTGGGGAGGGCCCCGCTGGGCGTCAGGGGCTCCACCAGCTGCGGGGCACACAGGGGTGAGGGGGGCCGGCTCCTGGCATCCCCTGGGCGCTGGGGGTTCCCCCCCTGCCCCTCCAGGAGGTCCCACCTCAGTCTCCTGCAGCAGGCGCCTCATGGTGTGCTTGCGCTCCTGCTGCCGCCGGCGCTTGACGCAGATGACGGTGATGAGGAGCAGGACGATGACCAGCAGAGCCCCCACCACGCCGGCGATGATGGATGTCACCTGGCTGCGGGGCAGGGGGGGCATTTGGGGTGGGATGGGGTGATGGGGGACCTCCCAGCACCCTGAAGGGGCGGAGAGGTCAGGGTGGGACAACACCCCCACGCTCCTACCTTGGCTTCTGGTCCACGGGACACCCGTCCTCATCCCGGATGGTGCACCTGGGGACACAGCGTGTGGCACCCCGCTGTCAGCATCCCGCTGCTGAGAGCTGTGACCCTGCCCAGCCAGGGACCCCCCCCGACTCACGAGTGGGTGCAGTTGGTGGGGCAGAGCTGGCACACCCCGTCCTCGTCCGGGTATTTCCAGACGGGCACGAAGGAGGCGTCGGCCTTGACCCCGCTGGGGCAGCGCCGCACGCACTGCTGGGCGTCCTTGTAGTGGGCACAGGCCACGCACTGGTCCGGCTCCTGCGGGAATTTGGGGGGGGGTTGAGGCACCCAGGGGTCTGGGAACACCCCCTGTCCCGCCCCTGGGTGAGTGTGTTCCCTCCCCTCACCGATCCGAAGCAGGTCTCAGTGCCGTTCTGGGGCTGGCACTCGGGGTGGCACGGCAGGCACCGCGTCCCGTTGGCGTGTTCCCGGACGGCTCTGCGGGGAGAGGGCACAGGGATGGGGTCCTGGACCCCTGTGCTGTGCCTGGGGGAGGGGGCTGCTCTGTTTGCCCTTCCCGGGGGTCTCCACTCACCCATCCAGGAGGTTGCAGGAGGCCACGCACTCCTGGCCCCGCAGGAACCGCTCGCAGGCCACGCACTGGGTGGGGCCGGGGCCCCAGCAGTGCCCGTGGGCGCAGAGGTGGAAGCAAACCAGCCCCTCGCTCTCTGCAGGAGGGGCACCGTCACCACCAGGGGGTCCATCAGCACCAGGGGGGGTCCATCAGAGATGGGGGGGATTCCACTCTCTCCCCCCACCCCCTCGGGCACCGCTTACCACACTGCTCGGGGGGCTTGTTGTGTGTCTGGAAGAGGCGCTGACGGGGGTTGCGGAAGATGCCGTCCCAGGGCACCTTCTGGAGGAAGCAGAGCTGGGGGTTGTGGTGGACGAGCACCATCCCACTGCTGATCTCCTGCAGGGCCCGCAGCCCCAGCGCCTGCACCGCCAGGTCCCGCAGAGTCAGCGAGTAGGCGCCGCTGCCGAGACACCCACGGGTCACACACGCGGCCCTCCCGTGTCCCCCCGTCACCCTGCGTGTCCCCCTGAGTCCTCCCTGTGTCCCCATGTTCTCCATGTGCCCCCCCATGTCCCCCCCATCTCCCTGTGTGTCCCCTTGTGTGTTCCACCATGTCCTTCCTGTGTCCTCCCACATCCCCACATGTCCCTGTGTCCCTCTGCATCCCCATATGTCCCCCCCCCGTGTCCCCCCACGTCCCTGCGTTGCCCTCTGTGTGTCCCCTCATGTCCCTGCCCTGTCCCCCCCGTGTCCCCGTCCCCCCTCACTTGTGCAGGACACGGCCCCGGATGACCCGCAGGTTTTGGAAGACTCCCAGGTCCTCCATCTCAGGCGGCCAGGCAGCGATGTAGAGGAAGCCTGAGGGGAGCTGGGTGTCACCACCCCGTGTCCCCCCACAAATCTGACCCCCCAGCCCCCCATTCCCCAGTTCTCACCCGTCAGCTCCTCGAGGCTCTCGAAGATCCGCAGCAGTTTGGGGTCCAGAGGTGCTGTGTTGGTGCTGGGGTCCCTGGCAGGGATGGGAGGGAGGTTGGGGAGGTCCTGGTGGGGGTCCCAGTGGGCTCAGGGAGCGGGGGATGAGGTGCTTACCCAGAGAAGGTCTCGGGCAGGAAGGCCAAGCTCCCGAAGATCTTGGTGCAGCCGGAGAAGTGCTGGATGTTGGAGGCGTTCACGGCACGGACACCCTTGAGGAAATCCACTCCCAGCCCGTAGCACACTGTGGGGTGGGACACAGCAGGGCTGGGGGGCTCTGCCAGGACCCCCATCCCGCTCAGAACACTCAGTGCCCCAGTCCTGCCAGCCACGGAGCCACCCCACACACCCCTGGGGTCCCCAGAGCTTCACCTGGGGGCTGCTCACCTGCACCTCTGGGGTCCCCAAAGCCCCCACAGGTCCCTGAAGGGTTCCCACCGGCACCCCTGGGGTCCCCAGAGCCCCCCCAACCCCCGGGGGTCCCTGCTCACCCTCCGGGCAAGGTTTGCTGCACTTCTCACACTTCTGGACGTTGTTGACCGTGACCTCCTGGCTGTTCTGGGGGCACACGAGGGTGCAGGACCCCACCTCCGTGGCAAGGTAGTTATCTGGGGGTGGGGGGGGCAGAAGGGGGGTGTCAGGGCCGTGCTGGCCCCCCACGCAGGTCCCCCCTCCCCGGGGTGTCACTCACAGGGACACTGGGTGACACAGCTGGCACCGAAGGTGTAGCGCCCGTCGGGGTTGGGCATCGACTCGAAGGTGTCCGAGTTGTAGATGACGAGGGGAGGGCAGTGCAGCTCGCAGATCCCGCTCCTGTTGAAGTTCAGGCACGCCTGGGGGGGGGGGCAGAGGGGAGAACAGCCAGTGTGAGACCCCTGCACCCCCCACCCCGGGGTCCCCAGAGCCCCCCGTCCCGTGCTCACCAGGCAGTCGGAGTGCTTGGGGCCGGTGCAGCCGGCGGCGCACTGCTCGTGGCAGCAGTCGGTGGGCTTCGTGCCCTTGCACCGGGGGCAGCCGTGGCAGATGCTGTTGGTCACTGTGGGGGGCACACAGGGGCACGCTGGGCACGGGGAACCCCACGGCTTCCCCCCTCCAGACCGCGCGGGGGTCCCCAGGATGGAGGGGCTGGAGGGGAAGGGGTCCTGTGGTGCGGATTTGGGAGGTCAAGTGAGGATCCCCAGGGGCAGGGATTTGGGTGCCACGTAGGAGTCAGTGGAACAAGGGTTTGAGGGCCAAGAGGAAAGTCAGGGGGTTCCTTGGGCAGGGATTTGATTGCTGAGTGAAGGTCAGTGGGTCAGGGATTTGGGGCGTAAGCTGAGCCACCCTGGGCAGGAATTCTAGGGGTTTATGGGGCAGGGATCTGGGTGGGGGGCAAAGAAGGTTTCTGGGGCCAGGACTTAGGTGGCAAGTAGGGGTCAGTGGGACACAGATTTGGGATTGCAAGCGGAAGGACCAGGAATTCTACTGAGGGCAAGATTTAGGCGGCAAGTAGGGATCTGTGGAACAGGGATATGCAGAGGGAAGGAAAGGGGATTCCCAGGGATTTTGGAGGAGCCCGTGGGGCTTTGGAGGTCCCTGGGGGGGGTCAGAGCCGCTGCAGGCTTGGCACTCACGTGTCTGGCAGTCCCGTGGGCCCTCGCCCCAGCAGCGCCCCTCGGAGCACAGCGCCCGGCAGTCGGGACCTGCGAGGGGGGAGTTGTGAGGAGGGGGTGCTGGAGACCCCCAGACCCCTTCCCCGGGTCCCACAGCCCCCTTCCCGCCCGCGGGGGCTCTCACAGCTGCGGTTGCGGGTGCTCTCTACACGGATCTCGCCCCGGAACTCGTTGTGCCGGTGCAGGATGTCGCTCCACAGGATGGTCTCCTGGAAGCACAGCTGGGGGTTCCTCTCGATGTGCACCCCTCCCTTCAGGATCTCTGAGTGGGGGGGGAAAGGCACAGGGGGCTCAGCGTGGGGACAGGGGGGTCCTGCAGCCCCCGTGGGGGGTCCCAGACCTGCCGCCCTCCATGCGAGCACCCAGTCCTGGATGGGGACACCCAGTCCTGGATGGGGACCTGCCACCCCACAGGACCACCCATCCCCAGCGCCAGGAGCAGTGCCCACGCCCCTGAGCCCCCCATGGGGGGTCCCCACCTGTGAGGTGCCTCATGCCGAGCTGGCGCAGCCCCGGGGTGCCGGCGGGGCCGGCGTTGCCCACCACGGCCAGGGCGTAGCGGTCCTGGAAGAGCTGCGTCCCGCGGATGATGCGCAGGCTCTGCAGCTCCAGCCCCCTCACCTGGTTCTCCGCGATCAGCACGTACCCCTGCACCTCCTTGATGTCCTGGGGTGGAGGGACACGGGTGAGGGGCTGCTCAGACCACCACCCTTCATCCTCCCCCACCATGTTCTCCCGCTGTGCACCTTGAGGAAGGCGGTGTCGGCGTCGGGGGGCAGGTAGGTGAGCTCCAGGTTGCCCTGGACCACCTGGCAGCCCTGGTAGAGGTGCCGCAGGGTCTCGTAGTGGCTCTCGGGGCTGGAGGGTCGCAGCAGCTTCATGTCGGTGCCGGTGCAGACTGGGGGGGACAGCGGGAGCTCAGCGGGACCCCTCGGAGCCCGACTTTTCCGAGCCCCCCGCGGGACCCCGAGCCCCAGCCCCCGCAGGAAGTGGATCCGGCGGCCACCGTTTATCTCCGGGGCTGCTTCCAACAGCTTCCGATGGGCTTCCTGGATCATGGCTCCCCCCGGGCTCCAACCCCGGCACACGGCGAAGCTGCTCCCGCTCTGGCACTGGTCCCACTCGAGGGACAGTGGGGTCCCCACATCGCCCCGTGCCCAGGGTGGGCGCCGGGGGCTGCAGGGGGGGCTGGGTTTGGGGACCCCCTTCCCCTCGGGGCCGAGCCGGGGGCCAGAGCGGGGGCTGCGGGCTGGAATGTTCTGCCCACGCGGGCGGGGGGGCCACACCGAGACAAGACCCGATTGTTGAGCGGTGACGGCTGCGAGCCCAGCCGGGCCCATTGTGGGGGGCATCGTGGGGGGGCTGCCGGCAGGGCCACCATCCCCGTGGCACCGGGGCAGGGTGGGGGGCGTGGGAGCCCGCCCTGGGTGCCAGGCCCCGGGCGGGTGAGTCACGGGCGCGGGTGGCACAGGGCCCCGGCCGCCCGCTCCCGGCAGGAACCGCCTTTTCAGGTCGGGCGTGTTTGGGGAGCAGTGGTGACGCAGGGCTGGCGGGCACGGCCCAGCCCCGGCGCGCCTGCGGCCCCCGGCACCCCAACACCTCACCTGGGAGAGAGCCCCCCGCCAGACCCCCACTCTGCTCCGACACCGGCCCTGCCACCAACCCCAGAACTGGCCCTGCCACCACCCCAGGGTTGTCCCCAGTGCCACCAGCCCCGCCGCCATCCCCTCCCGGCACAGGGGGCACGGAGGTGCAGGGGGTCAGCCAGGGGTCCGGTGTTCCCGTCCCCGGCTGCTGCTGGTGCCCCACGGCTGAGTGACAGCCCCCGGTGGCGGCAGCTGCCGCAGTGGCCTCGTGGCCGCGGGACCCGGCTGGTACCCGCCTCCTCCGAGGCCTCAGAGCCAGGGACAACACTGGCAGGGAGGGGGAAGCCCCCTGAAGCTGGGGTGCAGCTCTCCCCCACCAGCTGGTTCCCCGGCAGGGAACGTGCTGTTGTGGCGGGAGGCCAAAGCTCAAGGTCTGCCCGTGGCGCGGGCACGGGATGCCAGGGGCTCCCCCGGGGCGAAGGGCAGGTGGGACGGGTGAGTGGCAGGGCCGAGTCCTGCCGGAATCCCAGCTCCGTGCCTTGGGATTCGGCCCTGCCGGCTCCCCCAGTTCCCTGGGAAGGGCAGCGAGGGATCCATCCCGCCCCGGTGGGCAGTGCCACCGCCGAGGGCCCTGGCTGCCCGCAGGCGTCCGGCAAAGCCCGTGGGCCACCCTGAGCTGGGGCTGCTGGGCACAGATCCGTCCCGAGGGATTGGGGGCACTGGGGTGTCCCCGGCCGGGAATTCCCATGGCACAGACACTCCGAACAGGGCGAGCCGTGGGGTGCCAAGGGGGAAGAGAACCCGCTGCATCCCCATGTCCCTGTCCCAGCACCCCACACGAGCTCAGCCCCACCGGGCATTTGCTTCCCAAAGCCCTGGTGCTGGAGCTGCCCCCCCAGCACGGAGCTGCCCCCCCAACACGGGGCTGCACGGAGGCAGCGGGGTACAACTTTTGGGGCTGTCGGGGCCCGCTTTGGGGCCACTGGCCCCGTCCCCCACCGGTCCCGGCCCTGCCGGCCCCATCCCAGTGCCCAGGGGGCTGTCGGGGCTCCGTCCAGGCTCCCTGCTCCCCCCGGGGCTGGGCTGGGTGCGGCACGTCGAGAATGTGGATGGGAGCGACGGGGACGCACCCACCCACCCACCCGCTCCGTGGGGCACCGCGCCTGCCCCGCGCCCCGAAACCTCGCGGGGCCGCCGGGCAGGGACCCCCCCCCCAAAGTTGGGATCTCCCCGTCCCCGCTTCCCCCGGCGGTACCGGAGCCCTGGCACGGGCAGGGCAGCCCCCTCCGGCCCAGCGCCCCCCAGTACAGACCAGTCCGGCCCCCAGTCCCGGCGGGCGATCGCGGCGCGGGGACACGGGGGACGCGCTGCCCGCGGCGGGGAGAACCGGGAGGGACCGACGGGGCACCGGGGGGACACCCAGGGGGTAACGGGAGAGGGGGCGGTCCCGTCCCTTCCAACCCAGCAGCCCCCGGCCACACCGGACCCCGCGGTGTGTCCCTCCGATCCCCTCCAGCTGCTGCCCGGTCCCACCCCCCTCGCCCCCTCGGTCTCCCCACGGTGCCCCCTCAGTCGCCCCGCGGTTCCCCCCTCGGTCCCACCCCCGCCGTCCCCCTCGGTGCCCTCCCGGTCACGCCCCCCCCGTGGCCCCCCCAGCCCCGTCCCCCCTCCCGGTGTCCGTCCGTCCCTCTTCTCCCCCCCCTCCCCCCCCCACACCCGGGGGGTCCCGGTGCAAAACTTCGCGCAAAGTTCCCTGCGCGGGGGTCGCTCCCGCGGGGCCCCCGTGTGTGTGTGTCCGTACCCCCCCCCGTCCCCAGTGCCCGGTGCCCCCCGGTGGGACCCACCTTCGGCGGGGGCGGGCGGGCAGAGGGCGGCGAGCAGCAAGAGCCCCGCGCCGAGGCAGCCCCCGGCCGCGATCATGGTGCTCAGCGCGGGCCGCGGCCCATGGCCCCGCCGCCGCCGCCGCCGCCGCCGCTCCGCCAAACTTTGCGGGGCCGGAGCCGCCGCCTCCCGGGCTCCGCCTCGCGGTCCCGAGCCCCGGTCCCGGCCCCGGGGCGAGGGCGCGCCGCGCGCTCCCGCCGCCCCCGCGCGCTCCCGCCGCTCCCCCTCCCCACGGACCGCGACACTCCCCGCGCTCCGTCCCCGCGCCCCGAGCAGCGCGGGACCCCCGTCCCGGAGCAGGACTCACCCCACCCCGTCCATCCCCCGGGACCCCCGTTATCCCTTCCCATCCCTTGGAGCACCGGGGACCCCCCGCCACCCCGTGGTCCCCTGTCCCGGGGTCTTGCTGTGACCCCGCAGAAAGGGGGGTCGTCGGAATGGGATGGGAGGGGGGGAGAAATCCCCCCCACCCTGTCCCCTCACCTGCCCCGCTGGGGCTGTCACGGGTGCAGGAAGGGGGGACAGTGATGCCACTCCTGGGTCTGGGGTCAGGGTTGGGGACAGTCCCGGGGTGGGGGGGGGACAGGCCCAGCACCCGGAGTGGTCCTGGGGGGTCGGGGGGACTGTCCTGGGTGGACAAGGACAGGGGCACAGTCCTGGAGTTCAGGGACAGTCCTGGGGGGTACAGGGAGAATTCTGGGGTACAGGGACAGGTCTGGGGGTGCGGGGCGTCAGTCACGAGGCACAGGGTCAGTCAGGGACAATCCCGGGGTGCAGGGACAGGGGGACAGTCCCCATCCTGGGGTGCAGGGACAGCCCTGGGGGGGGACAATCCTGAGTGACGGGGACAGTTCTGGGGTGCAGGGACAGCCCGGGAGGGGGACAGGGGGACAATCCTGAATGACTGGGACAATTCTGGGGTGCATGGACAGCCCAGCAGCACCCAACGGGTCCCCAGTGAGATGTCCCCACAGCTGTCCCCTCTCCGTTCCACCTCCACCTGCTGCCCTGGGCACACACGGGAAGGGGGGTGGGGTGGATCGGGACACGGTGTCCCCCAGGAGCATCCCCGTCCTCCCCGGACCCCACGGGACCCCCGCGTGGGGACACACCCCGCGACCCTCCGCGGCCGCACGGGGGCGCCCTATCCCACAATGCCCCGCGCCCGCCGCGTCCGGGGCGGACCCGGAAGCGGCCGGGCCGGGCGGCGATGGCGGAGCGGGCCCCGCTGCTGCTGCTGCTGCTGCTGCTGCTGGCGGCGGCGGCGGGCCCGGCCCGCGGCTCGCAGGGGGACCGGGAGCCGCTGTACCGGGAGTGCCTGAGCCGCTGCGAGCGGCAAAACTGCTCCGGGGCCGCCCTGAGGCACTTCCGGGACCGCCAACCGCTCTACATGGGCCTCACAGGTACCGCCCCCCGCGCGCCCATTGGCTGGGGCGGCGCGGGGGCCACGCCCATAAGGGGAGGGGTCGCGTGGGGACACGCCCCTGTCATCAGGCCACGCCCCCCGGGAGGGACTGGGGAGCACTGGGGGGACTGGGATCCAACTGGGGAGCACTGGAGTCAAATTGGGGAGCACGGGGAGGGACTGGGGTCAAACTTGGGAGCACTGGGGGGGACTGGAGTCAAACTGGGGAGCGCTGGCGGGGAGTGTGGCCGGACTGGGTGGCACTGGGGTCAAACTGGGGAGCACTGGGGTGTCCTGAAGCCTGGCTGGTGGCTGCTGGGCTATACTGGGGCTGGACTGGGAAGCACTGGGCCGTGCTGGGGGGGTCACTAGACCATGGCAGTTCTATACTGGGGGCCACTGGGCTGTGTTAGGGGTCACTCGGGCTATACTGGGGGGCACTGCTAGGCCATACTGGTGGCTGTTGGGCTGTTCTTAGTCCATACTGGGGTGTGCTGAGCTGTGTAGTGGGATCACTGGGCCCTGCTGGGGGGCCACTGGGCCATACTGGGAGCTGCTGGGCCGTGATGCTGGTCCCCCCCTGGGGACGGCCGGGTGCCCTCCCCGCGCCCAGCACAGCGCTGGGGGGTGGGATGTCCCCAGTGCCACCGGGCGCTGCCCCTCCCGTGGCGCCCCCAGTGCCGCCTGCACCGTACTGGTGCATACTGGTGGGCACTGGGAGGCGCTGGCGGCTCAGCGTCGCCGTGCCCCCAGGCTGGACGTGCCGGGACGACTGTCAGTACGACTGCATGTGGCTCACGGTGCGGCTCTACCAGCGCGGGGGGCACCGCGTGCCTCAGTTCCACGGCAAGGTGAGCCCGGCCGGGATTCCCGGGGGGGCGTGGGAGGGTCCGCCCGGCCCCGCTGACCCCGCTGTGCCCCCGCAGTGGCCGTTCCGGCGGTTCCTGTGTTTCCAGGAGCCCGCCTCTGCCCTCGCCTCCTTCCTGAACGGCCTGGCCAGCCTGGTGATGCTGCGGCGATACCGCGCCGCCGTGCCCCCCGCCGCGCCCACCTACGGGACCTGCACCGCCTTCGCCGGGGTGAGACCGGCCTGCCCGCCGCCCCCTGCGCCCGCGGCCCTCCCTCTGCGCCCCCCGCCCTCCCTCTGCCCTCCTTTCCCTTCCTTTTCCCCTCCTTTCCCTTCTTCTGCCCTCCTTTCCCTTCCTTTTCCCCT
>JAYRBT010000081.1:1725727-1746603 GCA_036023395.1 Myiotriccus ornatus | reverse complement strand
TCACCCCATACCCACCCTGTCCTTGCCCTGTTATCCCCCCTATGCCCCATATCCCCCCCTCTTAGTGCCCCCTCCCCACATATCACCCCCTTCCCCACACCGCTCACCAGCATCCGGCTCTTGCCGCGACCTCAACCTTTATTCCGTGCGCCCCCGGGGAGTTTGGGGGGGTGGGTTCCCGGGGGTGCCGGGGGCGCGGGCTCAGCGCCGGGGGGGTTTCTGGGCGTGGGCGAAGAAGACGCCGTGCACGTCGTCCACGCCGGTGCGCAGGGCGGGCGGCATCTCGTAGCTGCGCAGCTCCCGCAGCGCCAGCCCCGCGCCCGCCAGCGCCGCCCGCACGTCGGCCAAGGCCAGCGGCACCACCGGCAGCCGCGCCGGCCCCGCCAGGTAGAAGGACTCGCCCAGGGCCCCCAGGAGCAGCACGTGGCCCCCCGGACGCAGCAGGGACCCCACGTGCAGCAGCGCCCGCGCAAAGGCGGCGCGGTCGGGGCTCACGGCCTCCAGGCAGAAGGCCGAGAGCAGCGCGTCGGCCGGCGGGTCCAGGGGGGCCCCCAGCGGGTCCGGCCGGTGCACGTCGATGGGCAGGATCCGGCGGAGGCGATCCCGCAGCCGGCGCTCCTTGTCCTGCCACGGCTCCCTGGGGGAAGAACGGGATGGGGGGGAGTGGGGAGGTGTGCAGGGAGGGGGATTGATCGGGGGGGGGGCACAGGGATGTGGGGATGGGATCGACCCAGCACACACAGGGATGTGGGGATGGGATCAATCCCAACACGGGGGGATGCGGTCGACTCAGAACCCACAGGGACGTGGGGACAGGACCCTGCAGGGATGTGGGAGTGGAATTGTGCAAGGGTATGGGGGGGTGGAATCAATTCAGAACCCCAATCCAGAACGCCCAGAAACGTGGGAACAGTGTCTTGCAGGGGTGGGCCCAGCACCCACAGAGACAGGATCCCCTGGGGATCAACCCAGCAGCCACGGGGATGTGGTGGGAGGGGATCTGGTGGGGATTGATCAGGAACACACAGGAGTGCGAGGACAGGATGAACCCAGTACCCACAGGGATGTGGGGACAGAATCCCATGGATATGTGGGGCTGGGATCTTGCAGGGATCACCCCAGCATTCACAGGGGCCCGGGGGGGGGGCTGTGATCCCAAGGGATTTGGGGACAGAATCCCACAGGGATCACCGTGGTGTCTGTGGGGCTGTCATCCCAGGGGCACAATCCCGCAGGGACCATCCCAGCACCACCCCCCCAACCCCGTGCCCCCCCACGACCCCTCCCACCTGCCCCCCGTGCCCCCCTACCCGCGGCCCTCGATCTTGCAGACGTGCTGGATGAAGGGGCTCCAGTCGAAGGCTCCGGGCTCTGCCCTCACCCACCGGCCCAGCTCCTCCCTGTTCACCGCCAGGTAGTCGGTGGCCACGATCTCCTCGAAGTGGTCACAGGCGCTCAGCAGTTGGTAGATGGTGGGGCCCGAGCCCACATCGATCAGGGTCCGGCCCTGGATCTCACCTGAGGGTGGGGGGGCACACACAGGACGTGTCGTGGGGGGTCCCACACCCACCCTGGGAGACCGGGAAAACCCGGGCGGGCAGTGGGAGCTGCCCCCTCAGCGTGGGGGGTGAGTGCAGTGGTGCCCCGTGCCCCGCTGCGGGGCTTTTGGGGGGATCCCCGAGCCCCACCCCCAGCCCCTCACCGCTAGCGAAGGTGTCGGCGAGGCATCGCAGCTTCCAGGGCACCACGAACTCCTCGGAGGAGAAGTCGGCGCGGGGGGGGAGGTAATTGTTGCGCAGGTACGCGCGGGGGTCGAAGCGCTCGTAGCCCTCGCGGAGCTCGGCCAGGCTGCTCATGGCGTGGGGGCTGCGGCTCCCGGGCCCGGCAATCGCCTTTTATCCCTGTCCGGGGCCCGGGGGGGGCCGCGGGGAGCCGTGACCGCCCCATCCATCCAGCCCCCGTCCCTCCATCCATCATCCATCCCGGTTCGCAGCCGTCCATCCATCCCGGATAACTGGGTTAGCGCCGGAGCCCCGGAGCCATCCCGGAGATGATAACGCTCCGCTGCCCTTCCCGGGCTGAGGGATCCAGGAATCCTGTCCCACTCCCCGTGTATGGGAGACTGTGACCCCCCCTCACTGTGCTGCCCCAGGCCTGGGAGTGCTCACGAGTGTCCCGTGGAATGGGAATGGGGAGGGATTGGGATGGGGAAAAGGATGGAAGGGGTTTGGGTTGGGGGGGAGAAACGTGATGGGGCTTGGGAAGGGGGTGGGAATGGTGTGGGATGCAGATGGGAAAGGATTGGAAAGGGGTAGGGATGGGAACATGGAGGGATTGGGATGGAATGGGATGGGGATGAAGGTGGGAAAGGTTTGGAATGGGATGGGGATGGGCATTGGAATGGGGATAGGAAGGGATGGGGATGGGGATTGGGATGGGGGTGGAAAAGGGATGATGGGGATGGAAAAGGGATTGGAATGAAGTGGGGCTTGGGATGGGAACGGATTGGAATGAGGCCTGTCCGAGCTCTCCATCACCAGGGAGCCGAGTGTGCTGGACCTCAGCCCAGCCCTGGCAGGAGCAACACCATCTCTGCCAGCTCCCAGTACTCCCAGTACTCCCAGTGCTCCCAGTGCTCCCAGCACCCTGCGACAAGGAGCAGGATGAAACCCTCTTATGGGGCAGGGGGGAGGGTTAAAGACCCCGAATCCTGCCCGTGCCAGAGCTGTGGGTGGGTGAAGGGGAAGGGACAGGCGGCTCCTGGGAGGAAGGGCCGGGAATGGGGCCGGGATGGAGCCGGGCCGGGCACAGGGAGGGCACAGGACCTGGCAGGGGCCCAGGGACAGCGGGATCCGGTTGGGAACAGCTAATCTGGGCACGGGGGCCATCCTGGATCCTGGCACCAGGGCGGGCGACAAGGGGGGGTTTACATAAGCCCAAGGCTGCCCCCCAAACCCCCACAGGACACCCGTGTCCCTGCAGTGTCCCCCGGCCCACAGAAGGTCCCTCTTCCCCTGAACCTCGCCCCCCACCCTCCTATCCCCCCCCCCAAAGACACCTCCTGCACAGCGTGAGCCTTTTATTGCCGTACAAAGACCATCGTTTGTACAACCCCAGCCCACCCACCCACCCACCGTCCCCCTGCAGCCCACCCCCCAGGGCCCCCCTCGGCCCCGGGCGGATCTCAGCGCTTCTCATCCTCACATTCCCGTCTCTTTGCCAGGGAAACTGAGTCACGCCGGTGCTGCCGGGAGCCCCTTGAAATGCGGGAGCCCCCCCCGACCTGCAGGGACCCTGTCCCGACCGGCCCCCACCGCGCCCGGCCAACGGGAGCTCACCCCCACCTGCCCCCCTCCTTCCTACACTGCCTCTTCGGGGTGGCTGAGCACACCCAGGTCTCTGGGTGCCCTCAGCCCCCCCAAAATCAGCCTCGTGTCCCCCCCCAACCCCGACCACCCCCATCCTCCCCCGGCCCCTCCGCCCCGCTCAGCCCCGCTGGGCCTCGTGGGAGAGGGAGCGGGAGAGGGTGCGGGGGAGCCCCCCCTTGGCTCCGCGGAGGTCCGGGGGGGCGAAGAGGGGCAGGGGGAGGCTGCGGGCGTAGGGCAGGAGGTGCTGGGTCAGGGGCTGGCCCAGGACCCCCAGTCGGAGCAGCCCCCAGGGCGAGCGCTGCTGCAGCACCCGCGTGGCCCCGCGCTGCTCCAGCGACTCCCGGCGCGCCGTGTCCACCTCCCGCCGGCACCACCTGGGCACGGGGCGTTCGTGGGGGTGAGGACGGGGACCCCAGCGCCCCACTGGGACCCCCTAGTCCTGCTCTGGTCACCCCATCCCGCCAGGAGACCAAGTGTGTCCCATCCCATCCCATCCCATCCCACGGGAACCCCTGGAGACCCCCTTCTCCCACCCCACCAGGGTCCTTGGATCCTACAACCCCCAAACCCTATGGAAACACCCCACTTTGGGACCCTTGGAGTCTCCCACAGCCCCAAGACCCCACGGAGCACCATGGAGCCCCCCACAGTCCCCAGACCCCAGGGAAACCCCAAATTTTGGGACCCTTGGAACCGCCCAAAGTCCCCCATCAGGACCCCTGGAGCCGCCCACAACCCCAAGACCCCCATGGCACCCCTAGTTTGGGACGCTTGGAGCCCCTTACAACACCAGGACACCACAGAACCCCCCCCATTCCAGGACCCTTGGAGCCCCCCCAATCCCACCATCCCATGGAACCCCCCGTCCCGCGGTGCCCCTCGCGCCCAGCACCCCCAGACCCCCCGGGCATGCCCCTCACCGCTCCTCGGGTCGGGTGCTGAGCTCCAGGTCGAGCCACTCGGCGCTGAAGGTCTCTCTCCTGCCCACGTCCTGCTCGTTGACGGAGCAGCCCAGGCGGGCTGAGAGCCCCCCACTGCAGCCCCCAACCACGCCGGGGCCCACCATGGTGCCAGTGTCCCCCCCCCGCTGTGCCCGCCCCGCTTTTATGGCCCCGCTGGGGCTATTTTGGGACGTGTCTCTGGCACGGCGGGCACGGGACGGTGCCAAGGGGGGGGAGTGGGGGAAGTTGGGGGGGTGGCACTGCTGACATGTGTCACCCTGGCGTGTGCCACCCACGGGTGTGTCCC
The DNA here is from genome assembly GCA_036023395.1 of Myiotriccus ornatus. Taxonomy (NCBI): domain Eukaryota; kingdom Metazoa; phylum Chordata; class Aves; order Passeriformes; family Tyrannidae; genus Myiotriccus; species Myiotriccus ornatus. The sequence continues at coordinate 1,741,987 of JAYRBT010000081.1, read as the reverse complement.
CCCCCACTGCCAGCAACCTGATGGCACTGGCAGGACCCCCCCCTGGCCCCCGCCCAGGGCACGTTTGGCCTTTCCCCGTTCCCAGGACCCTGGAGAGGGTGAGGAAGGTGGGGGTGCCACTGCCAGCATGGTGCCACCGTCACCCTGTGCTTCAGAGGGACACGGGGGGCCCTCCCTCAGGGCAAAGGGGGTTCTGGCTTCAGGGCCCCCCCAAACAGGCTGTTTATAGGGTCAACAGACAGGGCGCCCGCCGGGTGCCAGCGGCCCAGGGCTCACAGGCATGGGGCTGGTGACAGGGGCACGTGGGGTTCCAGACACCCCCCAGCCGTGGGGGTCCCACCCCAGGGGAGCAGCAAAGGTTGGGGGGCACCGGGGGGCACCCAGTGTAGACGCGGAGGCTCCTCGTCCGTGGAGCTGCCACGGGGTGGGGGACAGTGACACCCAGGAGCAGTGACACCCACGGTCACTGCCACCCACAGCCCGTGGCCAAAGGAGCCAGGAGACCCCACCCTTTGCGCCCGAGGGAGGGGGAGGGATTTGGGGTGACCCCAGCCCCACCCCTGGGCTTCGACCGCCGCGGGTGACAAAGGGCACGAGGAGCTGCAAACAGTGCAAGGCTTTAATTCCCCCCTCACCAATTTGGGGGGGGGGCAGGAGGGGATCGGATCCCCAAGCCACGGTGGGGGGTGCAGAGAGCCCCCCGGGGCAGGGGGTTGCTGTGGGTGCCCCCCCCTCCCTCAGTGCAGCCCCCGCGTGCGGGGGGGGCCCCTGCGCTGCTGCTGCCGCTGCTGCTGCTGTTTTTAGAGCAGCACACGGCGCTCACAGGTAGAGAAACCGCAGTCGCCCCCGCACCCCCCCAACCCCCCCCCCCCTCCAACACCCCCAAAAAGGATCAAAGTCTCTGCTTAAGGCAAATCCCGCGCCAGGAGCTGCGGGATTGGGAAGGGGGAGGGGCTCAGCCGGCCCCAGGGAGGGGGGCACAGCCCCGGGGGGGGCACGTGGGGCAGAGGGGGGGAGGTCACAGCTGAGCCCCCACCCCCTGTGTGGGGCAGGGGGGACCAGCCCAGCCCCAGAGAAGGGCAGGGCAGGGGTTTGGCACGTAACAGTCAGCGGCTCCAGGGCCCCAGCGAGGGGGCAGGAGGAGCTGAGCCCCCTCCCCTGGATCAGCCCAGCGCTGGCAGCGAGGGGTCCCCTCTCGGGGTGGGGGGTGCAGGGTCCTGTCCCTCCCCCCTTCCAGAGCAGAGAGGGCCGTGGAATGTCCTCAGGGCTTGGAGCAGAGCTCGGCCACGCGCTGGCGCAGGTGGAAGGCGAACTCGAACATGGTGGCAGCCAGGCTCTGGTGGATCAGGTACCGTGGCAGCCGACCCTGCAGGGACACCAACGGGGGCTGGCACATGGGCTGGCCCCATCCCACCCCTGGAGCTTCCAGGGACACAGAATCCCGAGCACAGGTTTGGGAATGGGAGCTGCCCCCCACCACATCCCAGCCCCGGGAGTTCCAGGGATGCAGGAGCCGTGAGCGAGGTTTGGGGCTCGGGGCTGCCCCCCTTCCCATCCCGTCCTATCCCATCCCAGGGGGTTCCAGGGACAGGGACACAGAGCCACGAGCAAGGTTTGGGGCTGGGGACTCCAGGGGGCTCCAGGGAGGCAGGCTGGAGCCTGAGCCCTGTGTGAGGTTTGGGCTGGGGGCTCCAGGGATGCTCCAGGAGCACCCACGGCACCGAGCTGCGGCTCTCGTGGAGCTCCGAGCCGGGGGAGGATCTGCAACGTGGTTTGATCTCCCTAAAAAAGCCCTGCACGACTCACCCCCACCCGCCTCGGCCTCGGCTCCGTGATGGGAGATCCAGGGAAAAATAATAATCCCAGTCTCTGCAAGGGGGGGAGGGAGCCCAGGAAAGGCTGGGAGCTGCTCCGGGGGTCCTGAGCAGGGCCGGATGAGGGGACAACTATCCTGGGGGTCAGGCGGGCACAGAACACCCCCCTGCCCTCAGACTGGGGGGGTTCCAGCACAGATTTTTCCCTGCAGCGGGTTTCCTTTCTGATGAAAGGGCAGGAGAGTTCGAGGCCACTGTTCCAGGGGCCGTTTCTGTCACCTCCCCACAGGGACCCAAACACACACACGTGTGGAATCCTCCTCCACACCCCCTGGAGCAGGAAGGGATGAGCCACGGGCTATAAATACCCCTCCAGGGCCAAAGGAAGCAGCGAGGAGCTCCGGAGGGGGTCTGGGCATTGGCAGAGCCCCTCGGGAAGGCGCTGGGAGCAGTTGGGGGGTTATTTATAGCTCGGCCGCTCCGGAATTCCTTCCACCGCGGAGGCGGCTCCGGCCCGGGAAGCACAAGGAACCTCTTCTCTTCCCGAGCCCCGTCACAGGGGTTTGTTATCCCCCCTTCCCAAACCCCTTACGGGCATCGGAGCCAGACCCATGAAGGACACAACGGGGCGGGAGGGCACTGCCCATCTCCAGAGCGCTTCCCAAAGCCTTCGGCAAGGCTCAGGAGCCTCCAGGGGAAGGGAGGGGAGGGGAGAGGGCCGTGGGAGGGGAGGGGAGGGAGGGGAGGGCCGGGGGCCGCAGCGCTGCAGCACAGCGATGAATGGAGCCTTTGTGCCGCTGCGGCAGCGCCGTTACCACGTCAACCTTCCGCGGGGGAAGGAACGGGCCGGCCCCGCTCCCGCTCCCGCCCCATCCCGGGCCCTCCCGGGACACCCGCAAGGCCACCGGCGGCAGCTCCACGAACAGCTCCGGGCCTGGGAAACCTCCTTCCCCCGGGGGTGGATACGGGGTGGCCGTGGTTGTACCGGGGTGGGGGTGTTGGAGCTGGGAATTGCCCCTCTGGAGCGTTCCTGGGAGCAGCCAGGCACAGCTGCCGTGGCCAACTGGTTTTGGTCCCCAAACTGGATAAAAACCTCCCCTCCCCTAGTCCTGCACTCAGAGGTGAAACCCCTAAATGAAATCTTTCAGGTAAGGAAGAGCTTGCCCACCTCCCCACTGGGGCAGTGATGGGGATTTTGGGGTAGTTTAACCTCCACCTAGGCCCCTCCAGGGCAGTGTTTGATAAGGAACCACTCCAGTGGCTGCTGGGATCCAAGAGCAGGGCCCTGGGATGCCGGAGCCCCCAGAAGAGCTGTGCCAGGAACCAGGAACTGGCTTTACCTTCAGATCCGTGTTGAGAATCCAGATGAAGGTGCAGACCCTGGGGTTGCTGGGACACTTCAGGACGATGAAGCCTCCAGGTCCATTCTCACCCCTGTGGAGCAGAGCCAAGAGGATCAGGCAGAGCCTGATTCCTGGCTGGAATCCCGCACCGCTCCGGGATGCTCCACATGGATCCCGCCCGGCAGCCAGGGCTGGAGCCCAGCGGGGCAGGAGCAGATGTGGAGAGCCCAGGAAGGTGTTCCTTGGCTCCAGGAGCACGAGCCAGAACAGCAGGACAGGATTCCCACAGGTGCCTTGGCACTGGTGGTGCCAGAGCAGCAGCTCTGCCTCTGGATGGTGCCAGCTCTTCCCCACGGGAAGGTTTCCCAGCCAGGCACAACCAGGAGGTCCCAGGGAAGCCCTGTGTGCTCAGGACCGGCTCGGGGACAAGGATCTTGTCACTCCAGCCCCCAGATCCTCGCTGGCACCATCTGATCCGTCTCAAGACGGGAGCTGTGCACGCACAGAGCCCGAACACAGATTTCCTTTCCCTGCCCAGAACACGCTGTTTTTGCTGGGTACATTTGTCAAAGGATTTTTCCAGCCCCCGAAGTCCCCTGCTCTTAAATGGAGCGAGGCAGCTCCGAGATAAAATGGCAATTACTTTAACCAGATTATTGGGAACGACGATGTGGGAGCGTGGCAGCACAGCTGGGCCCCGGCAGGAACAAGGAGTCCTTGTCTGCCGAGCCCGACCCTGCCAGGGCCCAGCACCAGCCCAGCCTTTCGGAACGGGAGAGGCCAAAGCCCTGCTGAGATTTTGGGAGCTGCTCCATCCTTCTTTCACCCACGGGACCTTCTCTCCATGTCTTAAGCTCGGCTTACGAGGAGCAAAAATGTGTGTGAGAGGCTGGGAGCGTATCCAGCTGTTTACTGCCCCTCTGAAATTCCTGCTACACAAACAGGATGCGGACTGGGACGGGGCTGCTGCTGCTACTGGTCGGGCACCTCCACTCCCCTGAGCTGGGAAACGCCCCAGCAATGCTGACAGCACGGAGTTTCTTGAACAAAGGGAGACGAGCAAGGGAAGCGAGGTTCAGCTCCACAAATAGCTCGGCTTCCTGCAAGCCCTGCCAGGAAAGGCAGCAGGGTTTGCAGCTAAGTGGCTCTTTGCCCTAAAGCTTTGTTCGAAGCAAGTGATCCCAGCCCAGAAAAACAGCCCCTGACTCTTACCTGACGTACTTGGAGAGAGGAGGCTTCAGGCTGTGCGTGGTCGACATCCCTGAGGAAACATACCTGTCCCTTCTCCTCTCGATCCGACGCACGTTCACGAAATCCCTGAGCAAAGAAAGGGCACTGCCTGCTCAGAGCACACACGTGGCATGTGGAGGGAGCAGATCCCGCTCCCCTGACTGCTGGGAAAGGCTGTGGCAGGGCTGTGTCAACATGGGGACAAAGCACTGCCAGCACTGATACGTGGGAGCCCGACCGAGTGGCGGCCGGAGGTTTGGAGCTCTGAGAATCCTGCCAGGAATGTCTGGAGGAAAATTTCAGGGCCTGCTCGCCCTTGGGAGGGTCACACAGCGGTGACACCGGAGCTCCCAGCCGGCCCAGAGCGTTCCCAGTGCCCTCAGAGGGCTCTCCCTGTGGTTTGGGGGGTGTTTGGGGGCTCAGGATGAACAGAGTGGGATGAACCAACCTTGGGGAAACCACCCCTCCGGCAGCACCGGCCGCCACGTCGTACGAGACAATCGTGTTGTCCTCGATCCGCTGCAAGATCTGGGGAGGGGAGACATAAAAACAAGAGAGACTCGCTCAGACCGTGCCTCCAAGTGCCAAGAGCTGGGGGATACCTTCCCTCCCCCAAACCAGTGCCGGGATCAGAGCACCCACAGGGGCTGTGGCGGCGCAGGGAGGCGAGTTTGCTGGCGGTGTGCGACGGGTTTGCCTCCCGAGCTTTTGGGGGGGCACAGGTGTCACCTGCAGCTCCCCAGTGCAACGCCCAGACCCTCCAGCGAGCACAGGCAGGCTCGGCTCAGCCTTGGCCCCTCTCCCTGCCCACCTCACGGGCTCTTGGCCGGGCTCAGGCAGCGGCTGCCGCGCGGCGCTGGGATGAGCGGCGGAGATTTAACGCCTCAGTGACTGGGACCCAGCTCGGCTCCAGCACGGCCTGGGCACTGCCAGCAGCCTGTGCCGGGCTGGGAAGCTCCAGCTCTCCGCTCCAAGGAGCTCCTGTGATTAAGCCATCTTTGTCCAGCACGCTCACCTGGCACGCTGCCACTGTTCTGTTCCACAGGATCATCTTCTCCGGCTGCAGAATCACCTCCTGGTAAACCAGCTCGGGAGAGCACTGCAGGAAAGCCTGGGGACACAGCCACAGCAGTCAGCCTGGCCCCCTGCTCCCCTTGGGGAAGATTGTTTTTAAGGAACACAGGGCAGGACACAAAGGACATGGGGGATCATACTGCAGAGCAGCCTGGCTTGTGTACAGCCGAAGCCATGGGTGCCACCCCTGTCCCAGTGCTCCCAGGGGACGGGAGGGCGCAAACCCTCGGGATTTGGGAGCACTGAGCTCCATGCTGGTGCGAGGGCTGGGGGTCTGTCTGCTTGCCTCCTCTCCCACCCCAATTCCCAGCAGCTCCCTGTGCACCATTGCTTGGGGAAGCCGCGTTTTTGACCCTCCAAGCCATTCCAAGCTCCACCACGCCCACCACCCATCCCCACAGGAGCCGAGGATCTTTGGAGGCAAACGGTTAATGCAGTAAAGTGGGACCATCCAGCTTTTCCTGGTGAACACACACAAGAGCTGCTCCACTGGCAGCTCCTGCCAGCAAGGCAACATATGCACTGGAACAAAGAGGAGCCACGGCAGCGCCGCCGCTTCATTAGAGCGTGGTTCCCAGCCAAGGCTCTCCAGCTTGGGAGAGGGCACGGAGCAAGGCACTTCCGAGCGGCTCTTCGCGGTGCCAGGCAGCAGCAGACGCCTGCTCAGCCCTGGTCTTGCTGGCAATTAGTTCCAATTAGCCTCCTTGGTCAGATTAGCCCGAGATGCTGGGGTTGGAAGCGAGTCTCGCAGTCACCTGCTCCCAGTTCTCCCCGCAGAGTCTGGGGCTCGGGGTGTTTGCTGGGGAGTTTGTCTGCCGGCCAAGGGGTTTTCCTGGAGAGATTCCCCAGTGCAGCTCATCTGTCTCAAGCACAAGGAGTGTGTCCTGCAGCCCTGACCCGTTCTGAAAGCTGAGCTGTGGCCCTTTGCCTGTGCCAGACTGGCCGAGGAATCGATCCAAGGAGGTTCTTACCTTTAGAATAAAGGTCTTGCCGTGGAAAGGGATTTCAAAAGTGTAAACAACATCACCAAAGTCCTGTGCAGGAGATAAGAAAGGTGCACTTGTGTAAGCAAAAGGAATTGCTCCTATTTGGGGTGAAGCCTGGCAAAACACTGGGGCTCCTGCCACCCCGAGGGACCCCCTTCACCCCTCCAGTGTCCCCCTGCCCCCCCAACGCCGGGCACAGAAACCGCCCCGAGCACGTTTCAGCTGGCCATGCCCGCATTTCCATCAACAAAACAACATCCAGAGAGGCAGCAGGGGTGAGACAGAAAAAGAATCCGCCCCGTGCCAGCCTGCAAACCCCACGTCAAGGTCAAACTCTCTTTGCAGCACCGGGGCAGGAGAGGGGGGTCGGTGCCAGCGCTGCACATCGGAGATGAGCACCCCCCCCTCCCCGGAGGGGCTGGGCATGGGCACATGAAAACCTTTCATCGTTAGCCCTGTGTTAAACTCTGATTAGTCTATTTAAATCCATCCCCCTTTGGAAAAAGAAAACAATCTGCCCAGCTAGTTTGGCATCAGACAAAGGATCACTTGACAGGGGAATTTGAAACACCAGATGAGACAGCACTTTGCAGGGCTCGCACCCCCCTCCAGTCGTGTTTCCACCTCGTAAAACAGGGTCAGGTTTGGGAGGGGGCAGAGACACCTCCTCTTTCTCCCCACCCTTTGGAGCTCTGGGCACCCCAGAAAACCTTGGGGTGGGCAAAGACACGTCCCAGATTTACGCTCAAGGTCCCTGTGCTGGGGAAAGGGGCGGGGGGGCCACTAGTGGATTTCGGGGTGGGAAGAGCAGTTCGTACCCCACATTTCCTGCTCCCACGTGGGCCAAGACCCTGGTTTGGGTCCACCCAGCAGGCTCCAAGGCTCCTTTCCATGGAGTAAGAGCTGAGCTGGAGCCATGGGAGCAGCATTCCAGCGCTCACCCCAAAGGTGAGCCCTCCACCCCTCGCCCACCATCCACCGGCCAGAGGGAGGAGGGCTGAGGCTCCCACTCCTGTCAAACTGCAAGGCAATTAAACGTCTAATTAAATAAGGGGGGGTTTTTACATTTAACCGAACTGGAAGAGATTCCTAATTCAATCAGGTAATTGTAACGCTTGTTAATTTTTCATGGTGCAAGGAGGCTTCCAAAGCCTCGTTTGTCCTGGTTTTTGCTAAGCCTCTGCCAGCTGGGGTGGGGACACACACACACACACACCACACTTGCATTGTTTTTCTCGAACTTCCAGTTCTCCTCCTGGGCGAGGATTTGGTCCACGACCTCCATGGCCTCCTTGCCTTGTCGGACATACTCCTTTTCCTGGGAAAGCAGGGAGGGTTCCATTAGCTGGGCGTGCAGGAGGCCTGAGGGGGGGGTGTGAGGCTGCTCCCCCCCCTTTCCCGCTGGCAGAGGGCAAGGGGATCAGAAATCTCTTAATTTGGGTCACAGAGGCCTCATTTTGGAGCTCCAAGTCACGCTCCCTGCCCTGGCCTGGATCCACACACCAGCTGCGGCTCCTGCCTCGGCGTGAGGGCTTCCAGCAGGAAAAGGGCTCTGGGATGTGCAGCTTCCTTCCTGGAGCAGCCACAACTGGGGCTGCACCATTGGAAGAAGGGCACAAAGCCCATGCCCAGCCAGGTTTTGGGGAGGTGAAGGGCCACCCTGCAAGTCATGGGGACGGGGAGGCGACGGCCACGCTGGAATGTGCCCAAAAAGGCAGGGATGGAAGGGGGACAGGCAGGAGCGGAGCCAGGACACACCCCTGTGGGATGCTGCAGGGAAGAAGATGCAGCCCTGGAAGAGTGGGGTGAAGCTGGGGGGCTCAGAGGACCCTTCCCGTGGTGGCCACGAGGGGCTCAGCCACACATCCCCAGATCAGCCTGGAGAGGGACAGGGACAGTCCCAGGCTCGGGCTGTGCTGCCTCAGCTTACCTGAGCTGTCAAGGCCTTTCTCCCTGTGCCTTCCTCATCCGACTCGTTGTCCGACCCTAGGGGGAAACACCCAATTAATGCACAGTTAATTAAGGTCCCACTGGTACAACCCCCTCTGACCTTCTCCTGGGGGCAGTGGCTGAGCCCTGCCCCTTATCCAGCGGGAAGGGCTGTCAGTGAGGATGATTCCAGCCCTGTCTCCCTGAACACCTGCTCAGCTCTCCGGAGGGCTGAGCTCATCCCGGGTGTCACCTACACCGGGATAACAGTTCTGGAAGGCTGAGCTCATCCCGGGTGTCACCTACACCGGGATAACATCTCTGGAGGGCTGAGCTCATCCCGGGTATCACCTACACCAGGATAACAGCTCCAGGTGACATCTCCCCACTCCAGTGCCAGCACAGTTGGTGTCTGTCCCATGGCAGTGTCCCAGGGCAGGGATGTGCTGCCAGCCCTGTTCCCCCCCTGCCTGTGCCCACCCACCCCCGTGCCCTCATCCCCAGGAGCTGGGATGAGCTGGGAAGGGAGGGGAGGGCTCAGAACAGCACCTCTTACCTGCGAAGGACTCGGGGGGGGAGTAGAACTGCCCCTCAGAGAGGGCCCGGGGGTAGAGCAGGGGCCGTGAGGCCGCAGCCTGGGCTGCCAGGTACCCTGGGAACGGGAGCACAGGGATCACACACTGCCATCCCCATCCAGGGGTCCCAGCCCTGCCCAAACACCTTCCCAGCCACTTGTTTCCCACGTTTTCCCATGAGTTTTCCCGCTGACACCAGCCAGCCCAGGAGCTTTGCAGCTCCTGTTGCCTCATCTTTTGTCTGAGACGTTTTATCTGCCTGGAGATCAATGGGCTCTTCTGCCTGTCAAATAATCCAAAGGCGATTAAGCATCTAATTAAATAAGAGCTTCCCCTGGAAGCAATTTGGAACCTGAGCCTAATCCAATAGAGGCATTAAACACTTGATCATTTTTCATCTTAAAGCCTCCTTGCAAGACCCAAACATCCTCTGGTGCTTTCCAGTCAGTCAGAGCATTTCTGATCCAGCCCTGCCTGACAAATGCCCCCTCGTTCAGCGCCACTTCCCAGCCAGGGACGTCTGGAAGGGGGACAAATCCTTGTGCTGCTGCAGGAACGGGCAGCTATTCCAGTCCAGGCCGAGCACCCGCTCCCTGGAGGGACCCTGGGAGCTACAGGGTGACGTGGAAAGCATTAGGTCAGGCTCAGTCTGTGCTCAGTGTGACCTCAGAGCCCACAGGCTGTGGAATGTCACACCCCATAACTCACGCCCTGCCCCACAGGGCGCCTGTGACCGCAGCAATCCTCCTGGAAAGGTCTCCAGACAGATCCAAGAGCAGAGAGCAGGGACAGGGAGTCCAGCACTCCGCCTGGCATTTGCCTCACTGCTTCCAAACACTTTCTCCCATGCAGAGGATCTAGACACTGGGCAATCTGGCACATTTTTCTCCCCTCAATTAAAAGATGCTTTTTATAATCTGGTATTTTTCTTCCCCCGAAGGGACTTGTGCACCATTAACAGAACTGAGTCAGGCACTTCCCATCCCAGCCAGCCTGGAGATCCCTTCTCCAGAAATGTCAGATAAAAGGTGCTGCCAAAGCAGCAGCAACCAACCCCAGGCCTGGTGCCTTCATAAAACCCCTCTACCAGGGAGGAGCCAGGTACTCACATCGCTCCTCTTCTGCTTCCTGAGTCAGGACCTTGAAATCCAGGAACCAGGTCTCCAGCCAGGCAATGACAAACGAGACGATGGGAAGCAAGTAGCCAAAAGCCCCCTTGGTCAGAAGCTGCGTGGAGGAAACCACAGGGAATTACCCAAATGGGATTAAAAAAAAAAAAGGAACCACAAAGGGAAGAGCGCAGGGAAACCAACCTCGGAGAGGATGACCTTCACAATCAGGAAGGCACTGGAGACCAGTGTGGTGACCTGGAACGTGAATTGACGTGGCTCAGATAAATAAATAAGTGGCTCAGATCCCTGTGAAGCCCCCGGAGGGGTGGGGGGGAGAGGGAAAATGAAACCAGGAAAGGCCGAAGTGGCTCTTACCGCGATGACCCACCAGTGGCGCAGGCGGACGACGGCGTAGCCCAGGAGCAGCACCACGAACCGAAACAGGGCCAGGAGCTGCACCAACACCCCCCCAGAGGCACCAGTCACTGTCCCTGCCCCCCTGCCAGCTGCTGGGGGGGCAGGGATAGGTGCCAGCACCCGAGGCTGCACCAGGATGGGCTGTGAAGGCTGGGACTCAAGGCTTGGGCTGTGGGGAGTGCCCCCCACCCCCAGCCCTGCAGGAGGCTGAGATACTCACAAATATGTCAAAGAAAGAGCTCTTGAACTTGTAGTCGACGATTTCATCCTTCAGGTTCTTCTGGATGCCATCCTTGGTCTGAGGGGAGACAGGGAAGCAGAAGCTGCTCAGTGCACTGATAAGGAAATCCCAGGAGAAGGAGCCCGGCCCAGCAGTGCCTGGGGTTATGGCCAGGGCAAGGAGGGCACCTGGAACACAAATGGTGCCCAGCAGAGGAGCAGGGAGGATCCCAAGGCACATTTCCCCTTGGGACTCATGCTGAGGAGCGTGGGTTGGGCAGGCAGGGACATTAAAACAACCAGTGGGTCCAAACGTGCTGCCCGAGGGAAGAGGGAGGGGAGGAGAAGGAGGCCCAGCCACAGGCACAAGGGGAACCTGGAAGAGGCAAACCGGGATTCAGCGGGAAAAGCTCACAGAGGAGCATTCCTGCCTCACCCCGAGGCAATCCCAGGTCTGACGGTCCTGGCACCACAAATCCTGGGAGCTGGGACAGCTCTTTGTGAGGACACTGGGACAAGTCCTGCACCTTCAGGCCGTTGCTGGGAGGGGCTGGACGCGAGGAATTCTTGGATGGGCTGTGAGGAACGAGGTGGTGGATCCCGGGCCAGCCCTTGGCAGGAGGTGCCCTGGCACCCTCCGAGGGCAGGAGAGGAGCCACCGGGAAGGGATCCCTCTGGGCAAGGGCTGGGGGTTAAAATCCAGGCAGAGGGGGGCAAGGAGAGGGGGCAGAGCAGCGCTGGGCTGTTCCTCCAGCTGCTGTGTGGCCACGAGGCTTGTGCCAGCTTGGCCACCAAGAGCCTCTTCCTCACACCGGGAGGGGTGAGACCCGGGGAAAGCTCTGGGGGTCGGCTTTTGGGGGCTGTTTTCAGTTGGAACACAAGGCTGTGGACCAGGCAGACAAACGACCCGAGGCATCTCTTTGTCTCTGCAGAATTACGGCCGGCTCTTAACGAGGGGCAATTTGCTCAGCTTATCTCGGAGCCGAGGAAACCGTTGGGATAACAAAAAGGAAAGAAAAAAAAGGCCCATTAGTCATGATACCAAATCGTTGCTCTTCCTAACCAGGCAAATAAGCTGCTCTATAATAGCTTTAAATATGCAGCATCTCGGCTCGGGGCCCAAATATCAGCAGTTAGTCACTCATTAATGGCTACCTGAACGACCCACGCTCAGGCATCACCCTGGTGACCGAGCCAGGATTATCTCCCCGGGGCTGGAATCTCTGGTTTGGAGGCAGCACCTCCCCCTGGGAGAACCGGGACAGGAGCAGGAGGCCGGGGTCCAAACTGGGCGTGCTGGACACCACTGGCATCGCTGGAATGCTGGCTGGGAGATGGTTTTTCCTAAGGGGGTGAAGGGCAGGGGTCTCCTGGGGCTCCGGGCAGGGTGAGGAGCTGCTGCCAGGACAATCTGTTAAGTGCAGACACTCAGAGATAAGGAGGGCAGAGATAAGGGCTATAAGTGAGCAGGATCCAGGGCTGATAAACCAGGGCCAGAGCCCAGGGTCTATCAGATCATCTCTTCCAGGGGAGGACATGGAGTGCCTGAAGCCAGTCAGGACCGGTCCAGGGAAAATAAAAACAAAATACAGCCCAGGGAGGGACTTGGACCCGGTGGGACTGAGGTAAATAAACTGGATTTTCTCGGTGGTTGCAACACGGAGCAAAGGCAGCAGTTTGTGACAGTCAGAAGGGACCAAGCCCCTCGTGTTACAGTCCCTCGGGAGGTGGAACAGCACCTCCAGCTTTCCAAAGCTGAGATTAGCAGCGGTATTTTGGGATCAAAGCCCCTCGAGGATCCTCCCCTGCTCTGAGAACAGCAGCGAGCCCGGGGAGCAGCTTTGCTGAAGGCCAGGGGAACAGCAGAGAAATTTGGCTCAACCCGGTGATTCCAGGAGCCCTGGATCTCAGTTACAACACAACACAGAGCCACAGGGACAGTGTTAACGACCCTGGACAGCCCCCACAGAGCCCGGGGGCAGGAAACGAGCTGGACTTTAGTTTACGCTCAGGAACGGGCCAGCGCTGGGAAGAGCAAACAAAGATCGGTCCCAGGAGTGCTGGGACGGAGCAATTAACTGGGGGAGCTTAAACAGGGCAAAGATTCCCGGGTTTTGCTTCCCTGCAACTCACGTTGAGCTCGATGATCCAGAGCAGGGAGATGAAGAGCAGGTCGAAGGTGACGAAGAGGCAGAAGGTCCTCCTCACGTCCGAGATGACCTTCCTCTTCTCCGGGGACAAGAAGTAGGGGGAGAAGCCCTGGCTCTGGGAGAGGGAGGAGCTGATGGAGGCAATGGCTGGGAGGCTGCGTTCCAGGTCGTGCTGCAGGTCCGTGGGCTTGTTCATCCTCCGGGATCGGCACCGGGAACATCGGCCGCGGCAGCGTCACCTGCGGGGGGGACACCGGGGACGCTCGGACACCCCTCCTGCCACCCTCCAGAGGGTGATCCTATGAACAGATCAGATGGGAAAGAATCCTTCCCTGGGAGGGTGGGCAGGCCCTGGCACAGGTTGCCCAGAGAAGCTGTGGCTGCCCCTGGATCCCTGCAAGTGTCCAAAGCCAGGTTGGAGCAACCTGGGACAGTGGAAAGTGTCCCTGCCCGTGGCAGGGGGTGGCACTGGATGGGCTTTAATGCTGTGACAGAAGGAACAAGGACCCCAAACCTCACAGAGACACCACAGGTGCAGGAAAAGGGCCTGCAAACCCCACAGAAAAGCCGTGACAGGAGGAAAAAAGGAGCCCCAAACCCCACAAGGATGTCGTGGAAGCAGAAAATGGGGCCTCAGGACAGGACCCTGCTCGCCCCAAGGGGGTAGGCCAGGCAGAGCAGCAGGGAGGCAGCAGGGAAGGAAGGGGCTGCTCGGTGTCCCAGCCCAGGGCTGGCGGTGCCGGGCGCACGCGGTGCCGGCACGAGCGAGGTGCTGGAATTCTGAGCCCGTTTTCCTGCGCCTGTGCCAAGCATTGTACTGAGATGTTTCCCCTCCGTCAGAGGAGCACAAGGAGGGCCCTTGTGGAGCTGGAGCGTGACACGGGCACGGGGAGACAAACACGGAACGAGGATGCCAGAACAGGTCGGACCGGGGATCTGTCAGTGCCACCTCCCAGTCACTCCCCCAGCCTCCCAAACCCTCCCGCTCTGGGATGGTTTTGCCTCCCAAAAGAAGCCCCTCCCGGGCTGTGAGGTTTGTCCACGACCAGGAGGCTGGAAAAACAACACGGGATTGCGCCCAGGCCCTTGGGAAGGGGCAAGCACCGAGCACGGCCTGATTTGGGGCGGTGTGGGGCTAATTTGGGTCCCCCCTCCTGCGCCCCATCCCTCGGGGAGCTTCAGGGCCGGGAAGGGAACAAAGCTGGACTCCTGTCAGGTCCCTGCTAGTCCCTCTCCGAGGCGCTTCCGAAGGGGCTGCAAGCCCTGTCACTTCGGATCAGCCGCTCCAGGCGCCGGGCCCGGCTCGGAGTGACAAAAGTTAAGGACATCTGCGGGGGGATAAATAATGAATCACCCTCAGGCCGGGGCCGCCGCCGCCCCCTCCCCCTTCTCCGACAGCACTTCGCACTTAGGCGGCTCCCCCACCCCCCCCAAACTTTCACAGCGCCTTAAAATCACCCTGGGAGGCTCCAGGGACCCGGACCCGGGGCGGGGTGTTGGGACACGGCAGCTCATCCATCATTAATCCCAGCCTGCCCAAGGAGGCTTAAGCTTGTTTTGGAACACACACACACACACACACACACATCCCAAACCATCCAGGTGGTTTGGATTCTGATTCCCCAGGGAACGCCGGCACCGTGGGGCAGAGCAGGAATACTGGAGGCACATCCCTCCTCCCTCCCCGGTCCCTGAGGCAGCTCAGAGCGGGGTGTGGATGAGAGGGAGCGGTGCCAGGCGGCTGTTCCTGGGTGGCAGATGAATTATTGAGCTCCCCGGCGCTGTATTATGCATTTCATTCCAGCATCCTCCACATCCCGCAGCCGGGAATGGGGATGATTAGGGGGGTTGGGGTCGGGCTGTGCTCCCAGGGAACCAGGGATGGGATCGGAGGGAACGGCCTGGAGCTGCACCACCGGGAGGAATTCCCTCGTGGAAAGGGTGGCCAGGCTGCCCAGGGAACGGTGGGAGTCGCCACCCCTGGAACGTTCAAATAAAAGGCTGGGGATGTGGCACTTTGGGGATGGACCCGGTGACCTGGGAGGGCTTTTCCAGCCTGAACGTCTCAGGGATCCCACTCCAGCAAGGGGCACACCGGGGGGACGCTCCAGGGACCCCTCGGAGCTTCTCTGCCTCTAAAAAAAAAAAAAGGGGGATTTTTGGACTCTGAGGGGGAGGATTTTTGCTGGTGAAACCTCCAGAAGGCCACAGAGGCCGCAGGGAACCAGGGGTGATCCCACATGGGCAGGGAATCCCAGGGGGAGAGGTGGAGGGTTGGGATCCCGATCCAAAGTCCCCCAGGACGGTGCCACCACCCCAAAACACCCCCCAGGCCCCTCCTGTCCCCGCCACAGCCCCCTGTCACCCCCTCCCCCCCTCCTCATTAGCCCCATTTGCATGTTAATGACCTGCCTCCCAGTCAGGAGCTTTTATTCTTTTCCATCTCGTGACTGCACTTCTCCTTCCTCCCTCGCCTCCCTGTTCCCGTGACAACCCCTCCTTGCCACCTCTCCCGGGATGTGCAGCCCCAAAACACCCCCCCCCCACTGCGTCTTATATCCCGGAATATATTCCAGAGGGGCAAATTCGCCAGGCGAGGAAACACCTGGAGAACCCCCGGGGGATGTTCAGGGACACACCAGAGCGTCCCGCTGGACGGACAGTGGAATTCTGAGCTTCCCAAGGCGGGGGAAGACAGGCCTTTAAAGTGGAAAAAAATTATATTAAACCTCAGTTCAACCCCCACCCCCCCCAGGGGGGGATCCAATGCCTCTGGAAAAGGGCTGGAGGGCGCAGCGCAAGGAGGGGGCACCCAGGGAGGGATGAGGGAGCTTGGAGGGCTTGGGGAAAGGCAGGTTTTTTTTCCCCCGGAGCCAGCCGTGGGATCCTGCAGGGCAGGGCTGGGACCCCCGAGATTCCCCCCCAGGCCTTCAGGGAGCCCCCACCAGCCCCGGCGCCCCCCGACAGCCCCTCCCCGGTACCGGGACGCCCCGCGGCCGCTGAGGGGGGCTGCCGGTGAACCGGGAGGAGGACGGGGTGGTCACAGCGTCAAAAGGGCCCGTCCCTGCCCCGGGACCCCCCCCCCCGGGGACCCCCCCGGGACAGCCCCGTCCCCACCGGCGGCCGCGCTCCCCGGGCCGCGGCGGCAGCGGGGCGCTCGCACAGGGGCTGGGGCCGTGCCTGAGCCCCCCCCGAGGTGCCCCCGCCGCCCCCCGAGGTGCCCCCGGAGCCCCCCGAGCCCCCCCCGGTCCCTCCGGTACCTCCCGGTCCGGGTCCGGTCCCGCCGGGAGCCGCTTCCGGCCCCGCCGCCACCCCCGACCCCGGAAGGGAAACGGCGGCACCGACCATGGCGGCGGCGGGAGGGGGGGGGGGACGGGAGGGACCATTGGCAGCGGGAGGGGGGGGGGGCAG
>JAYRBT010000081.1:1708468-1720238 GCA_036023395.1 Myiotriccus ornatus | reverse complement strand
CTGTCCCCTCCGTCCCACCCGCTCCCTCCTGTCCCCTCCAATCCCCCCTTGTCCCATCCGCTCCTTCCCGTCCCCTCTGTCCCCATCCCGTCCCGCTGTCCCCGTCCCTCCCCGCCCCACTCCAGCCCCGCTGGGTTCTCCCGTGCGTCTCCCCCTCATCCCCCCCGGTTATTCCGGGGGTCCCCGCACCCCTCTTTCCCCCCTCCCTCACCATCTCGACGGCGCGGGGGTCCAGCTGGCTGGGGGGGGCCGGCACGGAGAACTGGATCTTCTTGCGGTCCTTGGGGTCCATGGCCTTGGCCGGGAGTCACCGGAGCCGGGGGGTCTCTGCCGCCGGTACCGGGCGGAGTTCGGTGGCGCCCGGGGCTCGGTACGGCGAGGAATGAGAGTGGCGGGAGGTGGGGAAGGCAGAGCCGGTGAGGAGGAGGAGGAGGAGGAGGAAGGAGAGGGAGGGAGGACACGTCTTCCTACCAGGCGCTGAATTATTCATCCCCCCCTCCCCGGGCAGGGGGGCTGAGGCCCCGGTAATGAGCCCTTGGGGAGCCCCCCAGGGGGTTCAGCCAACCCGGGGGGGGTCCTTAACCCCTTTGCTGCCGTGGGGGACTCCCGGCTGCGGTGGCCGGTTGGGATGGGACAGGGACGGGTGTCTCCGTGTCCCTTGTGCCTCGGTCTCCCCCCAGGCGCAGGTGGGCAGGGAGTGGGGGTCCAACTGCTCCCACCCTTGGGGGGGCAGTGGGAAAATCTGCCCCTCAGCTGCTCTGTACCGCACGGGACAGGGACACCATGCCTGGGATACGGCCGGGGGACATCCGTGGGGACATGGGACCCCCCAAAACATCCCATCACCTGCGTGCTGGGGGTCCTCCCCAACCCCCAGCCACAGCCTCTGGGATGCCAGAGGTGGGGGGCTGTGTCCTCACCCAGGCTGTGCCCACCTGCCCCGGCTCTTCCCTGGCCCTCAGTGATTTTCCCCACAGAAAATTCCACGAAACGCCAATTTCCCCCCTCTGGGGGGAACTGGGGGCTCAGCCCCGCAGGGCACTGCCTGGCACCGGTGCTGCACATTCCGTACAGGGGCCTGGGGGGTCAAGGGCACCTCTCTGGACCCCCTTGAGGGGGCACAACCAGGGGGTCCCCGTGCGGGGGGACAGCAGGGTCACCGGGAGCCGGAGCGGTGGCTCGTCCCCTCCCGGGACGTCCTGGGGCAGCGGCCATGGAAGCCGCCCCTGAGCAGGAACGAGGAAGGGGGAGCTGGGAACTGGCTCCGTCCCCCGGATCTCCCGGTGCTCCAACGGCTGCGGGTGGCCCCGGGCCAGCAGCCACCGCTCCAGCAAAATATTTACCCGAGTGGCACCGAGCCATGGACCAGCCTCCCGCCCGCCCGGCACCACGCGGCACAGCTCGGCAAAACACGGCAAAGCTCGGCTCTGCCTGGCAAAGCTCGGCTCTGGGGGACAAATCGTGGCTCTGGGTGGCAAATCTCGGCTCTGGGTGGCAAATCTCAGCTCTGGGTGACAAAGCCCAGCTCCGGGTGAGAAATCTCAGCTCTGGGTGACAAATCTCGGCTCTGGGTGACAAAGCCCGGCTCTGGGTGACAAAACCTGGCTCTGGGTGACAAAACCTGGCTCTGGGTGACAAACTTGTGCCTGTGGCACAGCGCAGTGCCCACCTGGGGACGTCCCAGGCCGGGCACCAACACAGCCCAGTGTCCCCACGGAGGCCAAGGCCTGGGGACAATGGGGGGTGTCCCTCGGTCGCCCCGTGCCCAAGCTGGCGCCGTGCCAGGCTCTGAGCATCACCCCCATCCCGGGACCCGGGTCGTTATGGCAACAGGTTCCCCGGGCTCCATCCCGCTGCCGTTCCCGCTTCTCCCACCCACGAGGACGCCGTGTGAGGGGGTGGCCGGGCCCCCTCCCCTCCCTGCGCTGCGGCAGCGCCGGCACCCGCAGCCCCCCGGGATCGGCACGCGCCGCCCGCGCCAGCGCCCACGCGTGGAGCACCCGCGGGTGGCACCTGCAGCGTGGCACGGGGGGGCCCACACTGGGCCCAGAACACGGGAGAGGGATGGGCACCTTCCAGGCACACGTGTGGCACGCATGGCCCCGCTCCTCGCCGGGACGGCCCCATAAGGGGACCGTGGGCACCACCCGTGCCGTGCCCGTGCCGTGCCAGTCCCCGTGCCCGTGCCGTGGAGCTGTGGGGGCTGCAGCTCTGTGCAGCAGTGAATCCTCCCGCAGAGAAGAGTAAAAATAGCAGCAGGTTGAGGGAAGAAGCTCTCGCCCCCCGCCAGCGGGCACCGGAGAGGAGCCACAGCCACGGGGACGGCCACGGCGCGGTGGCACGGGGACAGGGGGCTGCGGGGAGGGGGCGTGGAGGGCACAGGGGGACACGGGGGCAAAGGGCCGTGGGGATGGGGAATTGCGGGGTCAGCGTGACACCGGGACAGGCGGCTGTGGGGATGGGGTGTGGTGGGGACAGGGGGACATGGGGATGGACCATCTGGGGACAAGACGGGGACAGAGCTGGGGCCGGAGCGTCGTGGGGATGGGGCACACCAGGGATGGAGCACTGTGGGGACAGGGAAGCAGTGGGGCAGTGGGGACAGGGTGCCCTGGGGATGGAGTAGCGTGGGGACAGGGTGCCCCGGGGACGGAGCATCACGGGGACAAGGCCCCAGCGGGGACGGAGGGCCCTGGTGTGCTGGGGACAGAGCGTTGTGGTCATGGGGGGCACCAGGGACGGAGGGTTGTGGGGACAGGGCGTCATGGGGACAGGGTGGGGATGGGGTGCCGTGGGGACAGGGTCCTACGGGGAAGGAGCATCGTGGGGACAGGCACGGCCGGACGATCGCCCGGTCCAAGGGTGAGTGTCGGGAGGCGGGGCCTGTCGATGAGTGGGCGGGGCCAGAGGGTGGGCGGGGCTCTGTCGGGGGGGGCTCCAGGACCCCCCCAGTGCCCCCCCATGCCCGTACCCCCCTCCGGATCCCCTACTCGGCCCTGCGGGGTGTCTCCCACCCAGTCCCTGTGTGTCCCCCCTCCAGCTCTCCCCGGGCTGAGCCCCCCGAGACCCCCCGCACCCCAAGACAGTGGGCGCACCCCTCCATCCCGGAGCTGCAGCGGGGGCGGCGGGTGGGGGCCGGTGCTCCCCCCGGGGAGCAGGGGAGGAGCCGGGAGTGGGAACACGCGTGGGAAGCAGAGCACGCGTGGGAACCCGAGGGGGAGGCAGGCGAGGGGGGGGGGGGAAGGCGGGGGGCTTAACCCCTTCGCTGCCGGGACCCCCTTCAGCGACAAGCCTGGGGGGCTGCAGAGGAGAAGGGGGGCCTGCGGGGGGACCCTCCCCAAATGGGGCTCCACGGGGTGTGGGAGGGGGCTGGGGAGTGGGCACCCCACTGCCCCACGCAGGGGCACTGGGGGATCCTGGGGCAACACCCCCGAGGTGGGCACTCACCTGGGTAGGGGCTGTGATGGTTTAGGGGGCCTGTGCCTGGTGCCGGTGCCCCCTGTGCCCTCACCAGCCCCGCGTGCCCATGGTGACAGATGTCCCTCCCGACGCTGGCATGGCCAGGCTGGCATGGCCACCCAGGGCTGGCACGGCCGCCTGGGCCGGGCACCGGCTCAAGGGCTTTGGCACGGGGTGGCCCGAGCGGAGCCGCGGCTGGAGATGTCCCGGCTGGCAACCAGCAGTCCCCGGCCACCGGCCCACGCCAAGCCTCACACCCACGGCGTGGGGTGGGATGGGGGGCTGGGGGCACTGGGGGGTCCTGGGCAACACCCCCGGGGGGGGGCATCCTCCTGGGCAGGGGCTGTGATGGTTTAGGGGGTCTGTGCACACAGAGCCCAGCGCCAGGGTCAGCCTGGCCCAGGAGGGGCTGAAAGGGGAAAACCTTGGAGGGGGGGAAGCTCTGGGGGGGGAATATTGGGATGGATATGGGGGGAGACAAGGCCAGAGGGCCCAGGGAGGGAGGGGACGCAGCACCGGGACTGGAAGAGGCAGCCTGGGGGTCTCCTCTGCCTGGGGGACACCACACGGGCCGTGACTCAGTTTACCCACCTGTAACACGTGCCCTCCACAGCCCAAAGCCTACCCCCCCGCCCCCTTCCCTGCAGAGTTGAGATCCCAGGAGACCCCAAAACCCATCCTGGTGCTCCCACAACACCCTGCCAGGGTGGTCTGGGGAGGGGTCCTAGCCCTGCTCCCCCCACCCCATCGCTGACCCCCCCCCGGGGGGGCCGGGCCGGCAGCACAGACCAGTTTGCTGCCTCCATTCCCAGAAGAAAGAATAAAGTTAAAACATCTGTTAATTTATAAACCAATTTAACCATGACTGGTTAATAAATAGCTTCCAGCTGGCACCCCCAACCCGTGCCGGGCGAGGGGGATGGGGGGGGGCACAGCCGGGCTTGCTGCTCTCCCACAGCCCCCCCGGGGTCATTGTCACTTGTCCCCGTGGGGGTGTCCCCGGGGTCTCCAGGGATTCACCGGGAGAGCCCCGTGCCCTCCGGGGGTAGAGTGGGCACGACCACGGTGCCTGGCACAGGGTGGTCCCGGGGGGACGTAGGGGCTGGGATGGTGCCCAGGGTGGGGGCTCTGGTCATGCAGGGGGGTGGGGGGATGTGGGGACACGGGGACCTGGGGGTGGGGGCTGCCCTGCTGCGGGGGGTGTTTGGGGAAGGGGAGGTGGGAGGGCTGGGTGGAGAGATGTGTGTGTGTACATGTGTGTGCACGGAGGTGCCAGGGTGTGCTCGTGTGTGCATCCGTGTGGATGTACACGTGTGTGTGTGCATGTGTTGCGTGTGCACACACAGGACCACGCGTGTCCCACCCCAGCAGGGGGGCCGAGCAGGGCCCCCCCATCTCTCCCGGGGGGACCTGCCATGCCCACGGACCCAGGGGCTGCTGGCATGTCCCCGGCCCTGTGGAGCACCACCCTCGCCGCTCACGGATCCGGGATGGATACGGCGGAGAAGGGCCTGCCTCTGGCATAGGGGGGTCCCCACTCCTGCCCCCCAATCCCCTCCCGAGGCTGGGGGTGGTGGATCTGGGGCAGGAGCCCCTTCCCAGCCGCGGCGTCCGACACGTGTCGCAATAGTAATGTAATTTGTCCGTTAACAATGGGCAGCTTGAGGTTTATATTTAATTACACCGATCGCACCAACCTGAACTCACCCTTATTCATCAATAATGCATGGGTTTGTGTTTATCGCTGCTTAATTAATCTGTGCTTACGACAATTAAAGGCTCGCAAAATCCCCCAAGGTGGCAGCGGGGAGCGGCTGCGCCGGGCTGGCGCGAGCGCGGTGCCGGCGCCGTGCTGGTGGTGGTGGTGCTGCTGGCACGCTCACGGTGCCGGAGCGGTGGCAGTGCCGGCGTGGTCACCATGCTGCTGCAATCGTGGTGTCGGAGAGGTGGCAAGGCCGGAGCGCGGTCACCGCGCTGTGGTGTGTGGTGGCATCTGGTGACGGTGCCGTCGTGGGCACTGTGCTGCTGTGGTCACGGTCACGGTGGTGCCATCAAGGTCACAGTGGTGCCAGCACAGTCACGATTCCTGCGTGGTCACAGTGCCGGCGTGGTCGCGGTGCTGGTGCGGTGGCAGAGCTGGCACTGTCACTGTGCCAGAGTCAGAACCAGAGCAGCCACCAAACAGGGTGCCCCCCTCCGTGTGCCCCCACCCTCAGGTGCCAGGAGGGGGGCAAAGGAATCCCCCCCACATACACACCGCACTGCCGCAGTGGGGACCCCCCACCCTCGCTCCCCCCAAGGAAACCACTGATGCCACCACATCCATCGCACCCATCCCTGCGCCCCCGAATCACCACCCTGCCTCTTCTCTGGCACTTTCTCCCCCATTTCCCCTTCCCCCCAAACCCTGGCCCCCCTCGCTGGTGCCCCCCAGGCCGTGCCAGGCCAGCTCTGTGCCTTTAAGCGCGTTGCCGCGGCTGTCCCGGATCAGCCGGAGCGCCTATTAAATTTTTATGCGAAGTGTAAATGGGCCAGGTCTCCAGCTTCCCGCTCCCTCCGAATGATTTATTACTCGCAAATACCACAGAACTAATTAGTATAGTAATTAATTAATACGAATTTGCATATTTGCATGTGCAATTAGTGCAGTGGAGTGATTACTCTGAAAATGAGAAGTTGGGCCTGTCAGATGGGAGTGTGAACTGGAGTGGAAAAGCCTCGTGAAAATGATCCCGGGCGGAGGCGGCGGCACCGGGCACGCGGCGGTACCGGCGGGTGCCAGGCCCTCCCCGTGTGTGTGTGTGTGTGTGAGGGGGTGCTCAGCCCCCAGGACACCCCGTTTCCCCCATCCCATCCCAGCCCCGGTCCCCATGCCATGGGGACCGCTCCATCCCTCGGCCATCTCCATGGCGACTCGCTGTGCCAGGCGCATCGCCATGGCAACGGGCCGGGCCACGCAGCCTCGCCATGGCGACTGTCGTCATCGCGCTCTGTCGCCATGGAGACTCCCCCCCCAATCTCCCCGAAATCCGCTCCCTGCCGGGCCCCCCCCCCACCGCGGGGTTGGGGGGGGGGTGCTCCTCCTCAGGGCGGGGGGTCCCCGAAGGCACCCCGAGGGCGGGGTGGGGGTCCCTGATGTCCCCAGGGATTGGAGCACCCCGGGATGGGGGCGAGCACCCCAGGGTGTCCCACGCTGGGGGTCTCCAGTCCCCGTGGGCTGGTGGGAACAGCCGAGCCCTGTGATGGCAGCACCCGGCTGGACCCGCTCCCGAGGGACGGTGACCCGAGACCCCAAAGGACGGGGGTCTGGCACCCACAGATCCAAGTGCAGCCCTTTGCCTTTGTCCCTGGTGCCACCCCGGTGCCTCCTCACTGCGCCTGGCTGAGGCCTGGTGCACTCGGTGCATTTCTGGGAGGGCCGCCAGACGCCTGTCCCCTGGTTTTGGGGCACAGATGAGCAGGGTGGGGGCGATGGAGGGGGGCACTGCTGCGGGTAGCCCCTGCCACCCCCACATACTGTGTCCACCCCACCTCCTACACCCCCCAGCCCCCTGAAATGTTCCCAAGCGCTGCCATCTGCCGCCGGGGGGCAGGGGGTCGCTGCCAGCAGCGCTCCTTGAGCTGTGCCCGTGCCGGTGGCACCACTGGTGTGTCCCCTCCGACCCTCCAGGGTGGCCATGGGGGGGCTGCTGTGGCCACAGCTGGTCTCTGGGCGGTGGTCGTGATGTCACAGTGACATCACAATCCAGATGTGATGTCATAGGTCTTTGTGACGTCACCAGGGTGGCCTTGTTCCATCACCAGAAGCACACTGGCACCTCCCTCCAGCCCAGGATCAGGGGTTGGGGTCCCCTGTCCCAGCCCCTCCAGTGTCCCCAAAGAGCATCTGAGTCCAGCAGGGGCAAACCCAGTGACCCCTGGGTGACAAAGAAGCATAGAGTGGGGGGGGACAAGTCCCCTGGGTCACCTGTGCCCCCTCCCCAGGACCCTCCACCCCCAGCCCTGCACAGCTCCAGCGGTTTCCCACCGGACAATTCCCAGGGCATCGTTTGCCCAATGAACAACGTGTGGCTCAAAAAGCACTTGGCGAGCCCCTGGCCCGTGTGTGACAGTGGGGGACAGATGGGGGGCAGGGAGGGGACACAGACAGGGGTGCTGGATGCCCCAGGGTGGAATCCAGGCAGGACCACAGCCCCAGGGCTGGCACAGCGTCGCCCCATCCTCCTCTGGCTGAAGAAGGGGGGGTTCACTAAACCCCTCCCAGTTCCAGCTGAGTCAGGGCCCCCCCTTTTCTCCTTTCATGCCTTCGCTTCCCTCCTCCATCAGCTTCCTGTTGCCAGGCTCCCCAACCCACCCATGACCCTGCAGGGACCTTATGGGACATTTAGGGACAGGCAGGGCACCCACTCCCCTCCCCATCCCCCCGAGCCCCCCACCCACAGCTCTGGGTGACCGTCACTCACCCCGTGAGGGGAAGATGCCCAGGGACGGGTCCCACGAGGGAGGAGCTGCTCCAGGGACCCGTCCTGGAGGCAGCAGGGATGGGGACAGGGACGGGAACGGGGACAGGGATGGGCTCAGCTCCTGCTCCCGCCGCTCTCCTCCCCTCGGTGACATTCCCGGCGGTGGCTCCGCCGCGCGTTAGCGCATCCATCTCTCCCCAGCCTTCACCTCCCAGAAATATTGCAGCGCCGAGCCGGCTCCATCTGGCACGGCCCCCGCCTCCCCCCGCACCGCACCGGGGACGCGCCGGAGCCGCCGCCCGGGCCCCGCACGGACCGGCCCGAGGGGGCACAGCGACCCTGCCCGCGAGGGGCACAGCCGGGGTGGGCCCCGTCCCACACCGGGGAGGGACGGCGAGGCCTCGCCACGCGCAGGCCCCACGCTGGGGATGCGGCAGCCGGCTGAGCCCCGGCAAACTCGCCCCACGCCGAGCCCCTGGAGCTGCCACGGGCCCAGCTGGCTCCCAGCCGGGTCCCGGCACCACCCAGCACCCGGCTCCCACCCCTGGCTCTGCCAGGCCCGACCCGCTGCCGTGCCCTGGCTGTGTCCCTCAGGGTGGCACGTGTCCCCCGGCCGCCACCTCCGGGATGGAGCTGTTGCTGCCCCAGGCGGGGTCCCCGTGTGCATCCGTGGCCTTCCTGCTGGAGGGTGGGAAGGGACAGGGGGGATGGATTTTTGAGGAGGAAAGAGCTTTGTGTCCTTTCCTGCTGGGCACTGAGACCCCCGATGGGGGTGGCCAGGGGTGGAGGTGGCAGTGCTGGGACAGCTGGTCCTGGCACACGAGGACCAGCAGTGGGATGGGCAGCAGAGCACCAGGGTCATTGGGCCCATCTACCCTGTCCCCTGCACCCAAAAACGCAGCCCTGCCCCCTTCTCCCCTCCTGCTCCCACCCAGCTCTCTGAGCTGTGCCCAGTCCTGGGCTCACCTTGACCTCACCTGCCCCTGCTCTGCATGGCAACCTCAATCCCCACGGGATGGATCCTGCTCATCCAGCCCCTGTGCCACGACACCGGGACCCCGCTCACCCCCCTGGATGAAACCCCCACTCCAAAGTCACCCGGGGACCCAAGCAGGGCCGCCCCTGCCCCCTCTGCCCTGTGCCATCGCTGGCTGTGGTGGAGGGGACAGCAAGGGACAGCACCGGGATCCCTCTCCTGCCCTCACCATGGGCCATGTCCCAGCACAGTCCAACCGAGGGCCTGTGGTGCCACGAGGCAGCGGTTTGGGTTTTCATCTCCCCGCTCCCCTTTCATCTCCTCTCCCCGTTTCATGTCTCCACTTTCTTCTCCCTCCCAGCGCTGCGCATGCTGATGAGCCTCACGCCGGCGCCCACCCCGGCTGCTAATTAGGCTGGAACGGATACACCGGGCCGGGGGCTCGTGAATGTCCCTGTCCCCGTCCCTGTCCCCGCATGGGCCAGCCAGGCCACTCACCCTGTGGCATCTCCTCGCCCTCAGGCACCCCCAGTGCCCCCGCAGATCCCCCACGTGCTGCGTTCCTGGTGCCGGGGGCCAGGACACTGCCGGCCTCGCTGCCCCGATGCCCGGGGTGTGGCCACCGCCTGGCCTGGGGACCGAGAGACTTACCCGGTGCTGGCACCGGTGTGCCAAGGGCATCAGGAGAGGGTGGGCTCCCGGAGCGCGGCGATGCCCGCCAGGCACCCGCTGGCAAAATGGAGATGGCAGCAACAGAGGGAGCTGAACGGTGCTGCGGGAAAGGGACGAGGTGTGCCGGGAGGATGCCGGGGAATCGGTGCCCGGCACGGCACCGGCACTGTCAGGGCTTGGGGTGGGCCCTGCCTTCCCCGCGGGCCGGCCCCAGCCCAGGTGCCATCTGCTCGGCCGCAGCCCTGAGTGACAGTCGGGGGGTTCGGCGGCGGGGGGGACGCTCACCGGCAGCGGAGGCCCCTCTGTCACGTGCCAGCCCCGGCACCTGCACGGGGGGAGTGGGCACCGCCGGCGCCGCTGGCACAGCCCCGGCAACTGGGCATGGCCAGCCCTTTGTCTGCATGCGGGCACAGACGTGGCCACCGCTGTCACCGTGTCCCTGTCGTGCCTATGCCGCGGGTGGCACGTGCCGGTGTGTGGCACCCCATCCCCGGCCTGCACGCCTCGAGCCAGGCGGGTCCCGGCCCCTCAGGCTCGTGGGGAGAGTGGGATCCAGGACACGGGACCGGCCTCGATGGGCGCAGCTGGGAGCGGGGCCCCGGCTGATGGGATGTGGCTCCTGGGGACACCGTGTGCCCCTTAGGGCTCCCTGACCCCACGACAAGGGCAGCAGCGGTTTCTGGGCGCACAGATACCGTGGTGGGGACAGATTTGGAGGCCGGAGGGTGACAGAGCAGGCACCAACGAGGAGTCGCCCGGCAGACAAAGGCCTGGCCGGCTGTGCCGCGGCACCGCTGGGCCTCAGCCACTGGCACTGTGGCACCGGCACCCGTGGGGGGCTCAGAGCCCCTGTGAGTTGGGGAGGACACGTGTGTGCAGGCGTGTGTGTGTGTGTGTGTGTGTGTGCACGGCCGCGTGCCGAGGGCTGTGTGGGGCCGTGCCGTGGGCACGGAGGGAAGTTGGCGTGGCCGTGTGGCCACAGGGGTGCCAGAGGGGCCATGTGCCACCCACGTGGGGACACACGGCCCTGCGGCCACCGACCCTGCCCACGCCACACCCGCAGCCCCCTGCCCACCCCTCTATGGCCACACTGGGCACCGCCACCACCACTGCGGTGCCCGGTCACAGCCCCCAGCCCGTGCCAGGCTCTCGCCAGCACCGCCATCGCCGCCCGGCTGCCGACTGAGGGTGGGGACGGACCCGGTCGAGCCGCCGCGGCATTTTCCGGCGAGCCGCAGATGCCAGCTCCCAGCGAGGGTCCCCGTGGCATCTCCCCCCTCGCCCCAGCGCCCGCCGGGGTCCCCGCCGCGCTCGGCCCAGCCGGGATGGCCGGTTTTCCAGCCGGCTCCATTGTTCCTGGCGGCCCCGCCATCGCCTGCCTCTCGCCCGGGTCCCATTTTGTGCCGTGCAGGCAGAGCTGTAGATTTGGAAGAGGTTTTTTTTTTTTTCCCTTCTTCTTTTTTTTTTTTTTTTTTTTTTAGAGTACAGAGTGACAGATGGCGAGTCCTCCTTCCCCAGAGAGACAAATCTCCCTGAATGCAAGCGCATGTCAATCATTAGCTCTCATGTGATAGCTCTCGCGCATGACGTGCCAACCATATGGCACTGGCAGCAGAGCTGGTACCCCCTTTGCTGGGTAGAGATGCCACTCTCGCCTCCTTTTGGATAGAGGACTGCAGGAGGCTGGAGCACCTCAAGGAGCCGCGTCCCGCTCCCAGAAGATGCTGGGAACAATGAAATAAGAATTCCTGCGGTCCGCCCGAAGGTGAGTTATGTAAGAAGTGGAGGGTTGGGAGGGCAGCGGAGGAAACTTGAATGGAGAAAAGGCAACTTCCATGTTGATTTTGTTTCTCCACCACGTCTCGCCCTTTTTTCCCCTCATCTTTCGTTCTCGCCGGCCCTCGGTTCTCCCGTTCCCCGCCGGCCACGCCGATGGGGTTTCCCCCCACACGCCGGAGCCCCCCCAAGGGGGGTTGTTGGGGTTTCGCCCCCCCCGGTTCCCTCCCCAGCCTGGGCGCGCCCGGGGCGCCGCGGTCCCGGTGGGACGGAGCGGGCAGCGGCGGCCGGGCGGCATCAACGAAATCAGCGCGGAGCCTCCGCGCCGCCGCCCCGGGGGGGCCCGACCCGGCGGAGCCGCCCTCCCGCTCCCCCGCGGCGCCCCCGGCCCCCGCCCCGGGCGGCGCCCCCCGCCCCGGCCCCG
>JAYRBT010000081.1:1669537-1701103 GCA_036023395.1 Myiotriccus ornatus | reverse complement strand
CCGTTTTTTTTTTTTTTCCCCTTTTTTTTTTTTTTTTAATTTTTTTTTTTTTTGGGTAGCGGTAGAATGCAATATGCAAATGAGATGGTTATTACCGCAATGTTCGTCAAGCTGAGCTGAGAAGACATTAATAGCCTGATGAATATGCATGTGAATTTGTTAATTAAGTTAATTATTCTGCTGAAAATGCATTCGTCTTCCAAGGACATTTTCCCAATGATTTTTACATGCTTCAGTCATTAGTCATGCTGTATTTTATCGGGGAAATGAGTTTGCTTAAGTTGCAAAAAAAAAAAAAAAAAAGAGGGGGAAAAGGGGAGAAAGGAAAGAGGGAAAAAGGGGGGAAATGGAAAAGGTAAAAAAAATGGGAGAGAAAGGAAAAAGGAGAAAAACAGAGAAAACAAAGCAGTAGGAATTGCAGTGCTGGAGGGGGAAACTTCGGGGAAGGGGCAGGGCTGCAGGTGGATGCAGGTGGGTGCATCCCCTCCCATCTCCTCCTTTCCCCCCCCCCGATGACAACTTTTTTTTTCTTTCTTTCTTTTTTTTTTTTTTTTTTTCCGGGGCCAAATTTCCAACACATTAATTAATTGTTGTAGCCAATTAACTGTAGTTGTGCAAATGAGTTTAGCACTAATTACCATGCAGTGCCTGTAATCACATAAAAAACTTGCTGAGAGGTGGAGGGAGCGGCGGGGAGGGCGGCGGGGGCTGTGGGAGGGGGGACACGGCGGGGTCCCGGCTCTGGTGGCCCCCGGTGTGGCGGTGCCCGGCTGGGGCCTGGGGGGGGCAGGTGGCAGGGACACCGCCCTGGCGGTGACACCGGTGTCACCAGGGCTGGCCGGGGACATGGAGGGAGTGGCCGTGGTCAGGGTCACGCGGGGGCAGGCGGCACCTCGCGTGCCGTGCCGGGCCGTGCCATTCCATGGTGAGCCATTCCATGCTGGACAGAGCCGTGCCGAGCCATTCCATGCCAAGCTGTGCCACAGCACAACAGCTGGAAGGCGGAGGACACGGTGGCACCGGGTGGATGCCCACGGTGAGAGCTCGCCCTGCCCCTCGCACCTTCCCCGGGCCTTGCCGCCTCTGCCCACCTGGTGACACCCAGGGGACCCTCCTGTCCCCCTGACGGGTGGGTCAGGCAGGGCTGGGGTGGCCAGGCTGGCACTGAGCCCCCCCAGGGACCCCCAGGCCTGTGCGGCCGGGGCAGGGGCAGCCTGGGCCGCGTCCTCTCCGGCAGCAGGGCTGGCAGCAGGAGGGCACCGGGGATGGGCTGGCAGCGGGCCCGGCCCGAGGATTAGCTGTGCCATGGATACAGACTCCGCCGGGAATGCTGTGCTGCAGGCCTGGGGCGCCGGTGGCACGGCCTGGCACGGCACGGCACGGCGGCACGGGGTGTGATATGGCACGGCACGGCACGGTGCAGCCTGGCACCGCCTGGCACGGCATCGTGGCATCGCCTTCCCCATCCCGGCCACCTCCTGCCCGTGCCCACCCCCCGTGGGCTCCCGCGGCCCCCCCTGCCCGTGCCCACCCCGGTGGGCTCCCGCAGCCGCTCCCCCCACCCCTGCCCCCCGCCCGGGAGGCAGAGAGTTAACGCGGGACCCGCCGCGCTATAAATTTTGCATCGTGCGGGGTTGGGGGGAGCTGGGCGGGAGCCAGGGGCGTCTCTAGGTAACAATAAACACCCGGGCAGGAGCAGCTGGTGCCCCGACCGCCTCTGCATCACAATGCCGGAATCACGCTAATCAACCGCCCGCACCGCGCCCGCACCGCCCGGGCAGGGGCAGGGACAGGGGCAGGGACCAGCCGGGCCGAGGGGCTGCTCGTGGTGAGGGGCTGACCATGGTGAGGGGAACACATTCCACCACCCCTGAGCAAGGAGGAGGGTGGGTGGCACAGGCCCCGTCTACTCCCGGTGGAGCATCCCCGGGATGCTGGAACAGCGGGGTGTGACCCCTCAGCCGTGGCCGCTGTCCCTGGAGGCAAAGGGTGACACCTGGGGCTCCGGTGACACCACGCTGCCAATGCCAACACCACCAGCATGTGCCACCAGCCGTCCCCATCACCCCCACAGCGCGGTGGCACCAGAGCCAGTGGCCGCAGCACTGGGGAACCAACCCAGTGCCACAGCACGACCAGCCTGGGACCCCCCCAGGATCATTCCACTGCCCCCCACAAGTGCCTTCGAGGGGCTGGGGCCTGGCCACTGCCACACTCCACACCTTCTCCATGAGCGGAGCTGGGATGGGGTGCCCAGGGCTGTGCCCCCCTGCACGACGTGTGCCCCTGGTTTCTCTGGGCGGGCAGGAGGTGCAGGGGGGTCATGGGGGTCATGGTGGCCCAGGGGGTGCGGTGGCCGTGGTGGCCCAAGGGGTGCGGTGGCCGTGGTGGCCCAGGGGCAGTGGTGGCAGCGGTGGCCCAGGGACTGTGGTGGCCGTGGTGGCCCAGGGGGTGTGGTGGCCGTGGTGGCCCAGGGGCAGTGGTGGCAGCGGTGGCCCAGGGGATGTGGTGGCAGCGGTGGCCGCCGTCCCCGCCGGCTGCCGCCCGCATTCCAGCGCAGGAGGCAGCTGTGCCATCACCATCACCCCCCCTCCCCAGCGCGGCCCCCCCAGCGCCACTAAATATTAATGCTGCCCTACATTGCGCCGCAGCACCTGCGACGGGCGAGCCCCCCCGGCCCTCGCAGGGGTGGGCAGCTGCCCCATCACCACCACCCAGCCCAGCCTCCCCCCCGGGGCTGTGCCAGAAGGTGTGTGTGGGGGGGGACGCGCCAGCACCAGCTGTGCCCCCCCTGCCCAGAGCCAGGAGGGGGAACAAAGCGAGGGTGGGGGCGCAGGGAGCACCTCATGGCGGGGGGGGCAGAGGGTTGGGAGCCCCGCAGGTGCCCCTCCCCTGACCCGGGGGTCCCCCCAGGAGCAGGTTTGGGGCAGGACCTGCCGGTGAACACGGCGCCGAGCGGCTTCTCCGCCCTGCCACCACCAGTGCCAGCCACGGCTGAGGACGTGCCGCTCGTCACACGAGTGCCAGGCGGCAGCGGGGGCTGCCCCAGCGCCCGCCTTGAGCCCCAGCCAAGAGTCCAGAGCCGAAAAGTAGGGGGTGATTGATGGCAGCGTTTGGCGCGTAAGGGCACCCGGCGGCCCAATCCTCCCTCGGCCCCAATGCCTCCCCTGCCCCTATTCAGAGATCATGTTGTCTCATGTTGGTCCCAGAGGCGCCATTAATTAAAAATACATCCAATTAAATGGCAGGTGAAAGCGTGTGCAGGCACAGCCCCCCATCCTTACGGCCCCCCCCTCCCCGTGCCTTGGCTCAGCTGTGCTGGTGGCAGTGGGGAGGGCCTTGTGCCCGCTCGGGGTGCGGTGCCAGGTCCTGTCCCCGCTGCCACCGCGGGCATGGGAGTGCCCTGTCCCGCGTGCTGCCATCCCTGGGGCGCTGGGGTGGGGGTCACCCCGCCCGTGCCCGCTCCCAGGGGCTGGGCAGCACGTGGGGCACGGCTGGAGGGACGTGGCGGCCGCGGGCACGACGGCCAGGAGGGGAATGTCCCCAAAATCGAGGCTCCCTGGCTCGGCAGAGTGTCACGGGAGCACTGGCACGGCCACCCTCGGCGTGGTGACATGGGGTGGGCAATGCCAGGCCGGTTGCAGCATCACTGGGAGGTGGCACTGGGGGGCACTGGGGGGCACTGGGGGACCAGGGAACCCCCCAGGCCGTGGTGGTTCCACATTCCCGTTAATTGGAGCCGTTAATGGCGGGCGCTTTCCCGCTCCGGGGGCTGGCAGGAGGCACCAGCTGTGCCCGCCCCAGCCACCGCTTTAATCAAGTTACCGGTGCAGTGGGGACAGGGCCAGGTGGCCCCGTGGCAAGGGGGTCGTGTCACCCCCTGCCAACCCCCCTGGGCACCGCCAGACCTTGCCCAGGGAACCCCCAGGCCATCCATGCCCACCAAACCCCTGTGCCACCATCCAAAACCCCACCAAAACGCAGCTTCCCAGTCCCACGGGGTGGAAAACGCTGGATCCCATGGGATGGGTGACACACAGGGGGCTCAACCCGCCCCCTCCTTCCCCCCTAAACCCAGCCCCAACACCCTCCTCCATCCTCCCTCTGTGGCCTCCAACACCTCCGGGGGTTTTGTGTGGTGGGTTTTTTTTTTGGGGGGGGGAGGGCGGCTTTATCCTTTGCAGTCCTTTTATTCTTTCCTCCCCTTCCAAATGCCAAGGAAAGGTGTGAACGGATTTTTGGAAGGAAACGTCTAAATTGGATGAAAAACCTTTAATGCCGACAGCCGGAGCAGCTGGAAGGACAAATATAGCCTGGAAGGAGGAGGAGGAGGAGGAGGAGGAGGAGGAGGAGGAGGAGGGGACGGGGACACGGGGGGAGGTGGTGGCCGTGCCGAGAGCGACACCTGGTGACTGTCACACCCGGCCACGCGTGAACACGCATGTGCCTGTGCCCCGTGTGCGCGCGCCCCACGAGCACGCGTGTGCACACGTGTGTGTGCAAACACACCCACCCACGAGGTGCGACGCCCGCTCCGGGCGGAGATTCCCGGGGGATCCGGACGTCCCGCGGTGACCCGCTCCAAGGGGAGGAGGCCCCTTCCTCCTCCGTCAGCATTCCAGGGGCACGTGTCGGGCTCCCGGGGCGATGCCTGGGGCACCGGGATGCTCCAGAAGCCGCTGCCCACGGGAACACGTGGAGCCGGACGGGGCCACCGCCACAAACCCCCGCGCCGGGACTGGGAGGAGAGCGGGGTCGTGGAGGAACGAGGGCTGTGCCGGATCCCACGTTTCGCGGTGGCGGAGCCGGGAACGTCGGGGTGGAGCGGCCGGGAATGTCGGGATGGAGCCGCCGCGGCTCCAGCGAGCGGAATCCGAGCGGGAAGAGCCGAACGGCGGAGATTTACAGCGCCGGCTCCGCGCGGCCCCCCGGCCATTTGGCACGGCAGCTGCTGCCGGGGAACTTCAATGCCGAAATAAATTAAACGGGATAAAACGGCCTGGGCACCCTCGGATCGGGATGCCGCGGGAGCCGCGGCCGCGCGGGGCTTTGTCTGCGGGAAGGTGGGATGGGAGGGAGCCCGGGATGGGCCCGTGTCCCTTCTGCCACGCCGGAGCAGCCCGGGAGCCGCGGGCAGGGGCCAGGAGGCTGGATTAGGGATCCATCCGAGTGCACGGGGCCCAGCTGCCCCGCTCCATAAATCAGGGGAGGCCGGCTGGGTGCTGGGGGGCTCTCGCTCCCGTCCCCCCCCAGCGCAGGGAAGCACCCGGCGCCGCCACCCCCCTGCCATCTGTACAGGGATATATTTTAAGACGTGTCAGCGCAGGGATGTTAAACCAGGCGAAAGGAGAGCAAGAAAGCCGGGGCTGGAAAGGGGAGCGAGGCACGGGGGAGGAGATGGACAGAGCCCAAAGCCCCCCAGCTCCCCCTGCTCTCTCTGCCCTCCCACCATCCGCCCTCAGCCGAGCAGGAAGGAGCCGGGGACACCCAGAGCAGCAGCTGCCCACGGGGCTCCTGCCATCCCAAATCCCTGCCCAGGGCAGGAGCACTGGGGCAAAACCCCCTGCAGGAGCCAGGCTAGGGCTGGGAGTAGCACAGAGGAAGAGCAGGGAGGGATTTCTGGGGAGGAAGGAGAGGGAGGGATGGATGGATGGATGGGCAGATGGAGGGGTGGATGGAGGGCACAGACACAGCTCCATGTGTGTGCCCTCACAGCTCAGGGATGGAGCAGAATCCATCCCCTCCAGGCACCCCCGGGTCCTCTCCACTGCCCAGGGGGCTGCCAGGAGCTGGAAGAAGGCTGGGAGGCAAACCTTAACCTCAGTCCTTTCCCATTCCTCTCCCACCTTCCCCTCAGCTCCAGGTTTCCTCCTTCTTACTCCTACCTTAACCAAACCATCCCCTGCTCCAGCTCGGGCATCTCCCACAACACCCCTCCGGGATGAGACCCCGGGGCTAATGAGGGCTTGGATCTTAATTAGCAGAGTGGAATTTGGGGGCTGGCAATGCCAAATCCCTCCACCCTCCCCAGGAGGGCAGGAAAGGGAAGAAAAGGCTTTTTTTTTTTCACCCAAGGAAAACACAGTTACCGAGCGACTCCAAAGGCTACGGGGAAGCGACTGAGCAAAAAGGCAACCCGAGAAGAGATACAGTAACAGGAAATATTTAATTTTTCCAATCTCCACTTCTCCATTTTTATAAACCGAAAAGAAAAAAAAAAAAAGATTTTTAATATATTACAAAATATCTGTACAGAGACAAAGGTACAACCGAAAAAAAGGCGCGCTCGGTCTCCAACGGAAACTCGGGAGAGGTACAGTCAGAGTGTGACCAGAGGCTTCTCTGCTGGGAATTGCTACAGCGGGAGAGACGTCGGATTGACCCCAAAACCGGGATGGGGGGGAAGGAGGGGGGAACAACCATCTCCCCCCCACCCCTTTCTATAACCCTTTTAAATGCAAAAAAAAAATCCCCCTCTGAAACCAGCAAATCCTTTTGTCTTCTTTGTGCAGAGCATGGGGCGAGGGGGAGGTAAAAATTAAAAATAGGGGGGAAAAAATAAAAGGAAAAGAAGTGGTGGGGGACAGGAGTGACCCCACAGCCCCCATGGGTCCCCCCAGCCTCCTGTGGCCCTGGCAGGGACTTAAAGGCTCGTGCTGGGACCAGTCAGGAAAAGCCAGTGGAGCTGGAATAGCTCGTCCCTCCTGGGGTGTTCAGGGGGTCAGGAGAAGGGAATGGTGGAACCTCCTCCTGCAGGAGCCCAGAGGGCAAATGCAGGGAACAGACACCTGGAATGTCTGTCCCTGGCTGGGGGTGGGACAGGGAACAGGAGCCCCCAACCCCTTCCCAGCCCCTGCTGGCACAGGGAGCAGTGGGGAGGGGGGACACAGCTCTCCCAGCTGGGAGAGACCCCCCTGAACTGGGACCAACCACCCCTAAACTGACACAAACACCCCCAAAGTAGAACCAGTGACCCCTAGACTGGGACCAGTGACCCCTAGACTGGGACCCCAAGGCCGGGATGACACCGGCACTGAGAAGGGGGCTCGTTCGTGGCAGCTTTTCCTGGGAATGTGCCAATTTGGAAAGACAATAAACAGGCCTCGTCTCCCCAGGAGGGTCCAGGCACCAGGAACACGACTTTTCTTTCCAAATTGGGTGGGATTGGGAAGGAACAACAAAAGCAGCAGCTCCACAGCACCCCGAGCTGGCAGGTGCCAGGGAAGGGGAAAACAGGGAAATTACCCCCCACTGGAGAGGTGCCCGGGGGGTTCAGTGCACTGTGTGTCTCACAGAACTTCTCTTTCTTTCCTCTCTGCACATCAGGATGAACTAACAATTTAAAAAACCAACAAAACCAAAAAAACCCCAAACAAACAAACAAACAAAACCCCCCAGATTGCCAGTGGGAACTCAGCAAACTCGGCACCGGCCACTAAACACAAAATATATCCATTTATAGTGACTTTTCTCTCCCCTCCTTCCTCCCCACGGCACAGCTGGGTAAGGCAGGATTTCCCCAGGTGGAGAAGCATCACCTGTTCAGGTGCATTTATTTAAATTTCTCTCTTTGTATAAAAAGAAATTAAATCCTGTAAGTAGCAAGGCCCCCCCCAGATTTTACCCTCCCCTCCCCTTTAACACTCCAGAACTGTCGGCTCTAAAATTCAGTGTTTTCCATAGGAAAGGCCTACTGAGAAACCAAAAAAGCTGATAAATAGGTACCTTTGTTTTATTCATCTCTTTTAAGTCTCATTGAAATGAACAGCGCAAGGGTCTGCGGGGAGGAGAAAATTCATCGTAAATACTTCCTCGACAAACAACAAAAATAGAAATATGCTCGTAGAAATGACACAGGAACACCTGGAAAAACCTCCCAGGGCTGAGACGTGACCGACCTGGGCAGGGTGGGCAGCACCAGCCTGGGATTCTGGGGGCAAATCCCACCAGGAGCTGGATTTTTGTCTCTTTTTTTTTTTTTAAATTCTTTTCAGTGTTCTGGAAGTTACAAGTGACAGAAATCCCCGTTTTTCAGGGAGGTGTTCGCCTCGGCTCTCAAAAAAAAAAAAAAAAAAGAAAAAAAAAGGAAAAATAAGACAATTCCCGCTGCAAAGTTACAGCAGGAGGGATCCAACCTCCAGAGACTCTTCCCAAAATTCAGTGTACTAAGGCTGCTGTCACAGGGGACAGGACCTGGCCCTGGAGCAGAGGGAAAACCGGAGGCCTTAGGAAAAAAAAAACCCCAACACTGGATAAACTGAGCACAACCAGCGTCACATCCCAGGCCCCCACTGCTGGGATAACCCCTCCAGGTGCCTCTGCATCAAAATATTCCCCTTTTAATTTGTTTTTTTTTCTTCTTTTTTTTTTTCTGTTTCTTAAGGAAATTGGGAAAATAAACAAAAGAAATAATTGCTTTGGGAAGCAGCCTCCCCCCAGCCCTCCCTGACCACTGGGATACAGCTTTTTTCTTTTTCCTCCTTCTTCCTCTCATTCCAATTTTCCCACCAATCCCCCCCTCTCCCCTGGCTCAGTTTGGGACTGGTTTTTATCACTAACCCAGCACGGGAGGGTCCGGCCCCGGCGGGAGCTGCGGCACGTCCCGAGGGAGGGATGCACAGGGAGCTCTGCAGCAGCTGAAATGTGGACGAGACCTCGCTCTGGCCAAAAAAACCAAACAAAACCCCGAAGGAAACCGAGTCCTGTGGCTGAAGGAGGAAGAGGCGAGGGGGGGAGCCCGGGAATGGTCAGTAGGGAACCCCCCGGCCCCGGCCCCCCCTCGGAGGCACTCTGCCAGGCCCTCGGAACGCCTTCCCGTAGGAGGACGGGGCCTGGGTCGGGGCTCCCCAGCTGGGACCCGTCCCTGCCCCGCTGGAACCGGCCGGCCCCGGCCCCAACTCGCCGTAACTCTGGATTTTGGCCTCGGCGTGTCCCAGCGCGTTGTTGCTCCCCTCGGATTTGCCGAAGGATTGCCCGAGCGAGTGGAGGCCGACGGGGACTCTGGCGAAACGCAGGTCCTGGTCCCCTGGGAACTGCACCGAGCCCGTGCCCTGGTAGTTGCTGGTCTCCCCGAGGTGGCTCACGGAGCCCAAGAAGGTCCTGCTTTTCCCCAGGGGCTGGGCAGAAGGTTCTAGAAGCGTCTGGCCCGAGTTCAGCTCCTCGGCACCGAATCCCCCCTCGGAGCCGGAGCCGTCGGCGCTGTAAGTCCTGGAGGGCTGGGGGCGGCCGTAGTCCCTCGGGGCCGGGGGGTCCTGCGTGGCGTGGCCGGGCAGCTCCGTGTCCTGCTGGGAAAGGAGCTGGAGCAGCGCAGCCGTCACGGCCGGATTCAACTCCTGGGCTGCTCCGGAGAGATCCCCTTCGGGCACGGGAGGAGGCGGCGGCGGTCCGGGGGGCTCGGGGGGTCTCTTCTCTGGAGGGACAATGCCGGGAGGACACGCTGTGGAAGGGGTGACTCCTTTTAAAACACCGTTTCAAACACACACAAAGACATTTCACAAGCAAACCAAACCGATGCCGCGCCGGGAAGAGGCGGAGGGAGGGTTTTAGGGCTCCTCGCTGGGAGATCGGGGCGATGTGTTCATTAACACTGTCACCCAAAAGGCCCCACGGCAACAGCTGTCCTATAACACACCTTGGGCACCGGGGAGGGAATTCCTGCTCCCGGATAAAAAGGCAGATGTGGAGCCACGTGCCAGCCCCGCGCTCCCCAGAGCAGGAGGGACGCAGAGCTGCCCGGCTCTGGAGCGTGGCCAGGAGGTGTTGGCTTGGACAGACACAAAGCCAAGCCCAACCACACAGAGCCCAGCTCCTCGCTGCTCCCACAGCATCCCACGGGGAGCAGGACACCCCTTCCTGCCCCCTCCCACCAGCCCCGGCCCCACTTCCCAACACAGAGTCCAAAACAACCTCACCCCCCAAATACTTGCACGGACCAGCCTCAGTGTGAGAAAAGCCTTCTGCTTCCTCCCCCTTGCCCCTTTCTCCCCTATTTCCCCCCCCCCAAAAAATCAGGATTTGCTTCCTATCAGGATTTGTTTCGAGCCCCTCCTGGCAAGAACAAAGCCCCCCCAGGCCCTGGCCCCCCCCAGCTCTCACTGCTCTGGCACAGCCCGTGAGGCAGAGGGAGCACCAAGGGGCCTGTCTGGGAGGTGGGAGAGGGGAGCAGAGCCCTGGCCCTCCCCTGAGGCAGTGCCACACGTGGGAGGGACACCACAGGTGACACCACGGAGGGGAGGACGCGGCTCCCCGAGGGACACGACCTGCTCCGCTCCCAAAAGCAGCCCTGACTCCTCCCTGGAGCAACACACCTGAGCTGCCTCCTGCCCCTCACCCACAGCGGAGGGAATTACAGAGGCCACGGACACCTCGTCGGAATCACGTCCTCAAATCACTGGCAAAACTGGTTATTAAAAAGGTCAAACTTTATTGTGAAAACCAGTAGTCTTCCAGGACCACCCCTCCACCCGTATCCATCAGTCCACTTTGAAAACTAGATTGTATTGAAATCCAGGAGAAAAAAAAAAAAAAAAGACAAAAAAAAAGACCAAAAAAAAAAACCCAAAAACAATCTTCAGGTAAATTTGTAAAGCCAAGCTGATTTGGGGACAGCAAATCATTCCAAAAAGAGTTATCAACAGAGAACAACGGCATGGAATTCCATCTGCTCTACAGTAACCTAGTTATCTTCCAGGACTAGGGCAACAACAACAGAAAAAAAAATTTAAAAAAAAAAAATAAAAATAAAAAGCACGATCACAACTGGCTCGTGGTGGGCGGGTGTTGAAGGCACGAGAACACAGCACGTTCAGCTACATTGCAGGAGGTGGGATCGGGCCAAAACAGGCTCCCCGGAGAGTCTGAGACAAACCCAGGAGGCGCTTCTACAACTGGGTGAGGTCGTCACAGGCTGTGGCTAATAAATTCAGAAAAATCAACAGAAACAAGAGACATGGAGACATTTTACACTCACCTTCGGCAAGGAAATCCGAGACTTCACCGACACAACCACTGCTCTGAAACTCTCGCTACGAGGAGCAGCTCGGCTTCGGGAGCTGCTGGATTTCAGGGTTTCCGAACTGAACTCCAGGCAGAACCTGGTTTTATCTCTCAACTGCCACTGTCCCTCCCTTCAGCACTCACCAGCACTTCAGTTCCTTTAAAAGTCATCTCTGAGTGTTTATTTATTATTTTTTTTTATTCTCGAGAGGGCAGCAAGGGCATGGTGAAAAATACTCAGGGCAATCAAGATGGGAAAATCCACAGAGGTTCCTGTGCTAAAAAAAACCCCTCCTCGATGTGCCAGCTGCTTGCTGGGGGGTGTCGAGAAGAACTGACCCTCCAGACTTCTCTTTCATTTCTGGGCAAACCCCCAAACCCTTTAATTAACCTTCACTGACCCATTCACAGCAGAACACCAAAGGATTTTAGAGTGAATATTTGCACGTTTTGCCTGTTTGTAGTTGACCTCCTGGGCAGCCCAGCACTTACCGCAGGGAGGGGGACACCTTGAAACCCGAGGTCTGAGCACATCCTATCACCTTCCCTCCTCCCTCTCCCAACACCCCAAGCTCTCGTTCCTCCTGGAAAACGAGACCTCTCCCACTCCCACTCCCCCTGGGACGCTTCAGTTCCTCGGACAGCGGCGTGGCGCTGGGAGCCACCGCGTGAGAGGTTCATCGATTTACCTGAGCTCTCCTCCGGGTGCCTGGTCGGGGTTTTCCGGGGCGCCCGCTGCTCGCTGCTCTTCTCCCCGTTGCTCTCCTCCAGGGATGGGATCCCGGGCTCCTGGCTCTTCATGAGCTGACTCAGCAGAACCGCCAGCACGTTCTGCATGTCTCCCTGAGCGCTGGCTGCGTCCGGAGTCTGCTGCTCCTCCGGCACCTCCGGAGGGGGCTCCTCTATGGCTTCCTCTGGCGGCGCCGCCGGGGGCTCGTGGTGCTGCGCCGTGGCCTCGGTCAGCGCCGTGATGGACTGGTTGAGGGCCTCCAGCTGCTGCTGCATCTCGGGGTTCGAGTGCACGTTCAGGAGCTGGGCCATCTGCGGCACGCTCAGGTCGGTCTGGCTCTGCAGCAGGTTCAGGAGCACGGCCAGCTCGCTCTGGTTCAGCTGCTGCGTGATGTCCCCGAGGCCTGCGGGACACGCCGGGAGGGGAGGAGAGGGAAGCGTCACTGCCAGGAGGGGTTTGGGGTCCTGGTGCTGCACGTGGAAATGGACACCCCTTCCCCATGGCCCACAGCAATGAACAGCCCCTGCCCATGACCCACAGCACTGAGCAGCCCTTCTCCACATCCCACAGCAAGGAATCCTCCTTCCCCACATCCCACAGCACTGAGCGGCCCTTCCCCACCCCCCACAGCCATGATCCACTTCCCACAGCAAGGAATCCCCCTTCCCCACATGCCACAGCACTGAATTTCTCTCTTCTCCCCGTGCCCAGGCCGGGGGAGGGCAGGGAGGCTCCAGGAGGAGGGTTCCAGGCTATCCTGCTGGCACTGCCACGGCACGGCAGCAGCACCCCGTGGTGCTGGGCACACACTGCACTCCCGGAGCTGCTGCTGCCTCCCTGCCCCTCCGACCTCCCAGCCACCCCTGCACACGGGGCTGCTGCCAAAACCTCAGCTCAGCTGAGCCAAACCTCCCCGCTCCCGGGTTTGGGAAGCCAGGGCATCCCAAGGGTATCACGCTAGGGCAGTGGGTGATGACGATGGAAGGCCCAAACCCACATCAGAGCAATCACAGCAGCTCAGCCCCTCCCCAGGTCCCCATGGATCAGTCACCCCCTCCTGCACTGGGAAGCAGGTTTCCCAGGATGGAGCGGAGCTGCAGTTTGGGATGCAGGAAGGGCGTGTTCAGTGACACAGCAGAAGGAATTAGGTCAAGCAGAAGGCAGTTCCTGGCCTGGGATCACAGGGCCCTGTCCTGACCTGCAAGGATCCAGGTTATCCTAAAATACACCCCTGGAGTGGCACCACCTCCCTCTGCCGCCCACTGGAGTGACAAGTGACAAGGGTGCCCCTTCACACTGACACTGGAACTTTTTGGGAATAAGGGTGCCAAGGTTTGGTTTTAGAAGCTTAAACTGGAGCTCCTCTTGCTGGTGGGGAACGAGGAACGTGACACTCTTTTCCCAGCTGTTTGTTAATCCAAGCACCACCTTTTGTCCATCTGCCATGTTTCACTGAACACATGGATTGTGCATTCCCTGGAGCAAGAACTGTCTTCCTCATTACTTGTCAGCACAGCATTGGACACAAAGGAAGCTTTAGCCCCCATATCTGGGTTTTTATAAGGCTTCTACAGAACAATCAGGGCAGCTTTGTCTAACTCCACATTCCCAGGAATCAAAATACCTCCCCTCCAACTATTTTCTAGGCACAGGGAGGTTGGTCACGGGTTGGAACAGTGCACAAGTTCTGGTCCTGCAAGTCTTGATGACCTTTTCTACAATAAAGTGCAATAATGCACATTTTTGCATATACCCCACACCTGATCTTCATGTAATTTGATCAACAAGATCAAACTTCAGCTCCTTTGCACACCCTGGATGTGGCTGAACCTTCCAGCCTGTGATCTGTTCCTTCCCTGGCTTAAGTGACTCAGTGACTCCTCTCATCATTCAGCCTCTTTCAGAACTAATAACACAGCTCAGAACAAATTCACACTCAGCTCATCAGTGACTTCTGAAGACCAGACAGAACCCTCTGCGCCTCCACAGCAGAGAGGGGATGAAAAAAACCAAAAAAAAAGAAGGGAATAAAAGAAACGAGGACAGGAAGAGTCTGGAATGCCCTTCCTGCAGAAACAGAGGTGAAAGAACCAGCCTGGCTCAAAAACCAGACACAAACCTCCCACACCCAGGGAGGGAACACACCGGGAGCCTTCTCCAGAGCAAAGCGGGCACTGACCTACTGCATCTGCAGCCCCAGGCTCTGCTTTGAGCTGGGCAGGCTGGGGGGGCACAGGACTGCTGTTGTTTTTCACAGTGTCTGTGCTTGTAACAGAGGTAGTTTCTTTCCGAGAAACTTTTGACACCGGAGGCTCCTCCACGGCCATCCCGCTCTGCCGCTGCCGCCGGCGCTTCTTGCTCCACAGCTCGTGGCAATCCTGCCAGTGGGGGAGGCTGGAAGGGAACGCTGGCCAGTGAGAAACACGGCTGGGAAACCAGGGCAGTCCCCAGAACCCACAGGGAAAGTTGTTAGAGCCCTAGGAGAGGCACAGGTGAGGTCCAGAGAAGCTGTGGCTGCCCCAGCCCTGGGAGCGTCCAAGGGCGGGTTGGGCCTGGCCTGGACACCTCAACTCCTGTCCTTGGAAGGGCTCAAGGTCAGGGGGGCCAGGGTTGGACCTGGGCTAGTGGGAGGTGGCCCTGCCCATGGCAGGGGGGCTGGAACTGCACAGACTTTAAGCTCCCTCCCACCCCAAACCATTCCATGACTCCACGTTCCCCTGACTGCAGCCAAACCCAGACGGGGCAAGTCCTAGAAACAGGAAAGGCAGCCTAATTACAGGGAATTAATTTAATTTGCACTGGGATCTCATCCCTGAGCGGCCTGGGATCTCACACAAACCCCAGTGAAGGCAAGTGCACCAAGCTCTGAGGGTCTGGGGGCTTTAAGAAAGGCCCTGCCTTGAGCAGCTCTGAGGGAAACAGGAATTTTGTGGCTGGATTTGCACACAAACCAGCCAGAGTTTTATCATCTGCTTGGCTGGAGTGGGAGGAAATTGCTGCAGTGTGACACTGCTCAACTCTTCCACTCAATTAACACACAGCCTTAATGAGGCCTGACCGGTTCTCCACGGCACAGAGACAGGGATGTGCTACATCCCACTCTTGCACAACCTGCAGAGTTTTAGAGCATCTTACGAGCATTAAACTGGGCTTTGTAAAACCAGGCTGTTATCAGGCAGAAATCCAGCAGCACGGGAAGAGTGATTTGCTCAATGACAAGACAAAATGCTGGGGCAGAGTAGAGAAAAGAGCCCAGAAATCATAATTTTGACTGAAAAAAACCCCTTGTCTCCTCCCCCCTAGCAGAGAGCCCACGGCTGTGGCAGCTGGGACTTACTCTGGAGGTGCCATCTTGCTGAGGTCAACGTCCTTCAGGAAGTCACTGTGCAGGGCCTGCTCTGCTGTGCAGCGTTTGCCAGGGTCCAGAGTCAACATGTGGTCCAGCAGGTCCAGAGCAGACGAGGGAATGCTGGGGAGAGAGTGGGAAACATGGAGGAGTCAAGGGGGAACACGTGGAGAGGCCCCTCAGGCCTGAGAGGAATCCACACAGCCAGAGTTTATTACTCGTGATGCAGCAGCTGGAGCTGTGCCAGGGCAGGGTCAGGTTGGATCTCAGGGAAAGGTTCTTCCCCTAGAGGGTGGTTGGCACTGCCCAGGCTCCCCAGGGCAGTAGGAACAGCCCCAAGGCTGCCAGAGCTCCAGGAGGGTTTGAACAACGCTCTGAAGGACAGGGTGGGATTGTTGAGGTGTCCCGGGCAGGGCCAGGGGTTGGACTCGATCCTTGGGGGTCCCTCCCCACCCAGGAGATTCCACGGTATTTTCACTTTAATTTTTGCCATTTATGAACAGCAACTGTGCTACCAATCCCACGGGGTTACCCCACAGTCAGAGTCTCCCCCAGAGAACATCTCCCTGACGTCAGACCGTGTGGGTGCCCCACTGCCAAGGGAGCTCCCACAGGGAATCTCCCCGAAGGCACCTGAGCCACATCAGGTGCTGAGGGAGGGGACAGTGACTCCATCCCAGCCTTCCCTGGGGGGAGGAAAGCTCCACAAACCACATCCAAAGGAGAAGAGGGGAGTCACAGAGGCCACGACCCCACCCCAGCCCACTCACAAGGAGAACTCCTCGCGCAGGCGCCGGCGGTATTGCTTCTTGGGCTTCATAGTGTTGAAGTAGGGCAGCTTGATCACATCTGGCCACACAGCTGGGCAGGGGCTCCCACAGAGCCGGCTGGGAAGCAGGAGAGCAGGGTCAGCCAGGTGGGACACAGGGGAGGAGACCCCAACCCCAGGGAAAGCTCCTTCCTAAGCAACAATAACCTCCTTCCTGCAGCAATAACCACGGGCTGGGCACAGCTCGGTGAG
Source organism: Myiotriccus ornatus (assembly GCA_036023395.1). Taxonomy (NCBI): domain Eukaryota; kingdom Metazoa; phylum Chordata; class Aves; order Passeriformes; family Tyrannidae; genus Myiotriccus; species Myiotriccus ornatus. The sequence continues at coordinate 1,685,011 of JAYRBT010000081.1, read as the reverse complement.
GTGTTAGGAAAGGAGGTATCAGGAAGAGGGAAATGCTGAGCTTGAGCTCACAAACCACCCAATTTTTCTTTTTCTTACTCTAAGTTTTAACATCTTAAAATGTCTTACTTTAAATTTTAAGAATTTACTAACTTTTATTATCTTTACTATAAGGGTGGGGAGGCCCTGGCACAGGTTGCCCAAAGAAGCTGTGGCTGCCCCAGCCCTGGAAGTGTCCAAGGCCAGGCTGGACAGGGCTTGGAGCAACCTGGGCTAGTGGAAGGTGCCCCTGCTCGTGGCAGGGGGTGGGACTGGATGAGATTTAAGGCCCCTCTCAACACAAACCAGTCTGTGATTCTAATTCTCGATTTTTCTACTCAGCTCACAGCAAAAGTTCACTGAGGGCACACAAATGAAAAGCCACACACCTGATGGGGGTGTGGACACCTGACTACTCCCACTTGCAGTTCCAGCCACTTCTGGCCCTGTTTTGCAGGCAGGGGAGAGAGAGGAGAAGGGCTCCTCTAACACACGGCCTGCGTGCACAAGCAGCTCCCGCAGTGCCTCCTCTCACAGACATGCATGTGCAACGCTTTACCTGATTAATTCAAGCTGAGCCAGTTCCAGATTGGCTTGAAAAATAGGCTTCTTTGTAAACAGTTCCCCGAGGATACAGCTGGGAAGAGGAAAAGCAAGAGGTCACGACAGCAAACCCTTGGGAGGGGCGTCTGAACAGCGCAGGGTTTCTGCTTTGCCCGAGGAGGGTGATTTGCATCAGGGCTTGTAGTTGAGCACTGACAGACTGACCTGTGTGTACAGAACCCCCCGTCCTGGGCTCCTGGGGAATCACTTCCCCTGCAAGTGGCTGCTTAATGCAGGAAGCCCTTGACGTGTTAACTCTTTGCAGGGAAAGGGGGATGTGTCCGTGTGACAAGGAAAAGAGGAAGGGAGGGATCTCCTTCCCTCCAGATTCGGCTTCCAAACCTCACTGTGCTGCCCCAAACTATCCTCAGCTGCCCCAGCCTGTGTGTCCTTGGACATGGACTTGTGTGGACACACAGCACTGGCACAGCTGGGAAAGAGGAGGAGGAGGGAGGGCACAGCTCCGCCTCCTTCAGGCCCCAACATCCCTCAAGCCACCAGGAATCAGTGCCAAAATCAGCTGAGGGGGACACAGGGCTCTGCCTGCTGGAACAGGGACAACCCCTCTCAGGACACTGAGCAGCAACTGGATCTCACAGCCAGAATTCCCAGCAGGAATCAGGATTAATTGCTGGCTTTCACATCCTTCTGTTTGTGTTCTAAGCTCAGCTGAAGTGTTCACATTTTGGGCAGTCCAGCCTCACTCATATATAATATATGATTTAAATATAATATTTAAAATACAAATGTATATTATTATTAATATTAATCTGCAGTATAATTGCTTGTATTAATAATAAGTAAATTTAAATCTAGTTGAAGTACTTTATACGTGATTACAAAATTATTTACATTTAAACCAACATTTTTTAAAATAATTTTTTTAAAATCAGCACCCTGTGCACTGCTGGGACAGATCCAACTGCAGGAATGAGCCCAGATTCCCTGGGAAATGCTCCTGGAGCTGCTGCCCAGAGCCAGGAGACCACTCACCCACAGCTCCACACGTCGATGGCAGGGGTGTAACGCTCCTCCCCCAGCAGCAGCTCCGGGGGTCGGTACCACAAGGTGATCACTTTGTTGGTGTAGGGCCGGCTGGAAGGCAAAACACAAGCAGAAAACTGATGGCAGGAGCCACAAAACCCTTCAAAACTGTTTGTTTTCACCGCCCAGCTGCAGAGTTCCACGTGTACCAGCAGCAGCAGCAGGGGCATTTCAGGCGTCCCCACTTCCAGAGCACCCGCCTGAGTTAAGGAGAAAGGAGGTACCACAGGTTTTAAAGGTCTCAGGGCTTGAGTTGCAGGTACCCAAGACTGAATTCCTGCCCCTCAGGAGGCTGAATGTGCTGCCATCACTGAATGGTGACTGATCTGGGAGCCAAACAATCTCCAAGGCAAACAGAAAAGTTGTTCTGGCTCCTCAGCATGTGGTTTTATTAAGGAAGAGTTATCAGTGCCAGCCAGGAGTGTATTTATCCAACAGCTGGAGCAGGATTATACACTAGAAATCATCTCTGGGGACTTCCAAGTGCAGGGATCCCATGGATGTCCAGAAGAAAGGAGCCCACCCCCCTGGGTAAGCCCTGACCCCTCCTCACCTCTCCTCCGAGCTGTAGAGTCGGGCGAGTCCAAAGTCTGCAAGTTTGATTTGCCCACTGGAAGAGAAAAAAAAAAAACCAAGCCCTGCTTTGAATCCCAGCTGGACTCGAGCAGTTAAACCACAGAACCCACTGAGCTGGAAGGGACCCATCGGGATCAGAGCCCTACTCCTGGTTAAACCCCAGTCCAAGGGGAAGGAAACATCCCCCCCACGGAGCAGAAAGGCATCCCAAAGCCACGTGTGCAGGAACCACTGCTGGATATGCCAAGTCTTAGTTTTCCAGATTGGATTTAACGCTTCCAAGAAGTTAAAAATGAAAACAAAACAAAACAACCCCAGCAATAATTCAGTGTACCACTAACCCTTCCCATCAGGCCAATATCCCAGAGGAATTCTGCAGGTGGATATCCAGCCATGGGGCTGGAAGTACAGATTATTCCCACCCCTCCTGCCCCTGAGCACAGCCAAGGTGAGGATGAAGTGCCCTCTTTAGGGAAGGGCTTGGAGAGAGGTGGATCCAATCCCAGGTTACCTGTTGTTCAACAGGATGTTGGAGCACTTAATGTCTCGATGAAGGAAGTTCTTTTTGTGACAATAGTCCAGACCCTCCATTAACTGTTTCATGAAAGACTTGATATGGTCCTCTGAGAAATGTACCAAGCCAGATTCTAGCAGCCCCATTAGGTCATGGTCCATGTACTCAAACACAAGGTAAAAGGCACCTGGGATAAGAAACACAGAAATGACTGAACAGCAGAGACACAAAAAAGGAGGAATGGAAGTAGATTCAGTTGTTGAAAGTCTTTTCTGTGCACTCTTCTCTTTCTTTAACAGTCTTGGGGTGTTTAGGGCTTGAAGGTCCTACAAGACTTCCCCACCCCCTTAAGGTTGTTAAAAAACAACACCAAAACAACTAAGTAGCCCCTCCAAGCTGACACCTGAAATTAAATATGCCCTTCAAATAAATTCCTCTGGCCACGTTTACCCATCTGCTTTGGTTGTTTCCCTTCAAAAGAGCTTGTTGAGGAGATCACTGCTATGCATGGTTTGAACTCATGTTTGTGTTGCTCCCTTCTCTCCCATGGAAGAGAAGGTCCCAAACAAGAGCCAGTGGGATTCCAAAACACTCTCCTTCCACAGTGAGGGAGGACACAAGACTTTCCACACTATGAGTAAGTTTTTTGCCTCTAATCAGTGTTAGAAGTGACCCTGTAAAGGCCTTTTTTTTGTTAAAGCCTGTTCATCTGTGACTCTGCAGGAATGCAGTCATCCTTCTAGTGCAACAACTCCTTTTAACCAGGATCTATCTTTTGAGAAAAGGCCCAGCCCAGCCGCCCCGGAACTGCTTACAGAGGAGGAACACAAAAACAAGCAAAGCCGCCCAAAGAGCTCAGATTTTGAGCTCTGCACTAAACCAGCGAGCTGCACCACGCACACGTGGCTGCTGTGGAGAAACCACCCCTGGAGCAAGCAGTACCTTTGTCCTTCTTGAAATCCAGTGCATCTTGTTTGTCCGTGACGATCTCCTTCATGTTGACGACGCTGCGGTGGATGAGCTGCCGCAGGATTTTGATCTCCCGGATGGCCGTGATGGGAAATCCCTCCTTCTCGTTGTCCAGGCGCACCTTCTTCAGGGCCACCAGCTCACCTGCCACAGCACACGCCTGGGTCATGCCCTGCCCTCCTCCCCAGCCCTCCCTGGGACTGCAGGGAAGCTGGAAGGAGCCACGAGCACGAACACCCACCAAGGGCGGCAGAGGCAGCTTTAGTTACCCCCCTAAATTCAGTTAAATTGCTCTGTCAGCTTGGACTGATGACACCTGTGCTCCTCCTATGCTGCTCCAGCAGAAAGTCACACAGGGGAACACAAATTTACCCTGGAATTTCCCAATATTCTCTGCTACAATCAAGTCTGACACAGCCCCATCTAAAAAGCAGGGGTTTAATCAGCACCTGTGGCTGCCACAACCACCTGACCAGAGGCCAAACCACCACACCCAGAGCACGGGATCTCACAGGCAGAGTGGGCAGCTGGGCACTAACTCGGGATTGCAGAGCTCCTGGAATTCCTCCTCCTCTATTCCAGGAGCCTTTTTTAGTTCTACAGGTGTTTGTCCCCAACCAGCCACCCCGGGAGGGGTGCTGAGCACACCCACAGCAACACGGACTTCCCCAGGCGGAATTCACCTGGAGCCCCTCTCCACCCTTACCTGTGTCCTTGTCCTTGGCTTTGTAGACCTGCCCGTAGGTGCCCTCTCCGATAATCCCAATGATGTCAAACTTGTCCACACAGCGCTTCCCCCAGTCGCTTTCCGTCTGTCTCCTCTCCCCGTACCGAGGACAACAGATTCTGGGAGAGGGAACAGGCCTGTGAGACACCACCCCGGTGTCACCCCAGTGTCACCTGCTGGGCTGCCAAACCCACCCCTAAGCCCTAAAGGCAGAGCCCAGGTTGCTCCAAGCCCCGTCCAGCCTGGCCTTGGACATTTCCAGGGCTGGGGAATCCCACAGCTGCTCTGGGCAACTGTGCCAGGGCAGTTCCATCACCAACACATCCGTCACGAAATGCAGCAAGAAAACAGGGACACAACATGAAAAACATGGAATAACCAACTCCTAAAAGCACCACGAGCTTTAGACAGGGGTGCTCACGAGGAGGTGTCCTGGGGCTGTGGGCACAGCTGAATCAAAGATGAAAGAGCTTTTGGGGTAGATGTGGCTGGAGATTGAACACTCCAGCAACTTCTACTGTTAATTCTCAAATAAACGAGGGTCCAAATGCGACACAACCCACAGGAAATGGTGTTTATACGAGAAAACACAGAAATAGGAACTTGTCGCCTTCCCATTTCACTTCCCTCGGTAAAGAGCTCTCACACCAGTAAAACAAGAAAATAACCAGCAACAAAGCCAGGCTTACTTTGGTCTCTTTTTGAAGGGTTGCTGAGGTGGTGTGGCTGCCTTTGGTTCCGGGGAGTCGGGAGGAGACGGGTCCCCCCCGGGGAGCTCCGGGGGGAGCGGGAGGTCCGTGAGGAGGTGGCGTGGTCTCTGCTCTCTGTCCTTCTTCACAGGTTTCGGAGGGAGAATCTCCTTTGGACTAAACTCCGGAAAGTTAATACAACACACAAGTCAGACTCAACACCCGGGGAAAAGCTGCTGCAGGACGACAGCTCTGCTCGACAACCAGAAGTGTCAGAATCAGCAGAGTCAAGTCTAAAATGAAACAGCCTTAAAATTTATGGTGCCCTTTACAACAGCAGAGAGAAGTGTGAGAGTTGAACACAGCATCAGATAAACACACAGGTCTGCACTGGGACTTGCTCCATCTGTACAAATCAGTAGTCATTTGGAGCTTCCTGTGAGGCAGCTCAGAGCATCAGTCAGAACCCACTTTCTGACCTTCACTTCCCCTGTTTTACTTCACTTGTCATCACCAAATTAAATGCATGACTCGGTAAGGACTGACATGAACGCAGACCCAGAGCTAAACCTCTCTCCATAAGCAACTTTTAACTTCACAGCAAGGACCGAAACGTGGCTTTAACTCCTGAACGCTGCTAAGAAACCAAAAGTTGATTTTCTTTAAAATCCAGCTCCCAGTGGCATCAGAAGGTTTGGTTTAGACTGGTAAGAGTGACGTGAGCAGAAAGAACCCACTTTGTCTCTCGTGCCCCCAGCAAGGAGCATTCCTGGGTTTGACCAGTCAGGAATTCTCCATGCAAATCTCTGCTTCACCACAAAAAGATGAAGAGATCCAAACAACCAGCTGTGTTTTTAGGGCAGGACCAGGTTTGGTGTTTGTCAGCACCATCAGTTCTGACACTTCAGCACAGATGAACTGATGGAAGTAGGTCATTTTCCCAATTATTTTATTAGACTCTGCCTAATCTGCATGACAATCTCTTGTGAAACCGAGGTCAGGGAGGAGGAAGACAAGGAACACCTGAAGTGGGAGAGCTGGACAGGCTGAAACTCTCCCCCCATTGACTGCAAATTCCTGAGGAGCAGAAAAACAGTATTTAAATATCTGCTGTATAGAAAACCATGGAATTGTTTAACTGGAAAAGCCCTCTAAGATCAAATCCAAGCATTAGCACTGTCACATTCACCACCAAACCACATCTCAAAGGCTCAGCCTTCTTCCAACACCCCTCAACAGCCAGTTCTTTGCAAGACCTTGGTGGGTGGAGGTGTCTGTAGGGTCAACCTGCAGTGTCTGGCCTTTCAGGAGGCCCCTTCTCCCCAAAAAATCCCCATTTTCGTGCCATTATCCATGCTCAGCTCCCTACTTGTACCTCTGGATCACAACACCAAACCCACACGGAGTTTGTACCACTTCCTCCTCAACAGCTTTTCCTGCTCTCCTGGTGAATCACCTGGACTGCTGAGAGGTCTAAAAGCACTTCAGGAGGTGCTAAGTCTGCAGAGTCTCTAATTGAACGAGGTGTGTTTTCTCCTTGGACACTTCCAAGCCCTTTTCCAACCCTGTGCTCAGGGATGGAACATTCCCCAGGCTCAGCAAGGACAACAAAAGTCCAGCTCAGAAAGTTTTGCCCCTAAATACAAAGGCAGTTGATTAAGGGGGGAGATTCTGCACAGTCAGGGCCGTATGGAACTGCCACCAGACTCAGCAAATAGAGCGGGATTTCTCACCCTTTTATCAGGAAAAAGTCACATAAAGCCACTCCCTGAGCTTGGCTCCATCCCCCTCATCACCCCCAGCCCTGGGGTCAGGGATGAAACAAAACTCAGCCACAGTTCGGGGGTAAAAAAAGAGCTCTGGGTGTAAGTGGCTAAAAAAAAAACACATTAGAGATTTGCAGGACAGCTTCTGGGTTTGGAAATGAGGGAACACAGCAGCAGGATTTGCTCTGACTGGCATTTGGGTTGGGAAAACCTGTTCAGAGCTCCCGCTCATCGCAGAGACATTTAAACTCAGTATTATTTGCTGAACAACAGCTCAGGGAGAGCAACAACCACACTTTTAGGTCGGTGGCAGAGGGAACATTTCCCTGATTGGCATCAATACCAGGATAACCCACGAAAATCAGTTCCATAATCAGAAAATGTAACACGAGGAGTTCACCACAGGGTGATTGTATCGAGTCAGAAGTTGACTGCCCAAAACCCAGCACACCTTTAGTGGTTGGGAAAGACACAGCAGCTTTCAGGGAACTACAGGCTAAGCAAATCCAGTAGGAAAAAAAGAATAAATATATATCACTTATGAGCTTGAGTTAACAGCACTACAGCACACCGACAGCTAGAATGGAGAGAAAAAAATATAAATATCTGGGTTTCTTCTTTTCCATCTCCATTTTGGTTACTCTGTTCCTTTCTCCTCTTCCCCCCACCAAAAAAAAAAGCCCCACAATGAGGTTTTCCAGATGAGTCCATCACAGAAGCCACGACCACCCCCCAGCCCAGCCAGAGCTCCAGTTACAGGACAGAGCCAAGCCTGGGTGTTTTGATCAGGAATTACAGGAAATCAAGCTGGAGTAGGTGTAGTTTCACTCATTTTTAAACAACACCTACTTCTCAAGCAATAAAGGATTGTATTGATGGCTCAATAATTAGGACAATACTTAAGTTCAACCAGTGCTGGTTTTACCCACGGGCATGGCCTGCAGGGTTGGTGAATTGGGAACAGAAAAAGCTCTGGATTGGAAGCGTTAAGCTCTTCCTTGCTCCTTAAGTACAAATTTGGGAAGAATCAAACAAAAAAACCCAGCAATTTTAAGAAGTCTGTGCAAACAGCTGCAACATCCCAGATCCGTGTTCCATTCCTGCAACAAACACGAACAAAGAGGGAAACCTTGGCTAAGCAGCAGCCAAACTCCTGTTTCCCCACAGGGAGTAAGAGGTAACTACCTGCATGGGATCATCAAACTCTCCACAGAAACCTGCTGGAGTGGCCTTGGGATAACACACTTACACCAGTGACAGTTGTCCCCTTGCAGGGTAAGCTCCCAACTGTCCAACTCCCCAAAAACCCCTCGTTATTTCAAGGCAAAGGGGACGCTCTGGCGTGACCTTACCTATCCAAGTCATCTTCCCCAACTAAAATAGGGGGCAGCGGAAGCGGAGGCAAGGTGGAAGTTTTCAGGTGTGGGATAGCAGCCGTCACAGACACTTGGGTTTTTGTAGCCACCTGCACAGAGGACTGGGAGTTCACCTGAGAGGATAAAGTAGACGTCCTTGGGTGGGAGGAGGATGGCAAAGACGTTGGGGCTGGAGGAGGGGCCTGGACAGGAGTCACTTGGGCTGGAGGCAAAGGCGGGACGGCGGGAGACGGAGGCAAAGGCGGTAGCGGCGGAGTCGGAGGTGGAGGGGTGGTGGTGGGCAGGGGTGGAGGGGGGGACTTGATTGAGGGCAGGGGGGGTGGTGGGATCTCCTTCTCCGCTGTGTCTGTCTCCTTTGGAGATACCAGGTCCTCCAGTGCCGCTCCGGGCTTGGAGTCCTTTGTTCCCGAGGGTTTGGAGTCCCGAGCCGGGAGGGGATGTTTGCGCTCCGCGTTCTCCTCCGGCCGGGCCCTCGCCGGCTCGGCGGGGCCCTTGGGCTCGGCGTTGCTGTGCAGTAAGTTCACTGACTCGGGCTCTGGCGGAGCTTTCTCCAACTTAGCAGTTTTGGTGGCTTTTTTAGACTCCGGCCCGGCCTCCTTCAGCTCGGCCAGGCTGTTCTCCTTCCTGGCCAGGAACACCGGGGAGCCTTTCGCCTCCTTCCCGTCCACCTTGGCCGCAGCTGCTGCCGCGGCCGCTCGCTCCTTCTTCTTTCTGCTGAGCTCTGCTCCCAGGCTGGAGTTCAGCGGGAGCCTCGTGGGGGAGATGCTGGAATGGCGGCTGCGGGACCCAGACCTCTGCTTTTTGCTGTGAGATGAGTGCCTCGAGTATCCAGGGCTGCGGCTCCGGGACTTCACGGACTTCCTGGGGGGAGAGAGACACGAAACGAAGCTCCTGTCAAACTCTGAGCTACTCACCGAACCCAGGGCTGGGCAGGTCAGAGGGTCCTCAATGCCTGCCAGGAGAGGCTAAAGCTGCTGCAAGGGGTTTATTGAGGCGATCAGGAGCAGTTTCACAGCCTTCCTGGGCCAGGACCGCCCTCACCATCACACCGACAACACAGAAACGAAGGACCAAGGCTGGACAATCCCCAAGGAAAAGAGGAGATTACGGAGCCATCCTCAGTCCAGAGGATGAGCTGGCAGTTCAGGAATCTTTCACAGGGATTAGGTACAACTTTAAAGGAAACAATGGATAAAACAAGACCAAATCTGCCCCAGGAAATCACACACTTCAAGTTCATTTCCCCCCCTTGCCCCGTTTTTTTTGCTGCCATCAGAACTTGGATTTGCACAGTGTGATTTGGGAGAAAGGAAAAAAAAAACAGCAATTTTTCTGAGGTCTTGGTCTTCCTGTACAATACATGGGCCCTAAGTCAGGTATTGCTGCAGAAAAAATCGCTGAAAGCCTGTGCTGTGAGCAAAGCAAGGCAGGGAACACCTCACACCATCAGGGAGAACCTGCTCAGGAGAGAGAGCAGCCACCACCAGCTCAGGGGAGACCGATGGGGAAACCAGACAAAAAAATAAAATGCAAGTGGAAACTGGAACTTCCAGAGTCCACATCAAAATTCCTGATGAGCCAGAAGCGCTTCCTCCGCTCCAGCAGGAACCAGGATTGGACAGCTGAGACAGCGGGTTTAATGAGACAGGAAAAGCAAACACTGTGAGACCAGACCCTCTAAACGCTGCAGTAGACACAACACTCCGGGATTACTCAGGGCATGTTTGGAAAACATGGAATTCTCCCAGAACACAGTCCCACAGCAGCTACAAAACACACACCTCATCCCATACAGGTCCAAACACAGGCGGCCCTGGGTGGCTGCACGACTTACAGCGAGGTCTGAACTCTTTGTGGGGCCACACAAATTAACAGAGCTCCTGGTTCATCACCACAAACACCTGCCAGGATGTGACTGGGGGGAGATGGGAGATGGCTGCTCCAAGGATCAGCATTCCTCTCTCTCTCTCTCTCTCTCCAACCCCAGGGCTGCACAGGCAAGTCCTCACCTTCAAACTCACAAAATGAACCACAAGGAGGAAAGAGTGGCATCTAAAGCCACTCAGCTGTTTTTGCCTCTCCAACACAGCAGGAGTTCTGCCTCAGGCTTGTCTCTTTTTCCAAGTTTTTTTAGTGTGGGACACAGTTCACCTGCCACCAGGAGCATGGGAGAGCAGTTACCCTTTCCACCACCCTCCAAGACATCTGGGGCTGAGGAAAACATTCCTAATGAATCCTATGGGACCACAGTCAGTTTGGGGTTGGCATTCCCTTCCGGGATGGGCTGTTTAAGGCGCTGCAAGACTCCATTTCTTGCTCCTTGTTTCCCACCCTCCCTCACCATCAACCCCCAACAGTTCCTCCAATCCATGGAATGGGTTGGAAGGGACCTTAAAGTCCATCCAGTCCCAGCCCATGCCAGGGGCAGGACACCTTCCAGCTGTTGTTTCCAAGCCCGTTTTCCAGGCTGGTGTTCACAGCTGCTTTGTCAGACCTGAGAGAGGCCCCACATCCCAAAGCATTCCCGCTTTCCCGGCTCCAGCAACACCCCCAGGAACACACCACTCCAACAAACCTCATCTCCCATCACTGGACCATCAGCAGCCCCAAAAGCACCAATAAGCAACACCCACAGCACCTGCTGAGGGGCCTTTTATCACTGGGTGTCTCCAAACAGATGTGACAGGGGTACACAAGGTGCACAGGCAGGTTTTGCTCCTGGAAGAGAACCCTTTCCATCCTCTGGAATGGGGTTTTTTTTGTGGATTTTTGCCTGCAGCCACTTGTTAGAACTTTTAGCCCTTTCCCCCTTTAATGTGTGTTAAGAGGACTCCACACCTTATTTGCTTTGCCAAAGATTATCCACGATGGATAAGGGGCAATTCAGTGTCACGTGCAGATCTTCTGGATAAAAATGCCCTGGGATTAAAAACCACCTTGTTGTCCCTCTGGAACTGGAAACTAGAAAGGGAAGATACCAACCACGAGGACTGTGAGCTAACACAGAGCTGAGGGTGGTGCCTCACCTAAAAAAAAAAAAATCCAAATAAAAAGCATTATGAGATTCATTTAACTCGCACAAGCAGAAGATTGGAACGGCCTTTGTAAGAGGGAATGCTGGAACCTTCCAGACTCCCCACGCTGAGCCTGGCCATGGTTAATGGGTGTTACAGAGGGGACCTGCAGTCAGGTGGCAAACCCCACTGTTTCTTATTTTTTGAATGGCCAAAGACCTTCCACCACGGCAAGGACCCTCACGACACGGCCACTGCTCACCCCCTGCTATGCTGAGCAGGCAGCACATCCCACCTCCAGCAAGCTGCAGGGCTCTGGAATTCCACCTCCCTGTTCTAGCTGCAGTGACAACAGTCTCTACACAGAATGGCAAAGCACATCTGTTATTTTTCCCCGCTGACCAAATCCTCCCTGTTTCCTGCTTGATGGGAAGAGAGTTGTTTTCCACAGCCGCTGGAAGTGCAGCCCCTCTGGATTTCCTCCAATCAGCACACGGATTCAGTTCCCTAACACCGTGTTTTGGACACGGAGATGAAAGGAAATGCAGAATGCACTAAAAAACCCCCCCTCATATTGTCAGTCGGTGGAAATAACTGAGTGTCCCAGAAAAGCCTGAAGAACGTAAGCCACAGTCAGGTGTTCAGGGCCCGAGTGTGCCACTTAAAGAGGTTTTCTCTCCCAAAAATATTCCTGCCCCTCCACAGGAACCAAGAGAAGGCACTGCCCCAAGTCAGCTGCCTCAGCACAAGGTGAGGGTAAACAGTGAATAACCTCTGCAACCTTATTTTGGTTTGGGGTCCAACGTTGAGCCAAAAAGAGGGACTGTCAGTTCAGGGAAGCAGCACAAAGTTGCTCCCTTAAATCAGGAAAATGTAACTGGATTTCAAAACTCAGAAGCAACCAACCATTTACACAGAGTAAGCTCCAGGTTCTCCTGGGAAGTGGAGAAGGGTCTGTGGGGGAAAACACAGCTCTTGGGATCCCATTGCAGTTCCCAAGGGTTTTCCCCGCTTAGGGCTGAATTGACATTTCTCAAGTGCCACAACACACAATTACATCAATTTACAGACAAATCCTCCCACTGTATCCTTCCTCTTCCAAAATATTAGTAAATAAGGTGTAAGAGCAGCCAAAAGGATGGAGGGGAAGGAGGGGAAAACCCTCCAGGTCTATCCCTGAGGGCCTCTCAGGTGCACTCGGAGAAAACAGGGCAGAGGAGCAGCAGCCTGGAATAAAGAGGTTTTACATAAGAGCTTCCAGGGGGGTAAAACCACCACAGGCCTCCCAGCAAGGACAAAGGCAAGTCCACCACGGAAGGCAGCACTCCTGAAGGGAAGTTTTAGCGACAGAGACCAAATTCCAAGAGCTCTTTGGGAAGTGCTGATCTGGAGGACGCAGCAGGGCTGAGCATTCCCGTGGCCATTGCATTCCAGGTCACATCTGAATTGCCATGGAGCTCCAGCCAAAGCTCCACAGCATCCATGGTGACAACTGGAAGCTCACTGAACACAGGCCAAAGCTAGGGGGGAAGAAAAAAAAGGATCAGTGGTGGCCATGTAACAGGATGATTAATGAAGATCTGAAACAAACCACAAGGAACCACCCTGAAGGGATTGTTTCCTTCTGTAGCAAAGTTGTGGAGTAAAGGAAAGAGGGGAGAAAACGAGAGTTAAACCAAAATCCAGCTGGTTGCTCCTCACCCTTCCCGAATGCCCAGATTCCAGAAGGGAAGGAAGAAACCGAGAAAGGAAAGTTTAGGCTGAGAGATGGAGTTTGCACGTGGCCTCCTCTGATCCAAGGGGAAAGACGAGTCAGTGCAGAAGGAGCGAAATCCACCCGAAATGAGCCCTCCTGAGAAGTGGGATCAGGTTCCCACATGGAATAAGCAGATAAAGGCTTCCAGAAAGAGGTGAAACGGCTCCCCCAGGCTGAGCTCCCCACCAGGTAAAGCGCCTTAGGTCCCGCTCGGGAGCCCAGGGGCCGCTCCAGAGGTGGGTGTAACTTAATCCCAGAGCTCATCCAGCTTCCCTGCCCAGCGCCAACATGGACGCTGCCTCCTGCCACGCTCCAGGTGCCTCCCGAAGCGTGGACACAGCATTCCAAGGGAACTGCCACCACCCCGACCAGAGCAACTCCACACACACCGCTCCAAACTCAGCACCAGTGGGGAGGAAGAAGGTGCATGGAATCGTGGAATGGCTTGGGTTGGAGGGGATCTTGGAAACCATACACTCCCGCTCACTCCCTGCCATGGGCAGGGACACTTTCCACTGTCCAAGGTTGCTCCAACCTGGCCTTGGACTCTTCCAGGGATCCAGGGGCAGCCACAGCTTCTCTGGGCAACCTGTGCCAGGGCCTGCCCACCCTCCCAGGGAGGATTTCCTTTCCTATATCCAACCTAAACCTCTGAAAGCGTTCAATGGGAATCCACTCCCCCTTGTCCTGCCACTCCATGCTCTTGGAAATAATCTTTCCCCACCTTTCCTGGAAGTTCCCTTCACTGAACTTCTTAAGAGTCAAAACCTGAGCTTTCCAAGCCCTGGGATTCAGACACACACACGAGGCCCTGGAATTTTCTCCTAACATCCCACCTAAACCCCCGCTCTTCCCGTACGAACCCCTTTCCCGCTCATCCCATCGCTCCATCCCCTCCTAAATCCTCCCGCCCCACCTTTCCCGTAACTCCCTCCACAGGCACTCCCATCCCCATCCCACCCTTCCCGGGGGGATGAATCCCACGCACCTGGCGATGGGGCTCCTGCTGACGGAGCGCTTGGAGGCGAAGGGGCTGCTGGAGCGGCGGCGCCCGTAGGGGCTCGGGGACCTCCCTCCGTACGAGCCGCTGCCCCTCTCGTAGCTGGACGAGCGGCGGCGGCCGTAGGGGCTCACGGAGCGCTGCCGCCGGCTGTAGGGGCTGGGCGAGCGGGCGTTGCACTGGTAGCCCACGGGCTCCTTGTAGGGCGGGCTGAGCGACTGGCGGCGAGAGGAGCCGCCGGGGCTCTTCCTGTAGGGCTCGTAGGTGCTGGACGTGTGCGAGCGCGGCGGGCTCAGCTCGTACTCCTGCACGTAGGAGGCTCCCGAGGGGCTGTCGTCCAGCTTGGGGCTGTCCGACCACCTCCTGTGGGGGCTCCGCGACTTGCGCTTGGGGCTCTCGAGGGTTTTGTAGCTCTTGGGGGCGTCCCTTTTGCGGTGGCTCTTGCCGCGCTCCTTGTGGCTGGACTTGAGCTCCCGCTCCTTCCTGGACTTCTCCTTGTGCGCCTTGGCCGAGCGCGACTCCTTGTTGCCGCCCTTGGAGGAGGGAGCCTTGGGGTGCTCGTCGCTCTCCGGGAGCCTCTTGGAGGATCCCGAGACCCTCTCCTTGGCGGACCTGCCGGAGGCCTCCAGGCCCTTCTCCAGCTTCCTGTCCTTCTCCGCCTGCTTGCTCTTCAGCAGCTCCCGCAGCCGCTTGTGCTGGTGGTGCCGGTGCTTCTGCGCCCTCTCGCCGCGCTCCCTCCTGTCCTCGCTGTCCCTCCTGTCCGGCCTCAGGGCCACGTCGTCCGAGAAGGTGTCCGAGTCGGAGCTGATGTCGTCGTACTCCACCAGCGGCTTGATCACGGCTCCCAGGGGCGCCGCCGCCTCCTGGGCCGCCAGCGGGGACTCCTTGGAGTGCCTGGATTTGTGCCTCTTGTGCCGGGAGCCCGCGCGGTGCCTGTCCCTGCTGTTGGAGCTGCCCGCCTGCGAGGCCCCGCCGCCGCCGTCCTTCTTGCCCCCATGTCTCTCCGGGTTGGGCATTCCTTCCTTCCCCCCCCCGCTGCGCTTGGGAACGGCCGAGGGGGAACTCCTGGGAACCCCCCCCGGGGCTTCAAACTCCCTCGAACTCCCTCCGCGCCCGCCCCGGGGCCTCGGCCCTCCCTCCTACATGGGGAGCGGGCCGCGAGGCCCCGGCGGAGGCGGGAGGGACGGGGAGGGGGACCCGGGAGGGGAAGGGAGGCCCCGGGAAGGGGCGGGGGAAGGGCCGCGGCCTCACCGCCTCATCCGCGGGGGCCCAGGCCCGGCGCGCGGGGAGGCGGTGCCGGGGGGGGGTCCCCGGAGCGCTGCCCTCCCCCCCCGCGCGGCGTCGGGCGGCGGAGTGGGATCCCCGGGCGAGGGTCCCCGGGCGAAGGGCGGGTCCCGGCGCAGCCGCCCCCGGCCCGGCCCG
>JAYRBT010000081.1:1653732-1667349 GCA_036023395.1 Myiotriccus ornatus | reverse complement strand
ATTTTGGGGGAGTCCCCGCTCCGCCCCCGCCGCCCCGCCGCCGGCCGCCGCCAGCGCCCCGGCATGAAGGCGGCGCCGGGCGGCGCCGAGGGTGAGTGCGGCGCGTGGGGACGGGGGGGGTCGAGGAGCCGCGGGCTGAGGTGTCGCCCTGGAGGGCGTGGAGAGCGAGGGTCGCGGGAGTGTGAGGGGTGTGGGGGTTCTCTGCGAGCGGGGCTGGTTGGGAAAGAGGAGGAGAGGGGACCCCTTGAACCCACATCCCGTTTGAGAGGGCAGCCCCCCAGCCCGTACGAATCCTGCAAACACTCACACAAACATCACGCTTGAGAGAGGACCCCATCAATATATACAAATACATCAAACACTCGTGCAGATACCCCATTTGAGAGGCGATTCCATCAATATGTACAAATGTACCAAATACCCGTAGAAATGCCCAGTTTGAGGGGGGGTCCCACACTCGTGCTCTCCCCTGACTGTCCCTGTCCCCCAGAGGCGGAGAAGCTGAACAAGATGAGCTCCCTCCTGGAGAGGCTCCACGCCAAGTACAGCCAGAACAGGCCCTGGACAGAGACCATGAAGCTGGTCCGGCAGGTCATGGTGAGGATTCCCAGGCTCTGGTTTCTTTTTGTGGTGGTTTCTCACATCTCCTCAAGGTGTTTCTGTTTTGCCCGAGGTTCCACTCCCTCCTGGCTCACTGGGGTTGAGGGGTGTCAGTCCCTCCTTGATGAGCCTTTGCCTTTGCTAATTACACGTTAATTCTCAGCTCAGTGCCAGGAAAAAAAGGGTCAAACTTGTATTTTCTATTTACTGCTTCAAGATGCTGTTTCGTAGAGCAATTTGCTCCCTATTCGGTGATGTTGAACGCTCGGTCAAAAATTAGTTTGAAGTATTAGTTTGAAATATTAGTCTCTGGGGGAGAGGGGAGAGCTCCAGCGAAGCCTTTTGCACATATCCAGGTGCTAAAAGTGTGTCTGGCTCCTTATTTCTCTATTATCTCCTCTATACCTCTGAGTTAGACCTGTTACAAGTTGCTACAATCTCTTCTCCCAGCTCAGCAAGTTGCCAGAAAGCAAATAAAACAATTCCAGGGCTCCCTCTGTTATCTGCTCCCAAGGCAGGTGCTGTTCTCCTACAGGAATCAACATGATGTGGTTTGGGGACGAAACCTAACCTGCTTTTAGTTACCTAAATAAACCTCACTTGGCTGCACAAAAGTTGCAGTAATTCCCGCTTTCCCGAGGAATCCACGGAAATGATCCTTTTCTTTCTTCTTTGTGGCCAAGGAAAAGCGGGTTGTGCTGAACTCAGGGGGGCACCAGCACCTGGTGAGCTGCTTGGAGACGCTGCAGAAGGCCCTGAAAGGTTGGTGTGTCCTCTGGCTGGTGAAATCCTGTGGGGATGCTCCCTAAAAACACGCAGGGGTGCTGCTGGCACCTCTCCTGGTGCTCACATGGACATCAGCACGCCGAGCTCAGAGCCAGCAGCACCAGGCAGGGCTGGCTGTGGCTGTCCCAGCCCTGGAAGTGTCCACGGCCAGGTTGGACGGGGCTTGGAGCGACCAGGGATAGGGGAAGGTGTCCCTGCCCATGGCAGGGGGTGGCAATGGGTGGGTTTTAAGATCCAGGGAATTTTGAATCCATCCCTGGATTCCACTTGCAGCAGAAGTTCCCTTCTCTCTGTGCAGCTTGGGAAGGTCCTGCTCTCTCAGTGCGGGTGGTTCTGCCTGTGCTGGAGCTCAGATCCTCCATAGCTGCACGTGGGGAGGAGTGAGCAGGCACGGGGGAGGGACCGAGTGCCTGAGATTGGGTTTATTGCTGATTTGTTCCTTGGGGAATGTCGGGTCGCTCCAGTGAGCCCTGTTTTCGTTCTCTCCCCAGTCTCGTCCCTGCCTGCCATGACAGACCGCCTGGAGTCCATCGCCAGGCAAAGCGGGTGGGTCCCCTTGAGCTCCTGGCCAAGACCTTCCCTGCCCACATCAGCCCCTGCTGCTGCTGCTTGGGCTGGGGGCTGTGTGTGCATCTCACAGCAATGTTCTGTTTTCTCTGGAAAGCCTGGGATCCCACCTCAGCGCCAACGGCACCGAGTGTTACATCACCTCGGACATGTTCTACGTGGAAGTGCAGCTGGATCCCACCGGGCTGCTCTGTGATGTCAAGGTGGCCCACCATGGAGAGAACCCCGTGGTGGGTGTTCCTGGCAAAGAGGGTGGGAATGCCTTTGTGGTTCTGGGATTGCCGTTTACCTCCCTTCTGTCTGAGCAGAGGAAATGGGTTGTGTTTGATGTTCCCCAAGAGCTGGAGTTACACCTTTGCTGGTCGTTCTAGTGGGAAGTAAAACCCTCCATGGAGTAGTTCGCCCCTGGGGGATAAGCTGATTGATTTACAGTGTGGATTTATGGCTGGAAAAGTTATTTGAGGAAGTTCTTTCTGTGATCCTGGGAATTTTGTGGAAGTTATCGCTGTGTTTCTGAGGAAAGGAAAGGGAAATTAATGGAATGGAAAGTACTGAAAGGGAGAATGCTGGAAGAAAATGGCTTTACTGCCCTTCTGCACATGGAGGAGAATTTGAGCTTGGTATTAGATTGGCCTAGAACTAGAACCAGAGCCAGGAGTGGGTGTGGGCATTGGGTTGTTCCTCAGGAAGAGCTGATGCTCAGGAATTTCACTCTCCTGATATTTTCCAGTTGCTGTGCTGCACAAAGCCTGAAATCACTGCATCCCACACTGATACCCTTGTTCTTTCCTTTCCAGAGCTGTCCAGAACTGGTGCAGCACCTGAGGTGAGTAACGAGGTTTGGTGGTTGTGTTTTGTGACAGGTTTCTCGTTGCTGTGGTGATCTGATGGTATTTCTGCCTGGAAACACAAAGTGTTTCATAACTGCTCCTTCCCCACAAAGTCTCTCCCTTTCTCCAGGGGATTTGCTGGCTTTGGTTCAGATCCTTGTGACTGTGGCTGCTGTGCAAGGTGTCTCCAAAACTGCAGCACGGCTTTAATATCTTTTAAAGGACACGTTTTGTAGCTTTTAAGTAGCAAAAATCTCCCATGAAGTGACTCTGTCTGCATTAACACCACTTTTCATAAAAACCCCTTACCTGTTACAAATTTGAATACTTGATAACTTTCCCTCCCTTTTCCTTTCAGAGAGAAAAATTTTGATGAGTTTTCCAAGCATCTGAGGGGGCTCGTGAACCTGTACAAGCTGCCAGGAGAGAAGTGAGTCTGGAATGCATTTGCATCCCCATACCTAAAATCAAACAGGCCCAGACTACATTCAGTTATATCCACACACTTCCAAGCTGTAGGTTTGCACTGCACAGTTCGAGTTTTCTTATGTTGTTCTGTTGTTCTTCTTCTTTTTCCTCAGCAAACTTAAAACTAAGATGTACTTGGCTCTGCAGTCCTTGGAGCTGGATCTGCAGAAGATGGCTGGCATGTATTGGTAAGGATGGTTTTATGTGTGTAAATGAATGCTCAGGGCTTGGAGAAACTCCTTTTTAGCTGCAGAATTTGACTGAGAGAGAGTCGAAAAGGCAAAATAAAATGTTTGTAAACAGATGGATTCCCAAGAAACTGGGAAACTTCTGACTGTGTTTCACTGCTGTAGGTTTGGTGGATAAACCAGCCATGCTCTAGAGAGCAAAGTAGCTTTTCTTTTGCCTGTAACAGTGTAAAGTTTAGAATCGCTCCCTCGGTGTGACCCACAAATGTGTATTTTGAGCTAAAATTCTGGACTCGGCATGCGGGTTTTGGCTTGTTACGAACCGATTTCCTCTCTTGCAGGCAAGCCACCAATGCCAGCCCCCTCGACAAGATTCTCCACGGCAGTGTTGGTTATCTCACCCCCAGGAGCGGAGGTACCTGTGCCTGACACTTCAAAAAAGGAATTAATCACAATTCCCTCGCTGGGGGCCCCCTTTGCGGGCGTTGCTTTCGCACGAGCTGGGGGCAGAGACAGAAAATAACAACCAGACTGAAAAGGGGCACAAGGGGGTTGAGTGTTTGTGTGGTCCTGGGGGGTCGGCAGTGAGCAGGTTGGTTGTCAGGATGCCTGACCACAAGCTCCTGTCCCCCAGGTCTCCTGATGAACCTCAAATATTACGTGTCCCCCTACGATTTATTTGAGGACGGCAGCGGAGCCCCCGTGATCCTGCACGAGAACAATGGTAGGTCAGCTCTGCGAGTGGGGGTGGGCTCCTGCTGCCTGAGGGAGGGGAGGAGGAAGCACAGCTCCAGACTGGCACCCTGGAATATGGGAAAGTCACAGCTTGGCTTACTGAGGACACGGGTTTGGTGAGCCCGGGTGTAAAGGCTGGCCCAGGCCACCATTGTCTTGAACCTTGTGGCTGGAGGTAGGACTGGGGTGACAGTCCTGAGGCAGATCCTTTGTCCTTAGGGGGAATCTCATTTTAAAATAGAATAATCCTTTGAAACCGCACAGCCAGTATCTGAGCTCTCTGCTCTCTCAGATCTATCCTGGTTCTTCTTCGGTCACTGAAGTTTACTTCCATATTACGGAGTGAATCATGCAGGGTGTGATCCTTGGGGTGTCCTGGGCAGGGCCAGGAGTTGAACTCAGTGATCCTGATGAGTCCCTTCCAACTCAGGATATTCTGTGATTCCATGATTTATTTTGTTACTGGAATAGAAACATAGAGTCACACAGAAGGGTTTGGGTTGGAAGGGACCTTAAAGCCCACCCAGTCCCACCCCCTGCCATTCCACCTTCCACTAGAGACAAGGTTTCTCCAAGCCCTGTCCAACCTGGCCTTGGACACTTCCAGGGCTGGGGACTTTATTTAATTCATGAAGTATTTCACGTATAAAACTTGCACTGGTGGTTTTTCCCATCAGCTGACGTTGTTGTCGGGCTCTTTCCCTGCAGTTCCTCGCTCACTGGGTATGAACGTGTCCGTGACAGTCGAGGGCACCATGACCATGCACAAGCTCCCCATTGCTCCGCTGATCATGGGCTCCCACCCCGTGGACAGCAAAGGGTAAGGTCAGGGCAGGGCTCCAACGCCCCATCCTCAGCTGCAATCAGAGAGGGGAGGTGGCTGTGTGATGTAAATGATGTATGTGCTGTCTCTAAGCCAAGAAATGCCTGTTTCAGGACTCTGACGTGCTTTGGAGCAGTGTCTTTGTTTTTGATGTGCCTTTGAGCAAACATTAATGCCACGTTAGGCGCTCACAGCAGCAGCCAGAACCGTGCCCTGCTCCTAATTCGACCTTTCCCCCCCGCAATGTCCCAGGACCCCGTCCTTCTCCTCCATCACCAGTGCCAACAGCGTGGATTTACCAGCCTGTTTCTTCCTGAAGTTCCCACGTCCCATCCCGGTGTCTCGAGCGTTCATTCAGAAACTTCAGAGCTGCACAGGTGGGTTGCAGACCCATCAGACACACCCCTGGGGTTCAATGGATGTCCCCTTGGTTCCTGTCAGTAAATGCTGCTGATTTTTAACACGTGCCAGGGGATTTGCGGGAAAACCTGGACAGTCTCCTCCTGGCTCCTGCCGTCACCCTGTGCCCTCTTGTCCCCTCAGGGATCCCGCTGTTTGACACCCCGCCCACGTTTGTTCCCCTGTACGAGCTGATCACGCAGTTTGAACTCTCCAAGGAGGCCGATCCCCTGCCCTTGAACCACAACATGCGTTTCTATGCCGTAAGTGTGCAGTCCCAGCCGGCCTGTTGCACTCTGGGGTCAGCACTCGGGGGGGGTTCAGCTGTTCCAACCCAAACCATCCCATAATGAACATGGTAATTAGGAAAGTTCGGTGAGGAGAAACGCTTGGTGGTTGGGATGCAGCTGCAGGGAGGAGAGCAGAGGTGTGGGGCTGAGCCTGCCCAGAATGTGTCCCTTCCTCTTGTCCAGACTGTGGTGTGTGGCTGAATAAATTGCATCAGTTTGGGAGAAATCCTGACTCTTAAATTTGTCTCCTGTCAACTCCAGAGGATTTTCCCTCTGGAAGGGCTGCCGCGCCATGTGAAACTGTTTTAGTGGGAACAGCGAGTGCTGTCGGGCAGTTCCACTTCTGAGGAGCCAAAATCACGTTTTCCTTGTTCAGATTGGAAGGAAAACATTCTCACTGTTTGTCCCTTTCAGCCAGAAAGGTGGTTTGGTGTCACTGTGGATCTGGGCACTGCTCTGCCCTTCTAAATGTCCATCATCCCCTTCCACCCAGTTGGAGTAAAGCCCAAATTGTGTGTCAGGCTCTTCCAGGACAGCAGCACTGTTACTTCCTGAACAAGGACGCCCCTCTCCCGGATGGAAGGAGCCTCCAGGGCACTCTGATCAGTAAAATCGCCTTCCAGCACCCGGGCAGGGTTCCCCTCATCCTCAACCTCATCAGGCACCAGGTAGCCTACAACACCCTCATCGGCAGCTGCGTCAAGAGGACAGTCCTCAAGGAAGGTGGGTGCCACAGCCAGTGGAATCTGATGTGGGGATCATAAACCCTGGCTACTTTTCCCAGGCGTAGGAATAAAAAACGAGGTCTGAGCTGCTTGGCTTATTTTTCTCCCTGGTTCATCTCCCACGTTCCCTCAGTTACCAGATCCTGTATCTTTCAGATTCTCCCGGGATCCTGCAGTTCGAGGTTTGCCCTCTCTCCGACTCCTGCTTCAGTGTCTCCTTCCAACACCCCGTGAACGACTCCCTGGTGTGTGGTAAGTGGGCTCAGTGACAGCAGGAGGGGGTTTTTGGGAAGGCTGGCCAGGGTCTCCTTCCCCTGTGTGCAGGGCTCTGATCTCTCCCAAACTCTCTCTTCCAGTGGTGATGGATGTGCAGGACTCCACCCACGTGAACTGTAAGCTGTACAAGGGGCTGTCTGATGCCCTCATCTGCACAGATGATTTCATTGCCAAAGTTGTTCAAAGGTAAGCTGGACTCTTGTCCTCCCTGAGCAGAATGTGGTGGCATCACTGACTTTTTGAGCACCCTGGTCTAGTGGAAGGTGGCCCTGCCCATTGCAGGGGGTGGAACTGGGTGGGCTTTAAGGTCCCTCCCGACCTTTCAAACCGTTCCATGAGTCTATGATTGCATCCTGTGCTTGTGAACTACAAGATGATGATCTCTCAACTGTGAGTTGTTGGAGTTAATTGCTTCTCTGGGATTGCAAGGAGGTGCATAAAGGCACACAGGCGGCTGGGTAAGCCTGGTGGGATAAGTGTAAATCCAAGCAGAACAGGAGGATAATACCTGCTGTGGAACCCTGCTGCTCTCCTGTGCAAGCCCCTCAGTGGTTGTTTGGCAGCTGGTGAAGGTGTAAATCCCTGCAGTGCCCTCTCCTGACCCCTCCCTTGCTGTGTGTTGCAGATGCATGTCCATCCCTGTGACCATGAGGGCGATCCGTAGGAAAGCAGAAACCATTCAAGCTGACACCCCAGCCCTGTCCCTCATTGCAGAGACAGTGGAAGACATGGTGAAGAAAAACCTGCCCCCCGCCAGCAGCCCAGGGTATGGCATGACCACAGGCAGCAACCCAATGAGCGGGACCACCACCCCAACCAACACTTTTCCTGGGGGGCCCATCACTACTTTGTTTAACATGAGCATAAGCATGAAAGAGAGGCATGACTCGGTGGGCCATGGGGAGGACTTCAGCAAAGTGTCTCAGAACCCTATTCTCACTAGTTTGTTGCAGATCACAGGGAATGTGGGGTCAACCCTTGGCTCAAGTCCGACCCCCCCCCACCACACACCACCACCAGTATCCTCACCTGCCAGCAACACCAAGAACCACCCCATGCTCATGAACCTCCTTAAGGAGAATCCCCCTCAGGATTTCTCCACCCTGTATGGGAGCAGCCCCCTGGAAAGGCAGAACTCTTCCTCTGGCTCCCCCCGAATGGAGATGGGCCCCGGGGGGAATAAGCAAAAGAAAAAAAAGTCCCGCGTGCCGGCCGACAAGCCCAAGCACCAGACTGAGGACGATTTCCAGAGGGAGCTCTTCTCCATGGACGTTGACTCCCAGAACCCCATTTTTGACGTGAACATGACTGCAGACACCCTGGACACCCCCCACATTACTCCAGCCCCCAGCCAGTGCAGCACTCCCCCCGCCACCTACCCCCAGGCGCTGCCCCACGCCCAGCCCAGCATCCAGAGGATGGTCCGTCTGTCCAGCTCCGACAGCATCGGGGCCGACGTCACCGACATCCTCTCGGACATAGCGGAGGAGGCCTCCAAGCTGCCCCCCAGCACTGAGGACTGCCCGCCTATGGGGACTCCGGTCCGAGATTCCTCCAGTTCAGGACATTCCCAAAGTGCCCTCTTTGACCCCGATGTATTTCAGGCCAACAGCAGTGAGAACCCCTACACTGACCCCGCAGATCTGATTGCTGATGCCGCTGTGAGCCCCAACAGCGACTCCTCCAACCATTTCTTCCCGGACGGAGTCGATTTCAACCCTGACTTGCTCAACAGCCAGAGCCAGAGTGGTTTTGGGGAGGAGTACTTTGATGAGAGCAGTCAGAGTGGAGACACTGATGATTTCAAGGGCTACGCCTCCCAGGCTCTGACTAACTTAGGGGTGCAGGTCCTAGGGGCTGACGGGGGGGAGAATAAATTTAAGGGGAGCAATCCATCGGACACGGTGGATTTCAGTATTATTGCAGCTGCCAGCAAAGCTCTGGGCTCCTCTGACATCATGGAGCACCACAGCGGAGGTCAGAGCCCCTTGCTGAACACGGGGGATCTGGGAAAGGAGAAGTCTCAGAAACGGGTAAAGGAAGGCAATGGGTCTGGAAGTGCCATGGCAGGGGCAGGGATAGACGGGAAGCCAGGGAAGCGCAGCCGGACACCGTCCAGTGATGGGAAAAGTAAGGAGAAACTCCCGAAGCGGAAGAAGCAGGAGACAGATGGGAAGTCTCCATCTCACAGTTCATCAAACAGGCCCTTCACACCACCAGCCAGCACAGGTGGGTCCAAATCTCCAGGGAGTTCAGGCAGATCTCAGACTCCTCCCGGCGTAGCCACTCCCCCCATTCCAAAAATAACCATCCAGATCCCCAAAGGAACGGTGACTGTTGGCAAACCGTCGTCGCACGGCCAGTACACGAGTAGTGGTTCAGTCACCTCCTCCAGCAGCAAGAGCCATCACAGCCATTCTTCCTCCTCCTCATCTTCTTCCTCCTCTTCGACCTCAGGCAAAATCAAAAGTAAATCAGAAGGGTCTTCTGGCTCAAAGATGAGCAGCAGCCTCTACTCGGGCCAGGGCGGCTCCGGGTCGGGTCAGTCCAAGGGCTCGGCCCAGTCGGTGGGAAAGCCGGGATCGTCACCCATCACCAAGCACGGCCTCAGCACCGGCTCTGGCAGCGCCAAGATGAAACCTCAAGGAAAGCCATCATCGCTCATGAACCCTTCCATGAGCAAACCCAACATCTCCCCATCCCACTCGCGGCCCTCGGGAGGGTCTGACAAACTTGCCTCTCCCATGAAGCCCGTCCCAGGCACTCCCCCGTCGTCTAAAGCGAAGTCCCCCATCAGTTCGGGCTCTGGTGGGTCCCATATGTCTGGGACTGGGTCAGGCTCGAGCATGAAATCCTCTTCAGGAATGGGATCCTCTGGGTCCATGTCACAGAAACCACCTCCCTCATCAAATTCCTCCACGGCATCTTCTGCTTCCTTCTCGTCCAGCGGGTCTTCCATGTCCTCCTCGCAGAACCAGCATGGAAGTTCCAAGGGCAAGTCTCCCAGCAGAAACAAGAAGCCCTCCCTGACTGCAGTCATAGACAAGCTGAAGCACGGGGTGGTCACCAGTGGGCCCGGCGGGGATGACCCCATGGATGGACAGATGGGGCCCAGCTCCAACTCCTCAGGCCACGCCGTGTCCTCCAAACACAACATGTCTGGGGGGGAGTTCCAGGGCAAACGGGAGAAGAGCGACAAGGAGAAATCCAAGGTCTCCGTTTCCGGAGGGTCCGGCGACTCCTCCAAGAAGAACTCGGATTCCAAAAGCGTTGGGAGCACCGGGGTGGCCAAAATCATCATCAGCAAACACGACGGTGGCTCCCCCAGCATCAAGGCCAAAGTCACCCTGCAGAAACCCGGGGAGGGCGGCGGGGACGGGCTCAGGCCCCAGATGGCCTCCTCCAAAAGCTACGGATCCCCCCTGATCAGCGGGTCCACCCCCAAGCACGAGCGCTGCTCCCCCAGCCACAGCAAATCCCCGGCCTACACCCCCCAGAACATCGACAGCGAGAGCGAGTCGGGCTCCTCCATCGCCGAGAAGTCCTACCAGAACAGCCCCAGCTCCGACGACGGCATCCGGCCCCTGCCCGAGTACAGCGCGGAGAAGCACAAGAAGCACAAAAAGGAGAAGAAGAAAGTGAAGGACAAAGACCGGGACAGAGAGCGGGACAAGGACAGGGACAAGAAGAAGTCCCACGGGATGAAGCCGGAGAGCTGGTCCAAGTCCCCGATCTCGGCGGAGCAGCCGCTCTCCATGGCCGGCAGTGCCATCCTGGCGGCCGAGAGGCCGTCCCGGGCCAGCCCCGAGTTCCTCATCGGGGAGGAGGACGACGATCTCATGGACGTGGCTCTAATCGGCAATTAGTCCTCGGAGAGGAGCTGTCTGCAGGGTCCTGGGGGGGAAGGAAGGAAGGAAGGATCCATCCCAAACCCGCCACGGGTGTGTGTTTGGGGAGGGGGAAAAAAGTATTTCCAAGATTTTCAGATCTCCGGGGTCTGAGCAGAAGGTGTGAGTGCCAGCACGTGCAGGCACTTCGGCTCATCCCGAATTTACAAGTGTTAGCATCCCACTGGCAGAGTCCCCGAGTGCAGGAATGTGGGAGCAGCCCCCGAACTGGGGCCAACACAGACATAGGCCGGTCTGGGACATCCCAGTCCCTCTGCCCTCTTCCCATTCAGGATAAGTTCCTTTTGGATGTAGGAAATTTTAAAGCAATTATTTTAGGAAATGTTTTTAAGGGGTCGGGTTTTATTCTTTGCAAGAAGGAAAACCGTTAAGGGTTTTAATTTATTTTATTTCCATTTCTTCATCCAGTGCCTGACTCAGGGCAGGCTCTGTGTCCTCCTGGAGATCAGGATTTTATCCCAGGTCGCAGCACTGAAGGATTTCTGCCTTGGGTTTGACTTCCCTTTCCTTTTAGCTATTTATTCAGCTCCACACAGGGAACGCCCTGTGCTCCTTGTTTTCCCCAAAGGGAATTTGGGCAGCCCCGGTGATGTTGGTGACGTCCTGGCACGGTGGAATTCCAGCAGATCTCGGTTGGAAAGGGACTCCTGTCTCCATCCAAGCGCTGCTTCCCTGTGAGCTTCCCTGGAATCCCCTCGTGCTCCTCAGCTGGGAATTGTGGTCACACACACAGGGATTAGTGTGGTGTCCTGCTTGGCGCTGGCACTGCCTGGAGAGCAGTCCCTGAGCGGCTCAGCTGGGATAAGAGCTGCAGCAGAAGCACCGATTCCCTTAAAACATGGATTTTTCCCTCCTGGCTGGGATGAGGAGTGTGACTCAGGCGTCCTCTGCGGGCCGGTCTCGTGGTCCCTGGAAGGAAAGGAGGCTCAGGGGAGTGGTTTTATTTTTAAAAGCAGTTCCATCTGATTCACTCGAGAGGAATGTGGGAAATCGGGAGTTCTGCAGACACATCTCCTTTGGGATGGTGGACTGAAAGGGGTCCTGCTCCCGTTGGAATTTGCTGTCTGTCCCTGGAGACCGGGATTTCCCTGTGGGAACGAGGTTCTGCTTCGCCTTTGGGGCTGCAGCGAGAGAAGGTGTCAAGGATTTGAGTTCCCTTTAAACCCCCTGAGATTTTCTGTCCTGGGCTCACCCCAGGGATACCCCAGGAAAGCTGTTTCTTTTCCAGCTCTTTGGAAAGGCCAAGGTCTTTGTCCCGTTAATTGTAGGGATTTTTCACCTCTTCCTCCTGCCTCCAGCTGAATTCCAGGGCTGAATTTATCCCGAGCCCCACCAGCTCTGGAGAACTTGCCCTTCCTGTGTTATCCAGTATTGATCCTTCATCCTGGGCACTGCAGCCTCCCCCTCCCCAGCGCTCCAGGGGCTGGAACGATAGGAAAATGGGAAACAAATCCCAACCTGGAGCAAATCCCGTTATCCCACACAGCATTGGAATCATGTGAGTGCCACGAGGAGGATGTTAAGGAATACAATCCCAGAGGAATTTACCTGGAGACCCTGCATTGGGAATGACGCTGGGAGGGATCCTGGCCCCTCTCCCATGTTTATTTAGCCTGGTTTTATGACGAAACCCCCTTTGATCCCTTCCCAGCCTTCCCAAAGAAGAGCTTTCAAGTGGAATCCGGGCTGGGAATCCCCCAGGAGCCGTGTTTTCCTGCTTGGAAACACACTAAAAATTGGAAGGAAATCCCATCCGGCGGCAAAATGAACACAAAAAATGTGTTTTAAAGGAACAAACTGCGCACGTTTCCTTTCCCCTCGCCCAGACCAAAGCTCAGTATCCAAAATTCCCCCCTGTGGAAGGTGGGAACAGAGGGAACAACGTCTCCTCTGGCCGCTGCCAGAGGCGCAGGTCCCAAATTTAAAGCTTTTCCCCCCCGTTCTGGTGCCCTGTCCCCTCCCAGTGACAAGTCCTGTGAGGTAACTGAGGTGTGAGGCCACACAGAGGCTCTCTGGGCTCCGAGAAACGGTTTATTTTTGAGCTATTTTTGCTTGTTCTCAATGATTTTACATCTTTCAGTATTTTGGAAAGATTGAAGTGACAATGAAAAAATGTGAGCCAAATCTTTTAATCTCAGATGGTGAAGCCAATGCGGAGATTAAAAGGAACTGGTTCTTTCCTCGCTGATCATAATGTACATAAACCCCTGGGCTGGAAAAAGCGCTGGAATTGTAAATAATCCCGGCTCCCGCAGCGGCTTTTTGGGGTGGAAAGCGGAATTTTGACCTTTTTTGGAAATATTGCAGAGATCACATTTATTTACATGCGAATAAACCCGTTTGGTACAAAGAGCTCTCGTGGGTTTTTTGGGTGTGGGGGGGACGGGGAGTTGTGGGGGGGGCGATCCTCGCCACGCTTGATTTTCCCGCGGGAATGACATCATCGTGACGTCGTGCCTGCGCGCGGCGCTGATTGGCGGAGCGCGGCGGTCCCGGAAGGGAGGGGCGGGGGACGCCCCCCCCCCCAACCCGGGACCCCCCGAACCCCGCAGCCCCCCCGGGACCGGGGGGACGATCCTGCGGGTCCCGGAGCCCCCCGGGAAAAGGGAGGGGGGGGCAGCGCCCCTGGCCCCCCCACTCCCCAGCCGGGGGAGGGGGCTGCAGGACCCTGGCGGCGGCGCGATGGGGGCGGCGGCTTGTGGGGTAGGTGGGGGGGCAGCCCTGGGGTGTCCCCTGAGCCCCCTCCCCTCTGAGCTCCCCCCGGCATAGCCCCGGCCTCTTCCCCGGAGCAGCCCCGGGCCCGAACCACCTCATTCTTTTCCCCCCCTCCTCGCCCCCCCCGGGGCAGCCCCTCTGCCCGTTCCCCCCATCCCCTCGCCCCCCCCGGGGCAGCCGCTGTCCCGGACCCCCCGCCCGCCCGGATCGCTCTCTCCTTCCCCTCGTCCCCCCCCCTCTCCTTCCGCGGGGCACCCGGACCCCCGTCCATCCTCCCCTTTCCCCCTCCACCTCACTTGTCCCTCTC
>JAYRBT010000081.1:1630181-1644217 GCA_036023395.1 Myiotriccus ornatus | reverse complement strand
CTCCCTGTGAGGGTGGGCAGGCCCTGGCACAGGTTGCCCAGAGAAGCTGTGGCTGCCCCAGCCCTGGAAGTGTCCCAGGCCGGGTTGCAGCAACCTGGGCTGGTGGAAAGTGTCCCTGCCCGTGGCAGGGGGTGGGACTGGATTATCCTTAAAGCCCTTCCAAGCCATTCCATGATTCCATGACCCAGACCTGCAGGAGGGAGAGAGCCAAGCCTCCCTAATCCCCTGCCCTGCGGGGCCTGGCCCGTGGCAGTGGCACGGCCAGGTGAGGGGCTGCAGCAGTGGCACAGTGCTCTGTGCTTTAGCTGCCGGCCCAGGGGCTGTGCCACCTTCCCTCTCTCAGCCCTGTTCACGTCCCCCTGGGCAGCTGGGACACAGCTGGGGGACACAGAGACACCTGCTGTCACCTGGCCTGGGTGGGGCCGCAGCTGCCCCAGTTTGGGTGGCTCTGCCCTGTAATGAAGGGCTGACACAACCAGGCCTGAGCAGCAGCTCCGTGTCCTCCCGGGGGATCAGCCCCACAGGGGGCTGCTGTGGGAGCAGAGCTGAACTTTCAGTGTTCTGAAAGGCAGAGGGAGGGTTATTACACCAAGGGGACGCTCACACCTTGTGCTGGGTGAGAGGCTGTGACAGCTCTGGCTTCTGTGCTCATAAACCTGCCTGGTTTCATGGAATCCCAGAGTGGTTCGGGTTGGGAGGGAGCTGAAATCCCACCCACTCCCACCCACTGCCACGGGCAGGGACACCTTCCCCTAGCCCAGGTTGCTCCAACCCGGCCTTGGGCACTTCCAGGGCTGGGGCAGCCACAGCTTCTCTGGGAAATCCATCCCAGCCCCTCACAATATCCAGTTCCCAATATCCCTTCCCAGTATCCAGTTGGACTTCACACACCAGCAAACCTGGCCCCTGGTGGCCCATCCTGTGCTTCAGACGTGCTGCAATACCTACATCCAAGAAAAATACCTTTCTCTGTGTCCTGACCAAACTAATTTATTCCACTGGACACCACCCGGTGTCAGGGATGATGCAAGAGACATTGGGAAAAGCAAACTCCAGGCTTTGGGGTTTTTATCCCTAGAAACATTCTGAAAGCCTGGAAGTCCAGAACAGCCTCTTCCGTTTTTTATTTTTTTTTCAGAGCAGTTTTATTTTTGTGAGGACTTGCCAGAGAGTCACCATGTCCACTGATATATTTAGCTGTGAGTGCTGCTGTGACTTCGCAAAAAATCCCAGTCCCAGCCTGTTTTTTCGCCCAGCCTCGGCCATCTGAGCCCCCCCAAGCTCCGAGGGGAGGCTGGAGAAAATGGCTCTGGTGATGTCCCCTGTCCCCTGGCACTTCCCAGCCTCCCAGGGGAGCGGGAATTCCAGAGGTTCTCCCATGGAGCACGTCCTGCCTGGTCCCTCCCCCTCCCCCCGTCAGGATTTAAGTCCAAGGACTATTTTTAGCCAGACAAAAAAAAAAAAACAAAAAAAAACCCAAACATTGCTTTAGATTAGTGCTGGTCAAAGGGAAACTCCTGAGGCTGGGATTTGTGCTGGGATCGAGGTGGGATGTTCCTGCTGAGGGGTTCCATGGGCAGCAGTGGAGTTCCCTGGGATGAGGCAGAGGAGGTTGTGGCTGCTTTGGAATCTCAGCTTTAATCTCTTCTCTCCTGCTCTGGATCCCCTTTGGGAGTCTCCTCCAGCTTCTGATTTGCTCCTTTAACTTCTCCTACCCTTTTTTTAGGGAGGAGGGTGCTGGCCTGGACAACAGTGGGAAAGGGGATGGATGTGTTGGTTTAACTGTGGGAAGAGAATAATCCCTGTGCCTTTCCCCCTCCCTGGAGCTTTCCGTGGTTTCCTGGATTTCCCAGCTGAGCAGCTCAGCCATTTCATTAGCTGATCCCATCCCAGAGTGGGCACGTGCTGCTTTCCCAGCCTTGGGAATGTCTGTCCCTCCTGCTGTGGCTCTGCAGAGTCACC
The DNA here is from genome assembly GCA_036023395.1 of Myiotriccus ornatus. Taxonomy (NCBI): domain Eukaryota; kingdom Metazoa; phylum Chordata; class Aves; order Passeriformes; family Tyrannidae; genus Myiotriccus; species Myiotriccus ornatus. Next base: position 1,642,255 of record JAYRBT010000081.1, on the reverse strand, counting down.
TGCCAGGAGCTGGATGGTGGCTGGTGACTCCAGGAGGTGCCCCTGTCTCCCAGGGAACGGCCCTCCCGGAGCTCTGGGAGCTGGGAATGGCACAACTCCACTCTAATTAGCAGCAAATTGCCTGTCTGGTTCCTGTTCAGGACCTGCCAGCTTGTGATGTCTCTGGTGGGAGGTGATAAAAGTGTCTGTGGGGGGAAGACAACACTTGTGCTGGGTGAGATTTTGGGAAGGAGCGCGGGAGAGTTCGTGTCCCGCTCCGGTGTCTTGGGATAACTCAAAGGCAAGCTGTGGTTCAGGAACACAGCTTTTGGGCTGGGCTCCAAAGGCCTTGGGTTTGGTGTTCTCTGGTGTTGATGGTGTTACCGAGTGCCCAGTTTTTAATCCCTGGTTGGAGCTTTTAAAAGGCAGCACGTTGGATTTTCAGGTTGCATTTCAAGCTGAGATACGGCGGGTGCTTTGGTGGGTGATGGGATTGGATCCCTGCTCAGGAGCGGGATATTTGGAAGGGGATGGATCCACGTTCAGGTACAGGATAGTTATGAGGTGGTTGGATTGTATCCATGCTCAGGGACAGGATATTTGGAAGGTGATGGGATTGGATCCCTGCTCAGTACAATTTGAAAGCCGGAGCACAAGATTTATCTGTTAAGAACTTACTGGACCAGATGTCTGGAAACAGCCTTGTTATCCAGCCACCTCTTCCCTGGGATTTCTTCCCTTGGAAGTGTGGCTGACCTGTGGGACCTGTGCTTGTTTGCAGATGTTCTCAAACAACGATGAGGCCGTGATCAACAAAAAACTGCCCAAGGAGCTGCTGCTGCGGTGAGTCCCTGCCACGGGGGGGGTGGGATTTGGGGGTTTGCTGTTTGAGCCTGGACTGGGTCACTCCTAAAACCCTCCCCAAAAGACAGCAGGAGGTCCAAGGTCTGTGCAGAAGTGAACTCTGCTCCTGTGGCACTCAAGTGGGCTTTGGCCAGATGTCCAGCAGCTGGCAGGGTGGTCCTGTTGGAAAAGATCCACCGATTCGGGCTTTGTGGATTGTTAAGGTTGGGAAAGACTTTTAGGGTCGCCTCTGTGGAACTCTCTGGCCCTGTGTGGGACAGAGTTGCCCTGGGAAGCAGGAGGGGGGTGATTGCCCCTCAGTTGGATTCGTGTTATCAGTACCTTGAGCTCAGATGTTGGGCTGGAAAGGGGGAAGGCAAAGGCAGGTGAGAGGTTGAATTATTAACAGCAACAGTGTCCTTAAACTGCAGGAAACCAGGGTTTTGTCAACACTCAGTGGCTGCAAAGTCTGGGGAGAGGAGTGTGAGACAGGAACTGCTGCTGGAATGGAGGGAACAGGGGGAAAGGTCTCGCTGTCTTTCGTTTTCACTGCACTGCCAGCTCTGGAGTGTTGCTTCCAGTCTGATTCAGGTTCTCTCATCCCAGAGCTCCTCACCCAAAGAGCACACGGGGTGTGTCTTGTGGAGCCCTCCCCGCTGACAGTGTGGATGTTGGGGTTTGGAGCCTGGCACAGGGGGAAGTGCCACAGTCCAGCAGCAAGAGGGATAACAAAAAAATGGGTCTTTCTGGGTTTTCTGGGAGTGGATTGTTGTTGTGGTGGGAGCAGGTACAACAAAGTGCAGCTTCCGCTCCTCAGCCGCACACGGGAGGCACCGAATCCATCTGAGAGGGGACAGAGAACGAGCCCTTTCCCCAGCAGCACTGCCCAGACACACCAGCCTTTGTCCTGCAGACACTGACACCCATTTACAGGAGATTCCTGCAGGGAAACCATTCCAAGTTTCCCTTTCAAAGGCCGCACTGTCAATCCACGCTCATTAATGTTCGCAGTCTGCTGGCAGTGAGTTCCAGGTCTCCAAACCATCACTTATGAACTTCAAACATTTATCAACTGCTGTTTTCTCCCTGGTTTCCCCTCCCCCGATCCCGGACATCTGCTGGGATGGGATGGCCAGTGACACCGAGGCACCAGCATTCCCACAGGGCAGGAGTGTGAGAGCTCCGATGTCCTGATGGAATTCCCGGGGTGGTGCAGGACCTTCCCTCCTTCTTGCCACAAATCCTTCTCCACTTGTCTGGCAGTGTTTGTGGAATCATGGAGCGGTTTGGGTTGGGAGGGACCTTAAAGCCCATCCAGTGCCACCCCCTGCCATGGGCAGGGACACCTCCCACTATCCCAGCTTGCTCCAACCTGGCCTTGGACACTTCCAGGGCTGGGGCAGCCACAGCCTCAGCAGACAATCCCAAATCCATGTCCTGGCACTGCTGTTCCTGCTGCAGCTTTGCCTCCTGCCAGCTGAGAGCCAGGAGGTGACACCACTGGAGGTGCCACCCTTCACACACACACAGAGATGAGCTGAAGCACCAAAAAGCAGCGTTCCCTCCTCTGCCCTCCTTCCTTGGCTGGAGGAGACAACACCCCCACCTTGGCAGGAGCAGGGACCAGCCAAGTGGGAATTGGGCTTTTCCTGCCTGGTTCATGGGCAGGTCAAGCAGTTTGCAGCTCTCTCCTGGCCTAAGCAGCTTTGATCCGTGCTCTGCCTGCTCCCCCTTCCCAGCACTGCCTCTACCATCCAGCATTCCAGCCCCGCCTTGGTTTATCCCCCGGGGAGCTGGAGTTCTTGGGAATTGATGAGGAGGTGGGAGCAGAGCTGTGGTTTCTCTCCCCCCTGCCCAGCCCATGGGAGCAGGATCCACCTGGAATGGTGACTCACTGGCAGGAACTGCTGGGGATAATTTTAGAAGGCTGAAGGTCTAAGCTGGCTCACCTCAGAGTCCTCAGCATCCAGGGATTTCAGCAGGGGCCTGACCCTAATCCAGTTAGGGACAGTGGGAAAGTGAGGAGTCCTAGAGACCCTGAGTGGATTAAGAGGGTGAAACCTGAAAATTGCTCCACGTGGGTGTGTTTTACCCAAACTGTCCAGAGCTGAGCTGTTCAGCTGCGCGTGGGGAGTTACTTTGGAGTGCAACAGTCCAATCTGCTGCAATTCCAGCCTTAATTCCTGTTGGGAAAGCTCAGCCTGCCTTCAGCCATGGGCACTGCTCGGTGATAAAGTTAATTTTGTGGATTATTTCCTCCCTGTCGACTCTGGAGAGAGAAAAGACCAGTGTAAAAGAGTCGGGAGCGGAGCAGGAATCCTGCCTGGATGGAAAAAGGAACATCCCAGCCCGGTGCCTTTGGGTCTGTTAAGGCAGAACTGGGTAAAATCATCCAAGGAGTGCTTGCCTGGGCACCCCATGCCGGTGTCCCACCACCCTCCCAGGGAGGGATTCCTTCCCAATATCCCACCCAAACCTCACTTTCACTTTGGAGCCGTTCCCCCTTGTCCTGCTGCTCCAGGCCCCCTCTCTCCACGTTCCTTGTGGCTCCTTCAGGCACTGGAAGGCCACAATTAGGTCACCCTGGAGCCTTCCCTTCTCCAGGCTGAGCAATCCCAGCTCTCCCAGCCTTTCCTCACCGCTCCATCCCTCTAATCACCGGGGTGACACCCGGGACTTATCCGGGCACCGAAACCGGGCTGTCCCTGCTTTGATCCCGGGGCTGGGCGCGCTGGCACTGCCCACTCCTGGGAGCTCCTGCTGGAGGTGTCGGTGCCTTGGGCTCGCTCCCACGTGGAGTCAGAGCCAGCCATCCCCAGCATCCCCGTGGGTGCTCCGTGTGGGGCTCGGGGGCTCTTCGGGGCCGCGACCGCCGCGTTCCCTCCGTGGAGCTGCTCCGAGGTGTGAGATTCCCGTTTCCCCGTGGCCTCCAGAGCTGGGTTTCGCTTTCCTTTGGGAGCTGCTGCCTCTGCACTTCTTTTCAGGGCCCAGCTTTCAGCTGAATCACACAGGAGTTTGCTGCCCCTGTTTCCACCCCCCCCACCCACTTTTTGTTTTCCACTCTGTGTTAAATGCCGGTGACCAATGAGGTGTCTCTTGTTTCTCTTCCAGAATTTTCTCCTTCCTGGATGTGGTCACTCTGTGTCGCTGTGCTCAAGTTTCCAGGGTAAGGATCTTCCTCCTTTCCTGGTGGATTTTAGCAGGGGTTTGGATCTTGGGGAGGGCAATCCTCTCGCTCCAGCCCTTCCCAGTCACATGGGGGGCTGTGGGAGGGACCTTTGTGCCACTCAGCTGTTGTTTGGTGTCCCCTGTTAACACTGGAAAACTCCCAGTGAAGGGGACTCCAGGCTGGAATAGCATTTTCCAGTGTCCCAGGTGGGAAGGGGGTTGACTTTTTGCCCAGACTTCCCCCCTCAGCCTGTTTTATTTCCAGGCTGCTGGAAACCCCAAAGCTGGCAGTGCAAAATGGGTTGGGTGGAAATACAGGAATTCTGATTCACAAAGGTGCTGCAGAGCCAGTGAAAGTTAATTTCCTCCCTGGATGTAGTTGGAGTAAGCATGGAGGGGTGGAAAAAACCCCCACAATGTTTTGTTTGGGGTGGTTTCTGTCCTTCGTGGTGAAATCCAGCTTGGAATGTTCGCTGGGGAAAGTTCCTCCAACTGCAGGTCAGATTATCTGGAGCTTCCAGGTTTATTCAGGTGCTCTATCTGGGAAGAGCCAGAGGAGGCACCACTGCAGGAAAGGGTGGGATGTCCACCCAGGGGAGGTGTTGGGGTGGAGTGTTCCCTGTCCTGGCTGGGTCACTCCTGCACAAACTGCTCCGTGCTGGCTTCAAACCCACACCACAGCTCAGTGCATCAGCCCAGGCTCTCTGGAATCAAAACAAATTTGTGCTTAAACATTATTTACTGCATTAAAACTGGGCCTGGGCATTGGCAGTTCCCACCTGGGTAAGGCAGGTCCAGGAGGGAAAGGCCTTCCAGGTGGAATCCGCGGCTCCAGCGGAACCGTCCCGGCCAGAATGGGATCCTGCCAGTGTCAAGGTGCCCTCCTGGACTGTCCCTTGCTCCTGTTTGCCCAGGGAACCAGGGAACACGTCGCTCATCCCGTGGCACAGCACGTGAAGTGCCTGTGGGAGGTGCAGGAAGGCTCTGGAACATTCCCTGCCCGTGGAATTGTGCAGCCACCGGTGCGTTTCCCACCGGAGCTGTTGCTCTTCCCGTGGACCTTAAAACAAATAGCAGCAATTCAAACCACAGAGAGAAAACCAGTTAATGCCCAGTTCTGTCCCCTGCTCTGGCTCTGCACCAGTCGTTGCTGGTATTTTGGGCTGGAGGTGAGCTCAGTGCACGTGAGGGATGGGGTGGAAAATCCACCTGTGCTTATCCCCGATTTCCCAACGCTGAGCTCCTGGTTGTTACCAGATCTGGCTGTTTGCTTTGATTGTGCAATGAAAGCTTTACACACAGCTCTGTGCTGATTCACCGAGGGCAGAACCACCGGCCTGGGCTCCTGCCCCTCCTTTTGTAGCAGGAACCACGTTGAGATTTGGGGTGGTTCGGGCCAAAACCAAAGTGCTTGTCGAGTGCTGAGGGTCCCCTGGGGGGGACTCACCTGGGCCCAGGTGTGGGGCACGTTAATTCCAGCCAGGAATGTGAAGGTGCCCACCCTCCTCCCGCCCTGGGGGCACCAATTCCCTGCTTGGGGGGACTCTGGAATTCCAAGAGGGGACCCCAGGGGGAGTTTTCCCAGCGGACGCTTCTGGTACCTGCCCAGTTCTGCGTGTTGGAATTCCCCTGTTGCTTTTCCACCTGGGACACTGAGAATGTTGTTTCTCCAAGGAGCAGACTGGGACTAGGTACCCCCCACCACTGACCTTTTTGGGTTTTTTTTTCGTATTAACCACACATCTACATTTTTTCCCCTCGATAAAGGCATGGAATGTTCTGGCCCTGGATGGCAGTAACTGGCAGCGAATTGACCTGTTTGATTTCCAGAGGGACATTGAGGTATTATTAAGTGACATACAAACCCATTTTTTATTTTTTTTAAATTTTTTTTCCTTCCCCTTGTTAAACTGTAATTACAGCCTAGAATGGATTGGTACTCCCAGAGTAACCCTTTTTACCTTCCCTGGAGATAGAGATCATTAATTCCAGTCCTTCAGCTTCGGGGAGCCTTTTAAGCCTCGGCAATCCATTCAGCTTTTGAAAATGGACAGAATTCTGTATCTGCACCGAGCCTGGAGGGGGGTAATGGAAGGAAAGTGGTTTTGCCTGTTCTGAAAACAGAAATTAGTAGAAAATGTGTGTTTTTTTGGGGAAAACTGCTGCTTGTGTGGAGCAGAACTGAGGCTGTTTCTCCTTTCCCTCCCAGTCAGCACAGCACTGATGAGACCACGAAGGCTGAATGTCTGCTGAATCCTTCCCTGTCCGTCTTTAATATCAAAAATTGACATTTCAGTGAGGATGATTTGGGGGGGAAGAGGTCAAAAGTTGTCCCTAAAAAGATGCAGCTTTGGAGCTGCTTCATTGTTGAATCTGCTGGATGTGGGCTCTGCACCGATAGGGGATGGTCTTAAAGTGCATTGAGCAGGAAAAGGGTTGAGAAAAATAAACCCCAAACCCTTTAGTTTTTTATCAGAATGTTTTATCCTGTTTAAAAAAAAAAATCCTGAAAAAACCAACCCCTTTTAAATGAAAATGCTGGAATTTGTTGTTCCTCACCTCCAGAACCCGCTGGGCTTCCTGATGTGCTCAGGCTCTGCTTTGAGGGAGTTAAATCCATCAGCTGGTGTAAATTCTTGATGCAAACGTGTTTGGATCCCCTAATCCAAGCAGGATCCACAGGCTTGCCAGAGGAATTGCAAAACCTGGGAGTGTTTCAGCTGCTCCAGCCTTTTTTTACAGGGATGTGGAGCCGCTCCTGTGGCCAAAACTCACCTGGAGATCTCAGTGTCCCTCTTGGGTTGTGGGATTGTGTTGTACTGAGCCTGATCCTCGGTTCTGGGGGCTTTTTGGGGACTGGAAAAGAGATTCTAGGGGAGCCTCTTCACCTTCTGTTGCTCCTAAATGCCAGTTAGGACAGGGAGAACCGAGGGATGCTCCTGGTTTGTGGTGAACAGCCAGAGCACGGGGGAAGGTTCTGAATTGCTGAGCACTGTTCAAATATTCTCCAGGGGGTTTGCCCTTCACTCACAGGGGGAAAGAGAAATCCTGGGGTCTTTGGAGGCTCCCAGTGAATACAGATTTGAACTAAAAAAGCCTTTTTCTGGATCTCTTGAGCCACGAGCGTTTGAATCCCTTTTCCCACCAGGGTCGAACTCCTGGGCTGGTTCTGCTCCTGAATGGAAATTTGAGTTTATCCACTGCTGTCCCTTGGCTGTGCCTGGAAATCCTGCTGCCCCTCCCCTCCCATTCCTTAGGGGGAGTCTGTGTGGATATCCAGGAGCTTCAGAATTCCCCCATCCTTAACTGATGGGCTCCGTGTCTCTCCATCTTCAGAAGCTGAATAATCCCCCCTCCCCTTTCCCTGAGATCCTTTCCATGGCATTTTTATTTCCTTGGCACCCTAAAGCACCAAACTTGTTGTTAACCTGCCAAATGTTGAATTCAGCTGTTTGGGGGTTTGTTTTTTGGGTTTTTTTTTTGGGGGGAACACTGAGGTGCCCTCTCTGTCTCCCCCAGGGCCGGGTGGTCGAGAACATTTCCAAGAGATGTGGGGGATTCCTGCGGAAGCTGAGCCTGAGGGGCTGCCAGGGAGTGGGGGACAACGCCTTAAGGTAGAGCTGCACCTTCCTCCTGCTTGGAATTGGGCTGGGAAGGGGGATTTGGCTCCTCCATCCACCCAGGGGTGGGGATAATCCAGCCCCTCATCCCATGTGTGTGTGTGTGTGAGGGAAACCTCGAGGGCAGGGACAGACACTGCTCATTTCCCACTTTAACTGGTCGTTTTCACCCTCAGCCTGGGTTCAAAAGTCTCATTAAAATTCAGTTTTTCTCAGTTCTCATTAAAATCCTGTCGGCTGCTGTTACAAACTCAGGAGGGATTGGCACTGAGGGGCAGCTGAGGCCTTTAGTGGGGCTGGGAAACCCCAGGGCAGGGGATGGGCCAGCAGAAAGCCCTGGTTTTCTGGGGTTTCTTCTGTTTTCTTGGGTTTGTTTTTTATTTTCTTAATTTTGTTCTTTATTTTCTGGATTTTCTTTTATATTTTCTCGATTTTCTTTTGTATTTCCTTGGTTTTCTTCTTTATTTTCTTGGCTTTCTTCTTCACCCATTTTCTTCTTGATTTTTTTCTCGATTTTCTTGCCTTTCTTGACTCTTTTCTTGTTTCTTGATTCTCTTGGTTTTCTTCTTGATTTTCTTGATTCCCATTCCTTGATTATTTTTTCATTTCATGATTTTCTTGATTTTCTTCTTTCTTGATTTTCTTTACTGATCTTTATTGATTTTTTCTTTATTGATTTTTTCTATATTGATTTTTTCTATATTGATTTTCTTTACTGATTTTCTTTACTGATTTTCTCCTTCGTTGATTTTCTTCTTCATTTCCTTCATTTTCTTCCTTATTTTCTTCGTTATTCTGCTCGAGCCCGTTCTGCCAGACCTTAATCTGCTGAGTTACAACTGCTGGGATTCTTTTCCCTGGCCAACACAGTGTTTTCCCTCCCTTTCCCAAAGGACCTTCGCCCAGAACTGCAGGAACATCGAAGTGTTGAACCTCAATGGTTGCACCAAGATCACGGACGCGTGAGTAGAGCTCTCCCCTCAGCCCTGGCTGCTCCAGGGCGTGTTCTCCGCCCCTTTTCCAAGGGAAAGCCGGGCTTGGGCGTGGGGAAGATCATGGAATCATGGAATGGGTTGAGTTGGAAGGACTGTACAGCCCAGCCAGTCCCACCCCCTGCTATCCCAGGTTGCTCCAAGCCCCGTCCAGCACTTCCCACAGCCCCTCCTGGGGGTTCCATCCCAGAGTCCCTGCTCCCCCCGGAGTGCTGTGGGATGTGTGGGAGCTGGGATGGATCCATGGCAGGAGTGTCTCCGTGCCTCTCTTCCAGCACCTGCACGAGCCTCAGCAAGTTCTGCTCCAAACTCAGGCACCTGGACTTGGCCTCCTGCACCTCCATCACCAACCTGTCCCTGAAAGCACTGAGGTAGGAGCCAACAGCACCGGCTGTGCCGCTGGAACCGCGGAATGGAGGTTGGAAAAGACCTCTAGGACCATCCCAGTCAGCCCAGCCCCACCTGGGGAACGTCCCCCCCCCCCCGAGCTGAGCTTTGGGAACTGTCCCCCTTGGGCTTGGGGGGGTCTCTGTGCTCAGGTGGCTCCCAGAAACGGGCGTTTCAGGGCGAAAAGCGGGATTTCCTCCCGGAGCAAACCAGCATTCCCGTGTTTTCCCTCTCCCCCAGCGAGGGATGCCCGCTGCTGGAACAGCTCATCATCTCCTGGTGCGACCAAGTGACCAAGGACGGGATCCAGGCCCTGGTCAGGGGCTGTGGGGGGCTCAAAGCCCTGTCCCTGAAGGGCTGCACCCAGGTATGGCTCTGGAAAAGGGGGAGCAGCACAGCTGGGATGTTCCTGCTGCTCCTCAGGGGGGCGGGGAGGAAATACCGTGCGTTTCTTTTACTTCCCAAAAAAGTTCCGTCAGCAGAATTCCTCCCGGTCTGTTGGAGGTTTGGGGAAGTCCTTTAATATTTGGAGCAGTGGGATAAGTCACAGACTGAGCTGGAGAATCCTCCTTTTCCCCCATCTTTTTCCTATTGAGCAAATCATTTTCCGGAGGGGCTGTAAATGTTATCCATCCTTTGGGAAAGCTCCGAGGGATGTCGGGGCCCTCCTTTCATCTGCCTGGGGATGGAATTCCCTCCCCGTGTCCTTGGGATTTGTAGTCACTCAAAGAGAATCTCTTTTCCTTGGAAAACACCTCTGGAACCCCAGTTTCCCTCCCAAAGCTCTGGAGTGTATTTGGAGAGGGTCTGACACCTGGATTTTGGGATATAGAAGGGCTAAAAGGGTGGGGGGTTTTGCCCCATTGTTATATTTTTGTTATTTAAACTGACCTTCTTTTATTTTGCTTTACTCTTACCTTGAAAAGTTTGATGAATTCAATCCCTCCCTACTATTAACAACTTTTTATATATAATATATGTATCAATTATGAACTGGGGCAGGGGGAAAATCAACTCCTTATTTTAATGTAGAAAATCTAAACAATATCAATACAAAATATCTTAAACAGTACAATAAATGTGTAACATAAAGTAATACTTTTATTAAAGGCAGTACTCTTAATAAAGAGTAATAAAGCCTTTTTATTTTTCAAGCTTTTTAACCCCCTGAGTTAAAAAGGAACTCGCTTGATCAAAGATAGAACCAGCCCAGCCTATTTTGGGAATCCAGGTCATGGGAACAGCTTGAGTTTCCAGGAATTTAGGGAGTTGTGAGTAATATCGATGGCAGTCCATCCTGGGTATCCATCCCTTGCCATCTGCTCCTGGAGATTGGGGAATGGCAGGATTTGACCCTCAGGAATCACCCTGGGGTGTGTTTGTGCTCCTCACTCCGGGATGAGACTCCTCAAGTTCCGTGGAATCAGAATATCCCAAGCTGGAAGGGGCCCACAAGGGTCAGAAAGGGCCAACTCCTGGAATTCCAGCTCTGTTGGAACAATAAAAAGAAGAAGGAGAAGAGAAGGAGAAAAAGAGAAGAAAATGAGAAAAGAAAAGAAAGAAGAGAAAAGGAAAGAGAGGGAAAGGGAAAGGAAAGGAGAACAAGAAGAAGAGAAGGAAAGGAGAACAAGAAAAAATAATGAGGAAAGTGTGCTGTTGTTATTGTTCCTGCAGTAACAATTACTAGTGCAACACGAGCCCAGTGTCACTCGCAGGCCCTGGGGGGGTGAAACGTTCCCCTGACCCCTGTAAGGAGGTGATTCCACCCCGTGCTGGGGGGTCTGTCCCTGTGGGATGAGCCCAGCTGTCCTTGGCTCAGGCACGGGGGTGTCGTGGCTCTGAGCTCTGCCCTGGGCTGGCACAAACCACCCCCCTCCCCGGCCAGGAGCGCCCTCAGCACGGTGGGTCCTGTGCCTGTGGTGCCCTTCCCTCCTCCCCCGGAGGCTCCCAGAGCCCCCCAGCTGCAGGGGGGGATTTTGGCAGTGCCAGGTTGTCTCAGTGTCTGTGTTTTCCCCCCCCTCTCAGCTCGAGGATGAGGCCCTGAAGTACATCGGTGCGCACTGCCCCGAGCTGGTGACGCTAAACCTTCAAACCTGCTTGGTAAGTGAAGCTTCCCACCGGTCCCCGACGTCCCCTGTGGAATGTGCTCCGTCCCCAGTGCAGCTGTGGCAAACAGCTGATGAAAAACCAGCTTTCTGGTGCCATTCAGGAAGGCTGAATAAGCCCCAGCCCGGCCTTTGCTGTGTCAGGCTCGTCCCTCCCTTCCCTGCCCACGGGGCTCCTGAATTCATTTGCGGGATGAGCTGGAAAAATCTCTTTCCATCGGTCCTGGAGCAGCCCTGCCAGGCCTTTCCTGTCGTCTCTTTTGTGGAATTGAACCCAAAAATGCACAGTTTTCCTGCACAGGAGGGCCCTGGGCCAGTCCTGCAGTGCCAAAAATGTGCATTTATGCCAAAAAAAATTGGTTGGAATGGGCTCTCTGTACGGGCCATCACACAGTTAGTCGGGAACAGCAGCTGGGCAGCCTCTTCCTTTTCCATGGAAGTGGGCCCTGTGCCTGGGATGGGGCTGGATGGGATCCCTGTGCCTGGGAATGGGGCTGGATGGACCCCCAGTGCCCAGGGATGGTCTTTCCAAGCAGGAATTGCAAAGGCAGGAATCCCAGCCCCTTCCCCACCCCTCCCCTGGCCCAGCACCCGAGCATCTCCCTGCACACGGAAAATCACTTCCCTGACGTTCCCAAGCCACTCCAGCGGGGTTTATCCTGTCCTAGCCACTCCAGCAAAACACCTCAGCACATTTCTGGGTCGGGAGAGCCAGGACTGGGCCCCGGGGCTGGAATTATGGGAGGGGAAAAGGGGAATTTCACATCTTGGTGGTGTTTTCGTCCCGCAGCAAATCACGGACGACGGGCTGATCACCATCTGCAGGGGCTGCCACAAGCTGCAGTCCCTGTGTGCCTCCGGCTGCTCCAACATCACCGACGCCATCCTCAACGCCCTGGGGCAGAACTGCCCTCGCCTCAGGTGGGTGTTCCCCGGAATTCCCAGCTCCAGGGGGTCCGGGGGACGCGCTCAGGGACCAC
>JAYRBT010000081.1:1612792-1630081 GCA_036023395.1 Myiotriccus ornatus | reverse complement strand
GAACTGCCCTCGCCTCAGGTGGGTGTTCCCCGGAATTCCCAGCTCCAGGGGGTCCGGGGGACGCGCTCAGGGACCACTGGGGCCGTTTCGGCCTCTGAAGGTCTTCCCTTTAAGGGGGTTTTTTAATCCCCTGAGCTTCATCCAGGTGTATTTTTAATGGGATGAGCAGAGGAAACCAGATCCCTGGTTTAAATCTGGTTAAAAATCTGGTTAAAATCCAGATTCCTGTTTTTTACTCTCGTGTGAGTAAAGCTGGAGCAAACGAGCTCCTGCCCTGGTACCCACTGAGCAACTCTCACACCAGTGTGGAACAGCTGGGAACAGCTGGAAGATGGTGCCAGGCTCTTCCCAGTGACAGGGCATGAAATAAAAGTCGGGAAGTTCCTCCTCAGCATGAGGAAGAGCTTCATTCCACGGGGGGCCTGGAGCAGCTGCCCGGGGTGGTCTCTGGACGTTCCAACCCCACCAGTGTCACCTTCCCCAGGCCTGGGCAGGGGGGGCTGCACTGGGTGATCCCCAGGGGTCCCTCCCGACCCTCTCCTGGGATTCTGGGACCCCTCCATGGCTCCTGTGGGCTCTTTCCATGCAGGATATTGGAGGTGGCGAGGTGTTCCCAGCTGACCGACGTGGGCTTCACCACCCTGGCCAGGGTAAGGGCTCCCTCCTTCCCTCTTCCTTTCTTTTCAGGATAAATAACAGAAAAACCCCACTGGATTTTGGGAAAACTTATCTCGGTGTTTGGGTGGAATTTAGTTACAAAAATTAGAGTTTATAGAATCTTAAGTTGCAGAAATTGGGGTTATGGAATCTGTGTTCCAAAAGATAGGGTTTATGGGATCTGTGGCATTGTCCTGACCCACAGAGCTGGGAGGAGTTACATCCAAACCTCATGAAACGTTAAATACCTGGGAGTTACAGACTTTGCTGCTTGGTTGTTGAGGTTGATCAGTGTTGCCTACACGGGACCCTAAATGTAATTACCTTAATTACCATTAAAACCCTTTAAATTTCCTTTACTGTCCTCAGTGCTGTCCTTAAAGAACCGGCAACATTTCCTTCCAGTCGTGATATTTCGTGGAAAAAAAACCCCTTAATTTTTAAAGAAAACTGTCTTTGTGGTGGTTTATATTTATATTTGTAGTCTGAACTTTACGCTGAGTTTGGGGTGTTTGGTTTTCCCTTTATTCCCAGAACTGCCATGAGCTTGAAAAAATGGACCTGGAAGAATGTGTCCAGGTAGGAAATGTTTCCCTTTTGGCACAGCGTGGTGAAAAATTATTCTCCAAGTCAGAACTTAATTTAGAAAGGTGTGATTTCTGACATGGCATGAAATCCCAGGGAATGGTCTTTACGCCCATATGGTGCTAAAAATAATGGGATTTTCCTCTGGCAGATTGTTGGGACGGTGATTGTAGAGGGTTGGGATCAAACTGGGCTGCGGCATTTACAGGGAAAAGGGCTGGATTGACTCGAGATCCCATGGAAAAACCTCCAGCCCTAGGGATAGGCTGGAAGTGGATCCAGCCCAAGGAAGGGAACAGGGCTGTGGTTCCTCCCTGGGGTTCTGCATTCCTGGTGTTCCCAGTGCACAAATCCAGGAGCTCCCCGGAGGAAATGACACCCGTCCAGACGGGAAGGGATGGAAAAGGATCCCAAAAAAAGGAACAAGGGAAGTGGGGCCGAGGCTTGGCCTGACACAAACCCATGCCAGGCAGCTCCCTGGGGGGTTAGAAACCATTGTGTGAGTCTCCTCCTTCCTGCAGAAAACCAGGAGCGATCCACAGGCCGTGGGAGGGAGCCCGAGCCCTCTGGAACACCAGGGAGCTCCTTTGCCTGCCCGAATTCTGAGCTCTTTTCAGCTCCCTGGGGAAGCTCAAACCAACCCAGTGGTGCCTCTGCCTGCAAAGGGCAGCAGGAGCTGGTTCCATAAGGAGGTGGAAGTTCCTGAGGGGTTCAGGAGAGTGGGGAAAACTCAGGGATTAGGGAAAATTCTGCCAGTTTTTTTTTTTAATCGCAGAGAGGAAAAATTAATTCCTGGTGCACAACAAGTTAAGGGGCTCTTTCCTCTTCTCTTCCAGATAACAGACAGCACCCTAATCCAGCTTTCCATACACTGTCCACGGCTCCAGGTCCTGGTGAGTATTCCAAGGGAGACTTCCAGCACCTGAAACGGAGGGATCTCAAACCCTCTGCGACTTCCCAGTCGGGTTGCAGTGACTCGTGTCCCTGCCGGTTCTTGGACCCAATTCCAGGGCCCTTCCCACAGTGGGTGAGGCCACGGGTGTCCCAAAGGTGGGTGCTCCCGTGGCAGGGGTGTTTGTGGAATTCCTGTGCCACCCTGTGGGTCTCATCCCTCCAGAACTGCCTTTCCCAGTCACGGGAATCGTGGAATGGTTTGGGTTGGAAGGGACCTTGAAGGTCACCCGGTTCATGGGCAGGGACAACCTCTCACCATCCCGGGTTGTTCCAGCCTGGCTTTGGACACTCCCAGGGATGGAGCAGCTGCAGCTTCTCTGGGCAGCTTGTGCCAAGGCCTCCCCACCCTCCCAGGGAAGGATTTTTACCCACTGCAACTGGCAGTTTTCCCCCTGGATGCACAGATCCCAGTGGCCCCAGTGCCGGGAGGGAGCACAGACCGGTCCCAAAATCCACCGTGCAAACCAGCCCGGCCCCATCCAGGACAGGCCACCCTCCCTCGTGTCCCCAGGGAGGCTGGGGCTGGATTTTGGGGCGGCAGGAGCCGTGTGTGACCCCTGAACTGGCTGTGTTTGGGCGCAGAGTTTATCCCACTGTGAGCTGATCACGGACGACGGGATCCGGCACCTCGGGAACGGCGCCTGCGCCCACGACCGGCTGGAGGTGATCGAGCTGGACAACTGTCCCCTCATCACTGACGCCTCCCTGGAGCACCTCAAGAGCTGCCACAGCCTGGAGAGGATAGAGCTGTACGACTGCCAGCAGATCACCCGCGCAGGGATCAAGAGACTCAGGGTGAGCCGGGACTGTGGGGGGGTTATCCATGGGAGGAGCAGGTGGAGCCCTCATTCCCTGGGCTGGGAGAGCATCCTTTGTGGATCTAGAGGCGTGGAATCGTGGAGTGGTTTGGGTGGGAAGGACCTTAAACCTCATCCAGTTCCACCCCCAGGGACTCCTCCCGCTAGCCCGGGTTGCTCCAGCCTGGCCTTGGACGCTTCCAGGGATGGGGCAGCCCCAGCTTCTCTGGGAATTCCATCCCAGCCCCTCACCCCTCCTCACAGAGAAGGATTTCTCCCCAGCATCCCTTCCCAAGGCCGTTTCTCCCTCTGGAAAAGAGGAGTCACGATAACACTTTACCTGCAGGGAGGACGTGGGTCTTTCAAGTAACATCATGAAATCATGGAATGCTTTGGGTTGGAAGGGGCAGGGACACCCCCCACCAGTCCAGGCTGCTGGAGAGACAGGACACCTCCAGGGCTGGGGGAGACGTTCTGCTCCCCGCAGCTGCCGGAGGATTAACGGGATGGGAAAAACCTCGTTCCTTCCTCATTCCCTGTAACCCTCCCGGGGGGAGGAACCCACAGGAGAACCCACCCCGGTCTGACCCCTCTCCCTGGCCGTGTTTGCCGTTCCAGACCCACCTTCCCAACATCAAGGTCCACGCCTACTTCGCCCCGGTGACCCCCCCGCCCTCGGTGGGCGGGAGCCGACAGCGCTTCTGCAGATGCTGCATCATCCTATGACGCTGGAAACGGCTCTTCCCGGCAAACTGAGGCTGGAATTGCGCCTGTGGCATTCCGGGGGGACACACACACACACCCACCAGTACCTTGGAGCGGCGTCTGCGAGGCCCAGTGAGCGGGGCTGGGGTGCCCCGGAGCCCCTTCCCCAGCCCTGCCCGAGATCCCACCCGGGAGCTGCTGCGGCTGGGACGGCTTGTCCGGCTTTTCCGTAGGTGGATCGGGGTGATCCCGGCCCGGCCCTCGCTGGGCTCGCTCGGCTGAACCCCCCCCCGCCCCCAGGGAGGGCTTCCGACCCGGAATGACTGATGCTGCTGGTGGGGGCTGGAATAGGAACCGGAATCCTTGGAAGTGGGGGCTGGGGGAGAGGAGAGGGACTGGCTTTGACCCCGCAGCCGTCACCCAGGAGGGGGGAAAAACAAACCCAACAAACCTGAAAATCCCAACAAGTTCTACGTCCCGTTTTTCAGCGAGGGGGATTGAAGGAGCAGCAGCTGCTGAGCCGGGATTCCCCCCGGGAGCCAGGATTTCCTTGGAACCCAGGATTCACCTGGGAGCCAGGAATCCCCTGTGCTCCCGCCCTGACGTGGGAAGGTCCCGTGCCTCTCCCATATCCACACTATCCAGCTCAGAGGCTTTCCCAGGTGGTTGTGGTAGACCTTGGAATCTGTGATGTCGGATTTTTGTTGCCCTTCCCCACGTCCTGCTTTTTTCCTCTTTTTTTTTCTCTTTTTTTTTTTCAGCAGGTTTTTAATTCAGTCATTTCTTGACATCTCCCAGCCCAAAGTGACAAATCCCTTAATATTTCGGTTTTAAAAAGGAGATTTTTTAATTTTTTTTTCTCCCCAGGAGAAGCCTGAGCCTGTTGGGAAGGTTTTTAAGGAGCAGCTTGAGCTGCACCCAGGCTGGGCTCTCATGGGATTTCTTGGCCTGTTTGAGCAGGGTTTGGGTATCCAAATTTATTCAGATTTCGGGTTTTATCCCAGTGACAAGGATATAATTCCCAATATAGGGAATAATATATATATTTATATATAATTCTCAATACAGGGATTAAGTTCTAGTCTGTGTTCCAGCGACTATAAGTTCCCTCCTCCTGTCCTTTCCCTCCATCCCTTCATCTTATCCCCAAGGAAAAGCAAAGTAGAACCTCTTTGCTTGTTGCCCCATGAAGAAATAAGGATTCCCTGCTGGAGCAGGTCTGGGATCCGCCCCAGCTCCAGGGAGCACTGGGGGCTTTCCCGACCTTCCCACCTTCCCCAGGTAAGTGTGGAGCCCCTGGGAGGACCCACAGGGCTGGAAAGGGGTTGGGATGAGCCAGGCCCAGCTCTGGGGGGAGGGAAGGAGGGGGGGTTGAGGGCTGTTTTTGGGGCGTTTCAGGCAAAATGAGCGCAGGTGCTCCAGGGGAGCACGGAGAGCACGGACTGATCTGGGCATTCCAGGTGCCCGGGGTGGAACTGCTGGGCAGATCCCAAGGGTTTAAGGGGGGCAGGGCCTGGGCAGGCTCTGGGGGAGCTGAGCTGTGTCAGTCATTCCCGCTGGCTGGAAGGAGCACTCGTGTCCCTGGACGTTCCCGCCCGGCTGGGGCAGGAGCGGGGCCGAACCGCCGAGGAATTGGGGCCTCCCCTCGGTCCTGAGGAGTCCTTTGGTGGGAGAAGAGCAGGTGCAGCACCAGGAACGGCTCTTCCGGGGCCTGGGGGGTGTTTTTTTTGCCTGGAGTTTTCTCCCAAGGACAACAAGGAGCTGCTTCCCAGGCTCTCCAGGCACCAGGAGGGCCTCCTGGAGCTGCACCCGCTCCATCTCCCCCCCAGTCTCCCCAGTCTGTGCTCACGGCCTGCTGGGAGGAACTCCAGGCTGCTGTGGTTGAAAAGGATACTGTCAACGCCTTCCTGTAGATGCTTTTCATCCCTTATATTTATTCAAATCCTCTTTTAGCGCTGTTGGATTGTCCCTCTCTCCTCGAGGGGCTTCATTTCCAGAACTTTTCTCCAGGTTTCAGGGTGGCAGAGGATGGTGGTGACGGACTTGGCCGGGCGAGGGGTCACCCAGCAATCACAGGATTTGCACAGCTCTGGGAAAAAAAAAAAAACACAAAAAAACCACTTTGTTCAGTTCATACTGTGGCAGGGGAGAGCGAAAAGTGGGATTTCGGAGGCGGGGGGTAGTTGTCTGACTGGATTCCTTTGGAAAAGAGCGGAGTTTTCCGGGGAAAACTCGAGAACACAGAACCCAAAGCATTCTCTTTTCTGTTTGCCAACCAGGGTGGCAGCATTAAGGTAGCTCGAAACTACTTGACAGTGTCCTTTTAAATCAATTATCCGTCTTCAAATGGACTCTTCCTGATGTTTGTATTTATAAGTACCAATAAACACCATTTTCCAAGCCCCGTCTCACCCGAGGAATAACTTCCTGGAGGAAGATCCACCTCCTGCACCTGGACGGGGGGGTGTTTGGGGGTTCTCCAGGTGTGTGAACCATGGAATGGTTTGGGTGGGAAGGGTCCTTAAAGCCCATCCAGTCCCACCCCCAGGGACACCTTCCAGTGGTCCAGGTTGCTCCAAGCCCCGTCCAACCCTGGGATCCTTCCCGAGGGGCTTGTGAGCGGTGCTCAGGTGGCTGTGAAGGAGGTTGGGCAACTGGGAGTCAGCTCCCAAAATGTAGAGGAATTGCTCCATCCTGTGATTTCTGAGCCCTACCCCTGTCCCAGCTCCCTCCCTTGGAAACCTCCCGGGTTGTGTCTCCCTCCCCCCAGTCCTGGAATGTCTGTTCCCACCTCCCGGCAGAGTTTTCCTGTGACCTGGACCTGCCTCGCAGCTCCCACAGCCCAATTCCCGCTGGGCCTCCCCGTGCCCTTGGGCTGCAGATGGGGCAGGGACAAAGGCACCTCTCCAGGGAATCAGCCCCGGGGCTCCCGGGCTAGGAAATCCTCCAGCAGATCCAAAAACGAGGCTTTTCTGCTCTTCTAAGGCACTTTTTATCCCAGTTCCGTGAGCGCTCCCGCAGAGGGGGAGGACGGGGCAGGTGTGATGTGCTCTCACAGGGCCTGTTTCAAACAGGGACTTGGACAAAGTCCTCTTCTCTAAACCTCACAGGAAGTTCCCTTGTATTTTTACTTGATTTTCCCTGTGTTGCTCAGGGCTGGCCCACAGTGTCGTGGGTTTGATTTTGGGTTGGGTGGGGTTTTTTTGTGGCAGGGTGAGGGATCTTGGCTGCAGTGTCCTGAAAAAATGAGGTTTGAAACATTTTGCCCTCTTCTGGTGAAGGATTGAGTTGTTTTGGGGTGGGGGGGGGAGTATTTTCCATGTCAAGGTTTCTGTCCTCCCTCTGGGCCAAATCCCAGCAGAGGCTCCTTGTGCTGCAGTGCCAGGGGAGCAAAATAATGGAGAAAATCAAGGAGAAGCCTCTTTTCCTCCTCTGTGCAAATCCCTTCCCCCTTCCCAGCTCCATCTCTGTCCCAGTCGGGGTTTTTAACCCGTTTTTAGCTCGGGGGGAGGGGGCTCAGTCCGAGGGAGTGGGTGCAGGAGCTGAGCCTTGTGCTGTGCTCCCCTGGCTCTGTGGTGCAGAGAGCTGGGAAATAACTGTTTTAATGGTGTCATCTGTGCTTCCCTGGACGCCGGGGGTATAATAATGCATTAACTGAAAGTAAATATACAGATACAGATGTATAGGTGTAATATATGCAGCTAAGGTGGGGCGGGGGAACCCAAACCCCCGCAGGCACCACAGGGATGAGGCCGCTCTCCGTGGCAGGGCTGTGCTCTCCATCCTGGTGTTCCTCTCCATCCCGGTGTTCCTCTCTCCATCCTGGTGTTCCTCTCTCCATCCCGGTGTTCCTCTCTCCATCCTGGTGTTCCTCTCTCCATCCCGGTGTTCCTCTCTCCATCCCGGTGTTCCTCTCTCCATCCCGGCGTTCTTCTCTCCATCCCAGCACGGCTCCAGCTCCGGTCCGGTGGGAGTTGTCCCTTCCCGGGCTCCCACAGCTCCAGGGCCGGGTCCTACCGCAGCAGCAGCTGGAAGCCCTCGGGGCCGGGGGCTGCCCGGGGAGGAGGGGGCTCAGCCGGGGCCACCGCTCGCCCCCTGCCCGGCCCCGCCTGCCCCCGGTACCTTTGGCGATCGCCACCACGAAACTGGTCTCGTCCTGGAGGGTCCTGAGCATCTGCAGGGCACGGGGAGGGGTGTGAGAGGGGCCGGGGGGGGGGGCGTGTCCCGTCCCGGACCGTGTTCGTCACCCCCTGCGTGTCCCCGCGTGTCCTCACCGCGTCGCTGACGAGGACGTGGATGCCGGAGGGTCCCTGGCGGGAGAGCCGCAGGATCTGGCCCGAGGGGAGCCCCAGGAGCTCCGCGAGCTTCCCGGTGAGCTCGGCCACCGTCAGCTGCTCCAGGTGCAGCTCCTGGTACAGCCCTGGGGTGGAGTGGGATGGAGTGGGATGGGATGGGATGGGATGGGATGGGATGGGATGGGATGGGATGGGATGGGATGGGGCGGGGCTGTGAGCGCCCACCGTCCATCCCTGCTCTACCCTGCACCTGATCCCCACCCAACACACCTGATCCCACACCCCCGATCCCCCACCCCACACACCTGAGCCCCCGTCCTCCACACCCTCGGCCCCGCCGGGCTCCCGCGCCACGTAGAGGGTCAGCCGGGGCCGCGGGCACCTGAGGGGGCAGAGAAGGGTCTGGCGGGGGGCTCGGGCCTCCCGGAGCCTCCCGGGAGTCCCCAGGAAGAGCCCACCTGCCCGCCAGCGCGTGGCACAGGCGGATGCCGTCGGGGGCCCCGCAGATCTGGATCAGGTCCCTGCGGGAGAGCTTCAGCAGGTCGGCGCCTGCGGACAGGGGGGCTCAGGGGGCGGCAGGTGGGGGGGGTGGGCTCTGCCCCCCACCCCGGCCGGGGGTCTCACCTGTGAAGTTGGCGAACACGCGGGCGCAGGAGGAGAAGCGGCGCCGGAGGAGCCACTGCTGCGTCTCCAGGGGGGACGCGCAGGGACTGAGCGCCTGCGGGGAAAGGGGGGCTCAGAGGGGGCTCAGCCGGGGTATGAACCGAGCGGGCGCGTCCTCAGCCCACCCAGCCCCTCCTGGGGGGCTCTCGGGGGGCTCCCTCACCTCGCCGGGACTCTCGGCGGGTCCCTCGGCCGCGCAGGCGGGCGACACACACCCCCTACGGGAGGGGCCGGGGCTCAGCGGGGACCCCAACAGTGGGAGGGGGGGGGTCCCCAGGGGGCCCCACTCACCTCTCGGGGCTCAGCAGCTTGAGGGGGTGAGGGCTCGGCAGCCCCGGCGTGCCCGGGGGGCTGTGGGGGGCACCCAGCACGTCCGGCCACGGGGCGCACTGAGGGTGGAGGGGGGTCATGGGCACGGGGGACACGGGGGGCACGCCCAGCCCGCGGGGAGGGGGCGCCAGGGCCGGGTCCCACCTCGGACAGCACGGTGCTCTCGTAGGACGGCTGGAATTTCTCCCGCTCCGGCGGCGGCTGCTTCTCCACCTTCTCCCGGTCGGTCTTCTGCTTCCTATCGGCCCCCTTGGGCTGTGCCGGGGGGTGAGGGCGGCCCCGGCACCCCCGGGACCCCGGTTCCCCGGACCATGGGGTGCTCAGACCCTCCTCCACCCCCCCTCCCGTGCACCCACCCCCGGGGCTGCAGCAGGCGCTGCTCCGCACTCAGGGCGGGATTTCCCAGTCTGGGGGGCACTGGTCACACTGGGGTCACTGGTGCCCCCCCCCGATACCTTGAACACCTTGACCAGGCAGCTGGCGGAGTGCAGGTGCTCGGGGGGGTCCCCCTTGCCCCCCGCCCCGAAGGTGTCGATCTGGATGCGGAAGGGGACCCCCTTCTCCCCCCCGTTCTTGCGCAGCGTGAACTCGGTGCTGATGCAGTGAACCTGCGGGGGGAAGGGGGGAGGACGGCGGGGTCGGGGTGGTCGCTGGGCCCCCCTCCGGAGCCCCCCAACCTCCCTGGCTCCCACCTGCACGAACACGGAGGTGCGCCTGGAGGGGTCCCACAGGAATTCCACCGTGTTGAGCAGCGTGGGGTGGATTTGGGGCTCGAGGATGCCGACGGAGAGCGGGATGTCTGCGGGAGGGGGATGAGCGCGGCCCACGCAGCCCCCGCGGGGCTCCTCCAGCCGCGGCACCCACCGATGTCGAGGATTCGGTCTCCGGGGCGACTCCACCGCCAGCCCTCGAGCTGCTGCTGCTCCGAGTATTGCAGGCGCCGGTCGTGGAAGGACACGCGGACCACGCTCTGGGGGCAGCGGTGGCCACGGGCTGAGCCCACGGCCGGACCCACGGACACGGGCTGAGCCCACGGCCACGAACCCACAGGAGACTGTGCTGGACGGGGCCGAACTGGGGCTGAGCTGGAGCTGAACCCAGTCTGAACTGGGACCGGACCAGAGCAGAGGTGGGGCCGGACTGGGGTAGAAATGGGGCAGAACTGGGGCTGGGGTGGGGCTGGACTGGGACAGAAGTGGGACTGGACCAGAACCAAGACGGGGCTGGACTGGAGTAGAACTGGGGCCGAGCTGGGGCTGGACTGGGACAGAACTGAGTCTGGACAGGGGATCTGGCACAGCTGAACTGGGACTGCAGCCCAGAGCTCTGCCCCGAGGCTCCCCCCGTTCTGGGGGTCCCCACCCCGGCTCACCTTGACCAACCTCCGTCCCTCCGCGGGGTCCCCCCGGGGCGTCCCCACCATGCGGATCTCGTAGGACTGCCCTGGGAAGCGGGGAGGGGCAAAGTGGGTGCTGAGCCCGGGGCAGGGGGGGGTTCCCTCCCCCAGAGCCCCCCCAGACTCACCCTGGTTGAGGTAGGTGAGGGTCTCCTCGTGGTGCCGCACGGCGGGGGAGGTGGGGGCGCACAGGATGTACTGGAACGCCGGGAATTCGGGCTGGGACGTGGAGATGCCGTTGGGCTCCTCCTGCTTCAGGTAGGGCAGGACGGGGGGGTCCCTGCGGGAAAACACCACCCCCCCCCCCCAGAAAGGGTGGGCACCCACTCGTGCCTCGGTGTTCCCCACACCCACGGGATTTGGGGGGGTGGGGGCAGTACCTGAGCACCCCAGAAGAGGGAAGGGGGTACACGTCCCCGGCGCTGGGCCAGTAGTGGTCGGGTTGGCCGTGCCAGAAGAGCATTTTGGGGGGACCTCAAGGCGGGGGGACACCCCACGAACAGGGTGGCAGCAGAGAGGGACAGGCAGGTGCGTGTGTCTCCCCCCCCCATGGCTTTATAGGCGGAGGGAGGGGTGATGTATGCGGGGTTGGGCCCAGTTTGGCCCAGTCGGGGCCAGTTTGGGGTGTTGACAGTAAATACTGCAGGGGGGGCCTGGTGTTTGTTGTCACAAAGGGAGGGGGGAACACACGGAGCTGATCCCGGGGGGGGATCCCCCAGTCTCTTTGTCCCAGCCAAGGATAACCCCCCTTTTTGTGTCCCCCTCATTTTAATCCCTTTAATTTCCCCCAGATTTCGCTCATTTTGGGGGGGAAAAGGGTGTTTCACTGAGTCCCCCACCCGCAGGCGTTAAGGGAACCGCCCCCTCCCTGGGGTGCAAATTTGGGGGGGGGGGGTGGGTGTCTATGGGTGCTGTCCCCCCCTCAGGGTGACACTGGGATGTGATGTGAGGGGGTGTCACACTTTGGGGACAGCCCGGTGGTCCCATCACCCGTGTGATGAGCTGGGAGGGTCTCAGCTCTATTTCCTGGGGGTGGGTGGCACCCCCCCCAAGTCATAACCCCCCCACCAGGTGGGCCCAGGGGTGGTGCAGAGCCCTGGGGAGGCCCTGTCTGTCTGTCTGTCCATCCCCAGGGCCAGGATGGGTCTGGTAAGGAGCTGCTTGGGGAATCTGGGGTGTCCTGGGGGGATCAGACCCATCTCTGGGGGATTTCCCTGGTGTGAGCTCCACACAGCTGGATAAAAAGCTCCCTGTCCACTCCCCCAGCCCTGGGTCCTTCCCCCCCTGGGGGGGGGGGGCAGAACCCCCCAAAACCTTCCCCTGGCCACCAGCTCTGCCCTGAGCCTTTGGGGGGATTTTGGATGGATTCAAGGACCCCCAGGCTCCCTGAGCAGCCCCCAATCCTTCCTGGAAGCCCCAGTGGTGGATCCAGCCCCAAACTGGGGAGCAGCAGCAGCAGCTCCTCCCCATCCCATTCCATCCCACCCCATCCCCTCCCTGCTCCAGACACAGAGACTCGGCTGGAGGGATCCTGGATGTTTTATTGGGTGCTGGAAGCCGGAAAACACTCCTGAGAAGGGACAGCCCGTGGTCACTTCTTGGCCTCCTCCTCCTTGGAGAGGGTCTTGATGATCTCCTCCTTCTTGGCCTGCAGCCGCTCCTCCCGCCGCTTCCGCGCCTCCTTGGTCTTGGAGCGCCGCGCCTCCGCCTGGTCCCTGCGGGATCAAGGGCTCAGGGTGCACCAGGAGCACCTCAAACGGCCCCAAAACCCACCCCTGACCCCAATCTGCTCCCGCTACCCCAGACCAGCCTTGCTCCGGCACCCACGTCCCTCCCGCTGGGTCTGGGGGTTTCCCCTTCACTGCAGCCCCGCAGGGGCTGTGTGGGGTCACAGCCTCTACTGAAGCCCAAGGACACGGCAGGATTTTGGGATCCCTCCCCGCCCCCTGGTCAATCATTCACCGGCTCCAGCAGCTGCTCAGGAATCTCCCAGTTTCCTCCTCTCTGAGCACTAAAGCCCTCAGCGAAACACAAACCCCCACCACGATCCCACATTTCTCTGCTTCCAGCCAGCCCTGCCCAGTTCGGGACCGATCCCTCCCAGCAGGGCCGGAATGACCCACAGTGGGGGGGTCACTCCTGACAAACCCCCCCTGCCCGGGGCAGCACTCACGCCAGGAGCTTCTTGCGAGCCTTGTCGGCCTTCAGCTTGTGGATGTGCTCCATGAGGATCCGCTTGTTCTTGAACACGTTGCCCTTGACCTTCAGGTACAGGCTGTGGTACCTGCGGGGTGGGAGGGGCGGGACATCAGCCCCTCCCCATTTCCAGAGGCTGGGATTGCCCGGGGGCAGCTCTCCAGGGAGGGTTTAACTCCGTTCCCAAGGGTCTGGTAAGGAGCTGCTCGGGGTGTCTGCGAGTCGTTCGGGGTGTCCCGTGGGGGCCCGGCCCAGCCCTGGGGGGTTCCCTGGTGTGAGCCCCAGTCCCCTCCCCGCAGTGCCTGTGGTCTCTCAGCCCCCTGTGCTCCCCCCCTGGGGGCTGCAGGGCCCCCCCAGCTCCGTGCCCACACTCACATGTGGCGGTCGATCTTCTTGGACTCGCGGTACCTGCGGAGCAGCCGCCGCAGGATCCGCATCCGCCGCATCCAGGTGACCTTCTCGGGCATGCGGGCGTTGGCCGTGCCCTTCCTCTTACCTGGGGAGGGGAGGACGAGCCCCCAGACCCGCCAGTTAAACCCCACGCTCCTCCCAGAGCGTTTAATCCCCCTCTACAGCTCCAGTTAAAAACCATCCCCCCCGCCCAGCCAGGGGTTTTCCATCTCTGTGACCAAACCCACCCGGGACATTCCCCAGCGTGAGGGAGCAGCAGCACCAGCTACCACGGGCAGGGGATGATTTGCCCCGTCCCCAGGGGTCCCTCCCCGTGGCAGGGGCACCCCTGGGGGTCTCAGGAGGGTCCCCCCTGGGGAGGCTCTGGGGGGAGAAGCTGAATTTTAGGGGTAGCCTAAAATTCTGGAATCCCCCGAACTGGCACATCCCCTCTCCAGGCACCGACAGCTGGGGGTGGGGGCTGCCCCTGGGGCCCCCCCGTGTGTGTGTATGGGGTGCAGCCCTCACCGATGCCCATGTGCCGGCCCTTCCTGCGGGCCAGCGTGTTCTTCCTGCAGCGGGCGCGGGAGTGCACGGTCACGGGCTTCCTGATGATCAGCCCGTCCTTGATCAGCTTCCGGATCTGCTGCCCTGCAAAACACGGACAGCACCTCCCCTGGAGCCCTCAGGTGAGCACAGAACCCCCGCCATCCTCCTCCCCATCCCACCTGGATCCAAGCTGGGGATGCCACGGAAGGCGGATCGCCCCCACACAGCCCCTCACGCTGCGGGAGCCCAGGACATGCCCCACTCACGGGAGTTGGCGTTGGCGATCTCGTTGGTCTCATTGGGATCCAGCCACACCTTCTTCTTCCCGCAGCGCAGGACGCTGGAGGCCAGCCTCTTCTGGAGCCGGAGCATACTGGGACAGGGAGGGACAGGGATCAGGGGGGCTCTGCATCCCCCTCAGGGATTCCCCCCCCTCATCCCCATCAGGGCCCTGCCTGAGGCCCGCTGGGATCCAAGAGGCTCATCCAAGGATCGCAGGGCCCGAGACCGCCGGGCCCTCCCCGCCCAGCGCCCCCCGCACCCCCAGACCCTCCCCATGGCCCCCACGGGCCCCTCAGCGCGGCCCTCGCCGCCATTTTCCCGCGAGGCCCCGGGAGGCCGCAGCCGCCTCGCAGGGCCCGGGGCCGCCCCGCAGCACAGCCGGGACCCCTCCCCGGTACTCAAACCACCCTCCCCGGCGTTCCCCGGTGCCCGCCGAGCCCCCGCGGGCCCCAAAGGCGACCCCGGCCCCGCTCCCACCTCATGGCGGCGGCGCCCGGGCCTGAGGGAGAGGGGCGGGGAAGCGGCGCTGGCCCCGCCCACGGCCCGTGGCGCGTACCACCCTGCACCCCCCCGCCCTCGCACCCTGCGGCGGCCACGGGGCCGCCCAGAGCGCGGCAAAGGGACAGACGCAGTGGGGTTATGCGTGGCTACATATGGGAAGGGCACGAGTGGCGCGGACACCCACGCGGGATGTGCAGGAGGGATGTGAGTCCATCCTGCTCCCCCCCCCTCCCGAGAGCAAGGGGTGGTACAGCCCGGCGCGTGCGCGTGGCGGGAAGGGCTGGGCTGGGGCTGCACATGCGCGGTAGGGGGGCGTGGGAGGCACGTGGAGGGGAATGGGGGGAACTGGGATAGACTGGGAGGGACTGGGAGCGCTGGGAGGGACTGGGAGCGCTGGGAGGGACTGGGGTGGGGTCAGGGGGTGTCCCCGCACCGCCGGTGGCGCGCGAAGCGCAGGGCCGAGGGTGCAGGGCTGGGCTGGGCCCATACTGGGAGTGCTGGCCCTGTGCTGTGCCTGGACTGGTCCATACTGGGAGTCCTGGATGTGTCCTGGGATCGGCCCAGCCCGTGCTACAGAAGGTGTGTCCCTGTCTTGGCATCAGCCTGGCTCATACTGGGAGCACTGGTCCTGTCCCGGCCTCTCACCTGGGGGCTGGGGGGGATCCCCCCCATCCCACGCTCACCCCCCAGGCAAACATTCCTTAGGGATGAGTTCAACAGGGAATGGGATCCCTGGCTTTCCTTCTTTCCCAAGAATTCACCCCAAAGGCTCAGCTGGGCTCTCGGATCCTGCACTGTCCCAGTGGAGGATCCCTGAGGATCCAGTTCCACCTGTCTCCCGGCGATTCTGGCGCTGCCGGGAAAAGGGAATTCGTGTTTTCCTGGGAAATAACCTCCTGATGGGGCAGGTGACAGTCGGCCCAGAACATTCCACCTTCCCAGTGTTCTGTGGTGGGACACGAGGGAGGTCTGGGTGTATCCATGGCACCATTTGGCAGTTGGAAAACTGAGGCAGGGACAGGCTGGATGATGTTTCCTGCCCCAAAAATGCCGTGGTGAGGCTGGAAAGGGGCCCGGTGGCTCCTGGTGTGACCCAGAAAAGAGCTGGGGCCTCCCTGGGAACAGATTGTTGAAGAGTTCCTGGAAAGGGGAAAGCTCGGGAAATGCTAATGTATGGATTGTGACTGGCCTAAAAACACAGGGCTGAATTCCCGCCTTAAATCCACCTTTAATCCAGCGAAAACGCTGCTTTTTTTTTTCTCACCGCCCTGGTGCGAAACAGTTCCCAAATCCACCGTTTTTGCAGCGGGTTTTTCCCTCCTTCCTTCCAGCTGGGAGTGGCTGGAGAGTGAAAACCCCCCCAAAAGCACCTTGTTAAGCCCCAGGATCGCCTCGTTAACCCTCTGGAGACGGGAATGCTGACAATTCCCTTGGGATCTGGCGGCCGCCGCGCTCCCGACATATGGTGTGAGGAGAGGAGCCTCTGCCGACAGATTTTTGGTTCGCTTTCCGAGAAAAAACACGGGTAAACACAGGCTTTTGCTGTTTAAAAACTGACTCATCATTTTCCTTAAACAAACAGCCCGATCTGGAGGCTCCTGAGGCGGGAGAGGGCTCGGCTTGGCATCGCCAGCCCGGGGGTTTCTCCGCTGGGATCGCTGCCCTGGGGTCGCTCCGGGATGGGGGCGGGACAGCGCGTGGGACGCCGTCCCCGTGGAAGCGTCACCTCGTGTTTCCCAAGGATTCTGGGATGAGGAGACCCTCCCCGAGCCCGAGTTCGGAGGAGTTTCAGGTAGGGCTGCTGCTGCTCGTGGTGTTCCAGGGGGGTTTGCCATCCCTGCTCTCCTCGTTCCGTGGGGTCCCCGGGAATACCCGCGGCTGGATGCCCACCAGGCTTGTCCTGGCAGCATCGGGGGGGGGGCCCGGGGAGCCCCCCACCCCCTCAACCCGGGGAGCAGGAGCAGCTCCAGCAGCGGGAAGGAGGTGCCATAATTCCCTTGTGCTCCCACGCGGTGCCAGGGAATGGTGCGCCCGCCCACGGGCACGATCCCGGCTGGAAGAGCCCCCCCCAGCCCCCCAAAACACCCTCTGGGATCCCCCCCAGACCCTGCAGGGATTTCAGCTCCAGGCCTGGGAGAGGTGGGAAAAAGCAGGATTGGGGTTGGGGGGCAGTGATTTTCCCAAACCTGGAGCTTCTCCGGGCACGGGGAGGGGGGTTTGGCTCCAGGATTGGTGTCCCGGGATCTCTGATGTGACCTGGGGCAGCTCCTCCCTCTCCAAACCCCCCTTCCCTATGGAAGCACCTCGCGGTGCTGCTGATGGATGGGGGCTGAGGGTGGAAAATGTGGTGTCAGCTGTCCCGGGAGCCGGGATAGGAGCAGGAAAAGCCCCCCTGGAGGGGGCCAGGGGTGGAAGGGGGGGCGGGCAAAGGAATTTTTAACTTTCCAACAGCCGGTGCTGCCGAGGGGGGCTCTGGAGTCCATTCCCCCATCCCGGGGTCCCTGGGGAGGGGGGACAGGGGGACACTGTGTCCCTGGGGCTGACCCTGCATGTGTGTCCCCCCCCTCGACCACACACAGCCTGGGGGGGTGACGACTCTCTTTTTGGGGTTCCCCCCCCCAAGCCAGGAAATCTAAAGGCTGGTGGGAACTACTGTGCCCCCCCCAGTTAGGGGAGGGAGGATCGTCATCGCCCCCCTTTTCGGGAAGGGGGATCCTCATCACCCCCCCTTTCGGGAAGGAGCTGTATTGGGGGTCCCCTACCTGGGAATGGAGCGGGAAGGCCGCATTCCCGCCCCCCTCCATCCCCCCGGGAATGTGGTGGGAGCGGCCGCCCGCCATCCCCCCCCCCATCCCCACTCCTCCTTCCTCCTCCTCCTCCTCCTCCTCCTCCTCCTCCTCCCTCTCGCCGTCACCGCGGGGGCCAGGCCTGAGCTTCATCGTCATCGTCATCATCTTCCTCTGTGTGGTTCCCCCCCCCCCCCCCCGCC
>JAYRBT010000081.1:1550989-1593690 GCA_036023395.1 Myiotriccus ornatus | reverse complement strand
CCGCAGATTTGGTCCCAAATGGTTTTTTTACCCTCCCCCCCCCCCCCCCCCCCCCCCCGAGTGATGTTTCCGGCCTCCGTTGCCTCCCCAAGGGCTGGAGAGATGTGTCAGGAGGGGACAAGGGACACGTTTCTTTTGGCGATGGATTCTCGGGGTCTTCCCTGGCACCCCCAGCCGCGGGGAGGGGTCTGATGGCCTGGGCACATGGGGGACACTGGGGCAGCTTCCCCCTCCCCGGGGTCACGCTGGTGCGTGCAGGGGCTGCCATTCGGAGGTGTTCTGCCTGCTCACAGCCCTCCATCCCCGCTCTCCTCCCCTGGCTGGGGTCACTGTCACCTGTCCCCACCCCAGAGAGACCCTCCATCCTCGCAGCGATGCTGCTTATCGAGGCTGAGCCCCCCCAAACTCGTGTCACATCAGTGACACAGGAGCGTTGCTGGGGGACAGGGCTGGTCCCAGGGGTGCCCTCCTGGGGTGGCACCCCACTGACCCCTCCCTGTGCCCCCCAGGACGCCCACCCGGGAGCTCAGCGGTGGGCGAAGGGCGACGGAGAGCTCGGGATACGCCCGAGGGGCCCCGGATCAGCCAGGACCTGGGCGGGGGCAGCCTGGCCATCGACACCCTGCCAGCCAACGAGACACGGATCGTGGTGAGTGGGGGTCCCCCCTCTGCCCCCCTGCCCGGATCTGGCCAGTGCCCGACCATGAGAGCTATTCCCGGGCTGGGCTGGGAGCTGGATCCTGCATCCCAGGGGATAATTACAGCCCAGTGCCCTGGGATTGCTCCGAGTCCTGCGGCCTCCACAGCCCTGCCAGGTCCCGGGGCCGTCCCTGGGCTGGAAATCTCGGGATGCTTTGCTTGTGGATGCCACGTGTGCCACGGGGACGATGCCACTGTCCCCCGATAACCTTATGGGGGCTGTGTGTGTGTGGGGGGGTGTCTCTGTCCCTGTGTCACCACTAACGAGTTGAGCAGCAGCAGTGTCACCTCCTGGGACACCTCCCCCGGCTCTCCCCCGGCTCTCCCCGGGCCGGGCTGTGCCTAATTACCCGCCCTCAATTAGCTCGCGGTTATTTGTGGCAGGGCCGTGTGTCCCTTGGCAGCCAGGGGAGTTTCCTGAGCTCTGGGGATGGGGGATGTGTGTGGGTGGCTGGGTTTTGGTGGAGGGTGACTTGTCCCAGTGCTCTTGGTGCCCCCGAGGCACAGCAGGCAGGGGACAAACAGCCCTGGCTGCTTCCACTCTGCTCCAGCTCATCCAGCGGGGATGAAGAAGGGCCAGGAACCGGGAAAGTCCCAATGTGGAAGTGTTTAAAAATACCCCAAACCAGCCCAAAACCACCGGTGGCCACCAGGGCGTTTTTGGAGATGCCGGGGGAGCCGCAGGGAGGGCGTGACGGTGCCTGTGGTTCCCTGGAGGAAAAGGCAGTGATTTCCTGAGGCTTTGGGATCTGCTCCAGGAGCGGGGCCGTGGGTGAGGTCACAGGTGCATCTCACCCCGTTCCACCTGCAGAAGGTGGGATCCCACCTCGGGAGGTGCCAGTGCAGGGTCCGGAGGGATTTTCCCTCCCTCCTCCCCAAATATTCCGGGTTAGGGATGCAGAGACCCAGCGCTGGTCCCAAAGAACGAAGGTCTTTCTCTGCCCCACTTAATCCCTCCATCCCAAACCTCTCCTCTCCTAATTCCCTCTGTAAACAAAGCAAGGTGACGGATTAGAACATCGCGGTGAGTCAGCGATGAGGTCACGAGTGGGGCAGCCAGATCCTCTGTGCTTGGTTCCCCCCTGGATTATTTGGAACACTGTGGGAAGGCACAGGGGGGAC
Source organism: Myiotriccus ornatus (assembly GCA_036023395.1). Taxonomy (NCBI): domain Eukaryota; kingdom Metazoa; phylum Chordata; class Aves; order Passeriformes; family Tyrannidae; genus Myiotriccus; species Myiotriccus ornatus. The sequence continues at coordinate 1,591,869 of JAYRBT010000081.1, read as the reverse complement.
ACGAGGACACGGGGAGGTTTTGTCCTTTGTCATCCAGCAGCGGCCTGGCCCTGCATCCCGGGGGGAGCTGCGTGCTGGGATGCAGCAGGTGCCAGCACAGCCTCAGCTTCCCCATCCACAGGGAGTGGGATGCATCTGCCCCCTTGGAGCAAACAGGGGCTGTAATTCCCGTGGGGAAGAGCTGGGAAAAGCTGAGGAGTGCAGCGACTCTCCCTGAGCTTTGGGGAAGCGGGAAAAACCACAAGTTAGAGGATTTTTCTGACGGCACTTTACTCCAGCTGAGGGCTCCTCCCCTGCCTCCAGCACCCGGGATCGTGTGCAGGGAGCGGGGTTGGGAGCAGGTCCCAGGGTCAGGGGGGCTGGGGGGGGGGAGATGCTGACGGTCAGAGGGATTTTGGGGGGTCAGAGGGGGTTTGGGGTCAGAGGGGGCCGAGCAGCAGATGGGGCTGAGCGGCGAGCGGGGCACTGTGCCAGCTGCTGGCACGGAGCGCTGGAGCAGCGCCTTCCCAAGGAAGATTAAGATGCTTCCCGTCCTGCCCCCCACCTCGGTGTGAACCGGCCTCCCCTGACAGGCGATGGCTCCCAGCTGGGTGTCCGTCAGTCCGTCTGTTCCCATCGGAGAGGCCACGGTGGGGCTGGTGACACTGCCCTGGTGACACTGCCCTGCCCGTGTGTGTCCCTGGCCAGCCTGAGGTGACCTGTGGCAGAGCTGGCACCTGGTCCACGCTCTGGTTTGCCTGGGAGAGGCGACCTGGAGGTGCTGCTGGTGCCTTTAGGGGGACACCCAGGGCGCCTCTCGTTGCTCTGGGTGAGAACAGGGGGGGATCTGCTCCCTCAGGCAGAGCGAGGCTCCGTTCCAGGCTCCAGGGGGTCACCCTGGGGCACATCCCACGTCCCTCTCCCCCTGCTGTGCCCCTCATCCTCATCTTCATCCTCATCCTCATCCTCATCCTCCCTGCCCGCTGGCAGCAGTGTCTTGGCCGCTCTCCCCGAGCTGCTCCTTCCAAGGTTAATCATTTCCTCTGGGCTTCCACGGCTCCGGTTGTTTTGCTTCGCTTGCAGTGGTCACTTCAGCTGCAGCTCCCAGCCCCTGGCTCTGGAGCGGGATACTTTCTTCCCGGGAATGTTGCCTGTGCTGTGCCGAGCCCTCTCGTGAGTCACCCCTGGCTCTGGCCAGCCCTGTGTCCCGTGGGATTCCCTGCGCCTTCTCCAGCTGCTTCAGCATCCCCAGGGGGCTTTTCCAGGCTGGATTTAACCGCTGCTTTGTGCCCGGACCACACCCCAGCCGCTCAGGATCGACGCGGGTGACCCCTTGTCTCTGCAGGAGGACAACCACAGCTATTACGTGTCGCGGGTGTTCGGCCCCGGCGAGGCCCAGAGGAAGGGGCTGTGGGTCGACATGGCAGCTGCCAACGGGAGCCAAGTGAAGATCCACGGGATCCTCTCCAACACTCACCGCCAGGCCTCGGTGAGCGGCACCGGCCCCCTGTCCCCTCTCCCAGCTCGGTGGCAGCAGAATCCCTTCCACATCCCCGTGGCAGCCCACCCAGGACGGGGGAAGTGTTTGGGTGCCCCTCGCCCGCTCCGGGGATGAAGGGGAGGAGCACCCACGGGACCCCACTCTTGTCCCTCTCCCACCCTCCAAGCACCATCCAGGGCACAGACCAGTCCCCCCCACACTCCCTGGGGTGTTTTCCCAAGAGTGGTTCTCACCTCACCTCCCTCCTGCAGAGGATCATCCTCTCCTTTGACTTCCCCTTCTATGGCCATCCCCTGCGGCAGGTCACGATAGCGACCGGCGGTGAGTCGGGGTGGGATGGGATGGATGGGATGGGATGGATGGGATTCCTGCAGGAGGAGCTGGACGTGGCTCTGGTGCTGTCTCTGACCTCACCCCGCAGCCCCAGGGAGCTCGGAGAAGGGGATACAGCCCTTCTGACCTTCTCCCTGCACCCCCAAATCTCCCCCTGCCCTGCTGCTGCTTGGGGAGTCGGGTGCTGCTGGAGCCTCACGCCCTCCAGCAGTTTTGGGGGGGTCACACAAGCCTGGAGGAGATCCAAGAGGGGGTGCTGGGGGTTAAAAAGGGGGGTGGGTGAAGCAGGGCAGGGTGATGGGAGGTGGGAAGGAGGGAGGGAGGGTCCTGGGGGTGGCGAGGGGGAGTCCGTGCTGCTTCACCCTCTGCCCCCTCAGGTTTCATCTTCGTGGGGGACGTGATCCACCGCATGCTCACGGCCACCCAGTACATCGCCCCCCTCATGGCCAACTTCAACCCCAGCTACTCCCGCAACTCCACCGTGCAGTACCTGGACAACGGTGAGTCCTGCCCTGCACAGCCCCTGCCTCGGCCAGCGGGGCAAGGCTCGGCTCTCGGAGCCCAAACAGGGGCCACCCGCGGCTGCTCATCCCCCCCGGGGGGGTTTGGGATGGGTGGCAGGGGGGATCTGCTCCGAGCAGAGCCTTGGAGGTCCGTGGGTAGAAAAGGGCGGGTCAGGCTGCTGGGATGAGGAGGGAGGAGAGGCCTGACCCGCTCTGGTCAACCCCCCCAGGGACAGTTTTCGTGGTGCAGTGGGACAAGGTGTATCTGCAGGGGAAGGAGGACCTGGGCAGCTTCACCTTCCAGGCAGCCCTGCACAGCAGCGGGAGGATCGTCTTTGGCTACAAGGAGGTGAGAGATCCTCCCCCTCCTGGCACCTCCAGGAGGCACCCGGGGGCATCACCTGCCTCCTCATGCAGGGGAAGGCAGGGTGGGAGGGTCCCCACGGGGGTCCCTGTGGGTCTGGGAGGGGGTTTGGGGTTGTAACTGTTCACACACTGGGGATGGGCACTCCTGGAGGCCTCTGTGGCAGCACCAGGAGCTGGGGCGGGGCTGGGATCCATCCTGTCCCGTCTCCCTGGCTGCAGATCCCGGTGCCAGTCCTGCAGATCAGTGCCACCCAGCACCCCGTGAAGGCCGGGCTCTCCGACGCCTTCATGGTCCTCAACCCCTCTCCCGACGTGCCTGGTGAGTCACTGCCCTCGAGGGAGCTGATCCCACAGGGATCCTGCAGGGCCTCCTTGGCAGCTGGCAGAGGGGAGGGAAGGGTGACACATCCTTGTCTTCAGGCACTCCAGGACGTGAGGATGAGCTGCTCGGATTCACAGGGAGCGGGGGAGTGTGAGGAGGTGTGTGGGGCTTGGCCGTCCCTCGTGTCCCGTGTTCCCTGTGCATCCCTCTTGGAGTGCATCCCCCTGGTGCGGCTCCCCGTGGCCAGGACCATCTCTCAGCCTCGTGCTCTGGGTGGGCCTTGGTGTATCCAGACTCTCCACCAGCAGCCAAGCCCTTCCCTGATTCCCAGCTGACGAGGACAAGGGGAAGAATTCAATTCTTCTCCGATTCCAAGCAGGGCTGCAGATGGACAGGAGTCTTGAGGGGGTGCAGGGTGCCCCATTCCCATAGGGATGGGGGGTTTGGAGGGTCTGCAGCCACCCTGCTGCTGCTCTGGGTGTCCTTCCACGTGTTTCCATGCTGGGACCTGCTCCTGTGCCGGCAGCACACAGGAATAGCCACATCCGTGTCCACACGCTTATTCCGCGTGTGCCGTGAGCTGCAGGCCCGGGCTGAGCTCCCCAGAAAGGCTCTTCCAGCCTCTCCAGTCACGAGCAGCCGAGTCCTGCTCCTCCCTCCCAACCTGGTGGCTTTTCCCTGTTATTCCTGGAGCCATCTGGCCCTGGTTTATGACCCGTTTACAGCAGTTTGTGCAGGAACCGGGGCCAGCCTGGGTGGTTCCTCCCCTCCCGCCCCACAGCTGCTCCTCCACCCCACCCCATGGCCTTCCCACGCCCTGCCCTGGGCCGTGAGGGGAGAAGAAATGCAAGAACTGGGCATGAAAAAGCCTCCTGAGATGGAGAAACGAGGGTTGGAGGGTGGAGAGAACGAGCAGGAGGGGAGGATGCTCGTCCTGCTCGTCCGCTGGGCTCCGAGTGCGGAGCACGTGGCCCTGCTGGGAGGAGAGGTTGGATTGTCCATGGAGATGGATGCCAGAGGAGCATCTTGGTTGGTGCCACCCTCTGGGAGAAGCCTGAATCCGGGATAGACCCCAGGATGGCTGCTGGGATGAAGGGGAAAGAGGGAAGGGGACAGGGCAGGGGGGAGGTCGGGAAGGGGGAGGTTTGGAGGCTCCAGCCCGTGAGTCAGTGAGGAACAACGTGTTTGTTTGGAGCAGAGCAGGGCTGGAACATGTCCATCAGCGCAGCCTCTGGTCAGGGAGAGGGGACTGCGAGCCCTGAGCTCCTCCTGGCAAAACAGGGGGGCAGGACCTGCACCCTGCCACCCCACCCCGCACCTCCCGCAGCCCCCGGCCTGGAGCCACCTCTGCCCTTCCCCAGCCCCGGCCTCCCCCGTGCCCGTGGGGGGTAAATCCCTTCATGGGATGGGGGGGTTTTTAGGCCTGGCCTAACCCCAGGGCTCGGTGTTGCAGAGTCCCGGCGCCGGACCATCTACGAGTACCACCGCGTGGAGCTGGACACCAGCAGGATCAGCAGCCTGTCGGCCGTGGAGTTCACACCCCTGCCCAGTGAGTGCAGCCTCGGCCCCTTCCCGGCCGGGATCCCACCCCGGGGGTGCTGGGAGGGGGATGCCATCCATGGCCTGGCAGGTGGGAGCCTTGGAGCTGTGCAGGGAGGGGGTTGCTGCTGGCGGGGAGCAGTTTGCCCCTGCCCTGGGGTCCCCCGTGGTGGCCCGGCTGTCGCTGGACCTCTCGTGCCTCCAGCCCCGTGTGGATCAACCCCCTCAGAGCCAACCTCAACCAGCAGAAACCCCTCCTTGGTGTGCTCCCGAGCTGGGATGCAGCAGAGCTCAAGAGCTGGTGCAGGAATTGCTGATAAAGGAGGGATCAGCAGGAAATCCACCTTCCCTCTGCTCGGTGGTCCCCACCAAGGGCAGTGGCGCCAGTCGGGATGGAGCCACTCCTGGTGCTCCCCCATCCCAGAGTCGCTGTCTCTCCTTGCTCACCACCTCCCACCCCTCAATTCCTCCCTCCCTGCCGCTGCCAGCCGTTCCCACCCGAAATCCCTCCCCTTTGCTCCGCGAGCTGCAGCTGATCCTGCTGGACCCCGGTTCACGTCGGGTCCACACACAAGACATTTTCAACGCCTCCACACTGAGCTGAAATTTCTGAGAGCTGCTGGGGAACAGGCCCATTTTTAGTGGCTGGCTCCAAGGACACTCGGGCACGAGGGAGAGTCGTCAGCAGCCGGTAAATACGGGCTGAGAGTAAATCTGCCATGGAGACACGGAGGGGCTGCACTAAGCGCTCTCCCCCGGGTATTTTATGACAATTTTAACAGCAGGCAGGTTATTGCAGGCAGAACATAAATAACCATTCTGCAATAACTCTGGTTTTTGTGTTCTTCGGGTTTGTTTTTTTTCCCTCCTGAAGATTTGCTGGTTTGTTTTTGCCTGGTTTTTTTCCCCCCTGGCAGCTCGGGGAGCTGAGAGCAATGTCTGCACGGGAGCCAGGGAGCTGCAGAGCCACTTTCTGCTTCCTCTTCTGGGGGTTCAGTTTTTGGTCTTGTTTGGGGCAGAAGGGATGGGCTGGCTTAGCCTCTGCCTTGCTCTGGAGGTCTGAGCTTGCCCCCAGCCTCCACGTGGCTTGGGAGAAGCTCAGGATGGGAGAGGAGATTAGGAGTGGAGGCCTTCATTCCCGGGAATGTCACAGCACTGGAGCCACTCCCGGCTCTGCCGCTGATGGGCTCGTTAAAACCGCTGATTTCCTTTGCTGTCTTTGCAGCCAAGGCCCCCCTGACCATCTCTGCTGGACAGGGGGACACCAAGTGTTGGTGTTCTTGCAGAACCACGAAGCGTGGACTCAGCTTGGGGGGGGGTTCAGCTGTTTGTGCTGGTCCTGCCTCCCGAGGAACACCCTCTGCACGATGAGAAAGGGCCAAAAGCCTCACAGGCGTTCGAATTCCCAGCTAAACAGAGGGGTGGGAGGTTTGTGGATGGACTGGGAGCCCATCCTGCAGGTCCCTGGCAGACAGGTTGGGCTGGAGACTCAGTGGCTCTCAGAGCTGCTCCCCCTGTGCCCGCACAGATGTTGGCATCTGGCTGGAACGTCTCTCCTCTCTCTTTCCCAGCCTGTCTCCAGCACCAGAGCTGTGAAACGTGCGTGACCTCGGAGCTGACCTTCAACTGCAGCTGGTGTCACGTCCTGCAGAGGTACCAGGGATGGGTTTCCTTCCCACCCCCTCCCCTGCCGACCTTTGCAGAGCTGGGGGAGGGAGCACCGGGCCAGGGCTGGTGGCTGGGGTGGTCAGTGGTGCTGGGGTTTGGGTTTTTTTTTTTTCAGTATTTTCCCTCTTTTTGCCGTGTTTTGGGTCAGTTGGATGCTGCTCCTGGTCTCACAGTCACAGTGAAGCACCCACCTGGTCTCAGGTTACAAGCCACTGCAAGGGGACATTTCCTGGTGTTTTTGGTCCAGGAACAAGCTGAGACCTGGAGCAGGACTCACATTTCTGTCAGTGAGCTCAAACACGGGGAAAACCTGTCCTGACTTGGGCTGGGATCAGACAGAGGTGCAGGGGACGGGGGCTGGGACGGGCTCCAGGCAGGTTGTGGAGCTGGGAATGCTCATCACCCCCCAGCTGGCAGGGACATGCCCTCCTGTTGGGGACAAGGCATAGCGAGGGTTGGGGGGCACCTGCTGCCTCGTTTTTGGGGTGACTGGAGGCTCTGCTCCTGCCCCCTGCTCTCCTCCAGCTGCATGCAGAGCAGGGGAGCTTAATGAGATTGTGCTGAACTCTTTATTTGGAGCTGGTGGCAGGGGAGGGGACCCAATAACACAGATCCTCACGTGGAAATCCCGCTCTGCCAGGAAGGCACAGGCTCCTGCCCCCCTCCCCAGCCCCCTCCTTCCAGCAGGGTGTGAGCAGGGGACAGGAAAAGATCCCTCTGGCAGTGTAAGGCTTCGAGCTACCCTTTTCCATCTGCCCCAATCCCCAGCTGTCAGGGGGGGTTTGCTCTTGCCACTCCTGCCCCGGCGATTCCGGCCGCGCGTCCCTCCTGTCGCGGCTCAGCCCGAGGAGTTCGGGTTACAAACAGGAACCACACGTGGGGAAAAAGCTGGCAAGCTGGAGCAAACAGACCACTGCCTCTGCTGGCTTTCAACCAGCTTGGTCCTGCAAAGCCAAGCTGATCTGCCCCGAGGAAGCTGGGGCTGGAGCTGCATCCCAGCTCCGTGAGTCCATCCCACAAGTCCTCTCAGCTCTCTCCTTGGGCAGTGGAATCTGTAATTTTTGCCTCTCCTGAGCCCACAGTTGTGGCAGGAGCTGTACTTGAAGCAAAGGGTCTGAAGTTTTCCGTGGTTTCTCCTCCTTTCCTGCTTGGCTGTTGGGTAAATTGGTGTTTGTGTGACCTGAACCCCTGGTTCAGATCTTGCTCCCCCCTCCCCGAGACTTTCCAAAGGTCAGGGAGCTGTTCCATTCCCTGTTCCTGCAGGGATTTCTCTCGCTGCTGTTTGCCTGATGTCATTTATAATTTCTTTAGTGTGTTTTTCCTGTGCAGATGTTGCTGGAAAAAAACCCAGCGAGGCTCGTGGAGCTCGTGGCCTTGCCCTGGCACAGAGTCCAGGGAATGGAAACTCAAACTCAGGCCATATATTTTTCCTATTTTCTGCCTCTCCTTTTCCCCTGGAGGAGTGATGTTGACCCTTCCCCTCCTCTGGGAAGGGGAATATTTGGGTTCTTCCAGCCCAGCTGTGCTGGAAACCCCCCATGTCTTTGGGTGTCACCTTGGATATCACCCTTGTTTGTCCCACTGTCCGTACACAGCACCCACCAGGGCGGGATTTGGGACTCTTGGGCAGCTTAGAAATCATGAGCTGTGATTCCTAAGAGCATTTCCTGCCACTTTTGACCCCACTTTTAACCCCACAGGTGCTCCAGTGGCTTTGACCGGTACCGTGAGGAGTGGTTGTCCTACGGCTGTGGCCAGGTGAGCCAGGGGGGATCCCTGCTCAGCTCCTGTGCTGGGAATGCTGCTGCTCTCCAGGGGAATCCATGGCCATGTCCCAGCTCAAAGAATGAATGCTCAGCTCTGCCTGAGCTGTGGTGTTTGGAGTCAGACTGAATATCCCTTTAGATATCCCTTTATTCCCTTTAGGTATCCCTTTATTCCCTTTAGATATCCTTTCAGATATGCCTTTATTCCCTTTAGATACACCTGTAGATATTAATTTATTCCACTTAAATATCCCTTTATTCCCTTTAGGAACCCCTTTATGTATCACTTTATTCCCTTTAGATATCCCTTTATATCCCTTGATCACCTTTAGGTGTTCTTTTATTCCCTTTGGATATCCCTTTATTCCCTTAGGATAATATCCCTTTTTTCCCTTTATCTACCCCTTTCCCATTACAGCAGGACCACTGACCCCCTTAACAGAGGGGATAGTTAAAGGATGCTCCATCCAGTCCAGGGTTTTCCTTGCTGGTGCCTTTTCTGGGTGCTGAGAAGCTCCAGAAGTCACCAAACGGTGCAGTTTGGGCTCTCTGGGGTGTTTTTCCTCCTCCTCCCAGAGCATGACTCTTACTCATTCCCAAGCAGGAAGGAAAGAGCCCTGTTTTCGTCCTTGTGAGCACAATTATCTCCTCGTTGGATGAACTCCTTCCTTTGTCTCACAAAGATCAGCTGGAGAGAAACATCTGGTTCTGCTTTGGGCCTTTTTTTTTTTTTTTTTCTTTTGGTGTGGTGTTGGTTTGATTATTTTTTCTTTTTAATTTTTTCCTCCCCCTCTGCTGAAAACTCGGTTTTGTTCCCCGTTACCCAGAGGGTCGAGTGAGGAAATGGAGGTCACCGGACCTACGTGAGGTCACCCAGTGATGCACAAAGTTCCCTGCCAGGTCCTTGTCCTTTGTTCCTGCCTAAGTGCTTCCCAAACTTTTCCTCCTCTTCTCCAACCTCTTCTCCTGCCGCTTCTGGACCTGTTTCCCCTGCAGTGTTGGAGCCTCAGCAGCCCTAACCTTGGAATCACAGCCCTCCCCTGGCATTGCTGCTGCAGGAAAACTGGGGAAAAACAGCTCTTCTCCCTTCTCCTTGCAGTCAGATGAAAAGACCTGTGAGGATCTGGCAGAAGGCAGCCACTACTCAGCCCCTCCTGACAGCTCTTTGTCCCCTCGGAGCGAGGGTGTCACCACCTCCACGTCCTCGCTCTTCATCGACAGCCTCACCACCGAAGGTAGGGGGGACATCCCGTGCCTGGGGCTTATCCCTGGGAAAGGTCCTGCACTCCAGGGCCTCAGAAAGCCAATTCCTGTCCAAAGGAATCCGAGGACAACGTGGGTTTTGAAGGAGAATCGTGGAAGGGTTTGGGTTGGGAGGGACCTTAAAGCCCAGCCAGTGCCACCCCCTGCCACGGGCAGGGACACCTTCCACTAGCCCAGGTTGATCCAAGCCCCGTCCAGCCTGGCCATGGACACTTCCAGGGATGGACCATCATCCTCTGGGAAATCCATTCCAGGGCCTCACCACCCTCACAGGGAGGAATTTCTTCCCAGTATCCCCTCCCGAGTCCGGTTCTGTAAAAGAGGAGCGACATTCCCTGGATCTGTAAGGTCAGATCATGGAATCATGGAATGGTTTGGGTTGGAAGGGACCTTAAATCTCATCCAGTCACACCCCCTGCCGTGGTTCCCGTAGACCAGGTTGCTCCAAGCCCTGCCTTGGGCAGGGGTGAGGACGGGGTGGTGGAAAAGGGAAGGAAGGGCAGCCAAGAGGTGAGGCCTGGGGGGATGTGGCACAGGGAGGGCTGAAATCCTCCAGTGGGAAGAGTTTTAGAGTCGTTTTTTACCCATTTGTGAAGGTCAACAGCAGGTAATCCTTGGTGGGCAGAACCCACAGCGTCCTCCAGGGGTTAATCCTGCAGAGTGGGGCTCAGGCTTTTCCTGGGCTTGGGTTTAGCTGGAGGCTCAGGGGCTGCCAGGACTCTCAGCCTGGAATTAATCCAGGTGATTGCCCACTCCCCTTGGGAATGCTGCTTGTTCCAGCCTCGGAAAGCTCCACATAAAGCCTTGGAGTTTCCCTGGAGACCCCAGTGCTCTAATCCCGTTAACACGGGGCTGGCTCCTCGGATCCTCCCGGCAGGTATCACTCCAATTTCCCTGCTTAATAGTCCCTAACGCCGCCTGCTAATTAGGATAAAGAGAAGGGAACATTAGTAATTGTCCTTCAGCCACGGGTGGGGGAATGGAGCTGCCAGGGCTGACTTTGGAAGGAGCAATTAAAGGGAGGGGTGGGGGGTGGAACTCCACCAGGGAGAGCGTTTTCCAGCTCATCACCAGTTTCTGGGGAAAAAAAAAACAAAAAACAAGAGGCTTTTCTGTGTGACACAGCTGAGCATGAAGTTAATTTGGGATCCTGGAAGGAAACAAACAGGGAGGAGAGCTGGGGCTGAGGAGAGAGCAAAGGAACCAGCAACAGCACGGGGACACAGCCCTCGGTGTCCTCCCTGGATCCAGATCTTTCCCAGCCAGCCCAGATCCCTGGATTCAGATCCTCCCCAGTCAGCCCAGATCCCTGGATTCAGATCCTCCCCAGTCAGCCCAGATCCCTGGATCTGTGTCCTCCCCAGCCAGCCCTGTTCCTTGGATGTGTGTCCTCCCCAACCAGCCCTGTTCCTTGGATCCACATCCTCCCCAGCCAACCCAAATCCCTGGATCTGCTCCTGGAAGTGCTGGTGGACGTGTCTGACTCACCGGCCGTGTGTCAGCGCTGCCTCCAGCACACGTGGAAGCCAAAAATTGGGAATTCTGGATCAGGATTTCACCCTGGTGAGGGCGGGGATGTGGGGACCATCGAGAGGCAAAGAAAGCCTTGCACAAAATATCCTGGTCCTTCCAGAGTTAGGCCAAGAATGGGAGTGGATTTTGGGGCCCCGTGGAAAACACCCCCGGTGTAAAGTCCCCCTGATTTATTTGGGGTGTATTAGCTCCAAATGCTGCGGCCTGAACACGGACACCCACATCCAGCATCCACTTATGGTTCAAACCTTGCTCTCTGAGCCTCCTGAGTGACCCCTTTTCCCAGATATTTGTGCTCCAGGTGCCACCTCGGTGAAGGAAAATGATCCACATCCCACCCGCTCTCACCGTCGTTTTCTGTGTTCCTCCCTCTTCCACGAGCAGGGATTTAAAACTACCCAGAGATCCCATCCCAGGGGAATGGAAGCAGGTGGGAAACGTGCAGGATGTGGGAGAAAGCTCCTAATTTTTTTATTTTTTTTTCTGCCCTGTTTTCTCCTTTCAGACGACACGAAGCTCAGTCAGTTTGCAGGAGCAGAGGGTAAGCCCTTCACATCCTCCCTGCCTGCTCCAGGGGAACACGGGTTTCCCTGGATGCCAGTGGTCAGCAGGGGGGGCAGGTGAACCCGAGAGCAGAGGGATGTCATCAAGATAACATTCCCTCACCCTGGCTAATGCAATTCCAGACAGTGAAAAGTGAGAGTCTGCAATGATCTCTTTTTACCCTGGTGCTGTTTGTCCACTTCTCCCTCTCAGCCCTGCTGAGCAAACTCAGACAGGGAGTTTTCTCCTCCCACCTAATTCCCTCTATTTGCCATATTTTCATAGACACAAAGTCCTTTCCCCTTCGAATTTCCCCAGCTGGGCCAAAGAGCAGCATAAAATCCAAATATGAAGTGTCCTTCCTGTTCCCTGGCTCCGTGGCCAGCCCCGGTCTGTCCACCAGGGAACTGAACTGCTGCCATAGTGCTCTTCCCAATTCCAGAGGCTGGGAAGGATCCAAGCCCCGTTCCCTGATGTCAGGCCCTGTGTGTGCTTTTTCTCTGGGAGGAGCTCAGGGAAGTTCAACTGGTTGAACTGGGCTCAGGATCGGGTCCCGGAGCCTTTGGAATCCACGTTATTCCCAGTTCGCTCCCAAATGCCCGGTGATGTCCCAGGGTGCCACATCCACCCTGTGCAGCTCTGTGCAGTTGCTGAGGTGTCAGCACTGCTCCAGGCCCAGCTGGATCCTGTTTTCCAGGCATGGGGAGCAGCCTTCCTTCCCAGACAGCCCCAATTCCCACCGGCACCATCGTGGGGATCGTCCTGGCCGTGCTGCTCGTGGCCGGGATCATCCTGGCTGGGATCTACATCAGCAGCCACCCCACCTCCAGCGCCGCCCTCTTCTTCATCGAGGTGAGTGCACAACCTCAGCCCTGCAGGCTTTTCCCTCCCTCTGCCATCCACAGCAATCCCAGCCTTCCAGAGGGGAGCAGGGAGCGACGACAGCTTCGGTGGGTTCATATCCGAGTTCCTTTCCGTGCTCCTCCAGTCACGGCTGATCTCCCGACCTCCGGCTGACGGTGTTCCAGCTCAGCCTCCCTCCTTCCCACCCAGTTTTATTTCGCTCCCTTTCACACACTGCCTGTTTTCCCCCATGGAATGTCAGTCAGGCTCTTCCACCTGCTCCGTGAGCAGCCGACGCTCAGCCTGGCCCGGCGGCTCCGCCGAATTGCCCGGCTGGGTTTTTGTTGCCTAAAATTGTCAGCCTTCCCTGATGGATGTCATCAGCTGCTGGGGGGGGGTGGGGGAGGATGGTGTGGGGGAGGAATTTAATTCTGGGGGTGATGGGGGTGTCCAACAATCCCCATCTGCTGCCGGAGCCAGAGCCGGTCCCGAGGCAGCCGGGAGTGGGCTGGAGCCTGGCACGGGAGCTGCTGCCAAGGGATGAGCAACACTCAGCCCTCAGCCTTCCCTCATCCCTCCCCGGCTTTTTCCTGGAGCACTTCTCCTCCATCTGTCCTGTGTGCAGGGAGAGGCTGCAGAGGATCCATCCGTGTGGCCCCTGCCAGCCTGGCACCCGGGCTCTGGGAATGGTTGATGGATTCATCCACACCCAGCCGGGAAGGGGCAGTGCTTGGCCCTGGTTTGGGACGGGGAGGGGACACAGAGCTGCCCTTTGCAGGGAATGCTCGTGGGCATCCTCAGCTGCTGCTCCAGGCATGGCCTATCCTTGATTTTCAGGCTGCTGGGAGACTTCACTTCCAGATTCCATCCCCTCCCCATTCCCCATTTCAGTGGCTGCGCTCGGTGACTTCAGTGCATCCCAACGAACCCTTTTTAAGCCCGAAGCAACCCTTTAAAGCTCATTTTATTTAACCAAAAGCTCGAGCTCCCCCCAGGGAGGACGTTGTTCCTGTCCCAGGGCCCGGCTGTTCCCCCAGGATCGGGGTGCAGGGCTCTGTCCCAGCTCCTGACGTGCCCTCCTTTCCGTCCCCAGCGGAGGCCACACCGCTGGCCTGCCATGAAATTCCGGAATCACACCCACCACGCCACCTACGCCGAGGTGGAAGCGGCCAGCCAGGAAAAGGAGGGATTTGTGGAAGCAGAGCAGTGCTGAGCGACGCCCCCCCCGGCAGCCCCAACCTGCATCCCGGAGCTCCCGTTGTCCCACGTGTCGGAACCTCCCGTGCTCCTCCTGCAAAAGTCTGGCGCCTGCTTGGAGAAGAAACAGCGAGGAGAGGGGGGGGAAAAAAAAAAAGACCCAAAATGGAGAGTTTTTTCCAGGAATGGGGCAGGGAAGGAGGAGGCTGGATGTGCCTGGATCCTCCTGGGCAGCGATGCCTCCAGCCTGGGTGCGGTGGGGGGGGAAAGTGCAGCCAACTTTCTACCTTGGTGAGGGTTTTGGTTGGTTTTTTTTATTTTCCCCTCTTCCCTCCTTCACCAGAGCCTGAACAGCAGCAGAAATGGGGGGAAAATCTTGTTACGGGGGTGGCTCGAGCAGCAGGTTCTTGGGGAGCAAAAGAGAAGCTTTTTGGGGCACGGCGGCTCTGGAATGCTCAGGAATGTCGTGTTGGTGCCTCTTCCCTCTCCTGGAGTGGTTGGGAAGAGGGATCAGATGTGGTGGTGGCCCAGGAGGGGTCAGGTTGGCTCTCCAGGGCTCCTCTCCCATCCCCTCACCCCCAGCTCTGGCCCTTTCCCCCCTTTGCCTTCTTTAATCGACATTTAATTTTGTCTTCGCGGCTCAGAAGCCTCAAGTCCTGGTTCTTCTCCACCACCCTGGATCCAACTCTCCCTTCAGAGCAACACCTTCCAGCCCCTCCTCTGGAGAAAAGGGGACCCTGATCTATTTTAAGGACAAAACCCTGCAGAGGATTCACCTCCAGGATTTTCGTGAGCCAATGGCTTTGATGCGCTTTACGGCCTCTAATTAGTTTGCTAAATTACTAATTACGACCCTCCCCCTAAAGGAGACAGAGAGTGTGTGTGTGTGGGGGGAAATATCTGAGATTCCTACAAAACTCATCCTCATGGCCCCTGATCCAGTGGGAAATTCCAAGCTCACCCACGGGCAGTTCAGATAAACAGGGAACTCCTGGACACCCCAGAAGATCTGAAAATCACCTTGCTATCATCATATCCTTGAGTCAGAGCCATTTTTGTCCCTCAGTTTTCCCCAATTTCCCTGATTTTTATCTTGTTCCCTCACGTCTGTGATGAGCCCCAGGGCTGGGTTTGGTTCCAGGTCCTGACCCCCGAGGAAAGATTTTCCTCCTCGGGGGTTTTCTCCTCCCTCTGCGCCCTCAGAATTTTGAGATTAAACTCACAAAAACTGCTCTGCCCGAAACTGGGTGTAAAGAAAGGGAGAATCCGCGGTTCAGGCTGAGGGAAAATTTTGTTTCCCACCCCAAAAAGGTGCTGGTTGATGGGGCTTCTCCCAACACCCTTTTTTTTGTTGTTGTTGTTTAATTTTCTCCTGCTCCTCAGCTCTTTATCCTGATAATCCTGTTTGGTGCATATTTGATCCACTGGCTGCTTCAGCTGTCGCTGGGGGTGTCACTGCCAAAGGCAGGCACTGTCTAATTGATGCTTTCCTTCTCATCTGCTGCGTTGCCAGAACCCTTGCAGATAAATACGGATCCTCGGTGGCATTTACACCCCAGATGAGACTTTTCCTGGACCTCATTCTGGGGAGTTTGTTTTTTTTTTTGCTGCATCAAAGCACCAAAATGCTCAGACTGAGCTCAGCCAGGTTGTTACGGCCCAGACAGTCTCCCTTTAGATATTTTCAAGATAAATTTAATTTCCAGATAAAGCTTTTTAACTAAAAATTGTCTCGTTTTCGTGTTCCCCCCCCCCCCCTTTCCCTGAAGTGGAAAGAATTCAGAGGGATTCTATCATCTTGCTTTTGCCCCAGATCTGATTTCCTTTCAAAAGGAATTTTCTCTGGATTTCACTTTTTTTTTCGAATAGTTATGTTTTAACTGTTAAATCAAATAGTTTTAGGCCTTGGTTTTGCTGTTTTTCTGAACATGAATACGTGGTAACAGCAAGATTCTGGTTCTTCCTCTTCCCCTGCAACCCCTAGAAATGCTGGGAAGGATCCAAGAATCCTGAAATGCTGCGAATTTAAAGCAAAACAGACTTTGTAAGTAGAGAGCATTCATATAAATTGCTGCAGGAAGGATCTGGGGAGGATTCAGGAGAAAACACGGAGATCAAGGAAGGATCCAGGTGGAAAATAACACCATCCAAGTGCCCTAACCCAGGAATGGCTGAGGTGGGATCTGTGAAACGCCTGAACTTCAGGGAGATGCCAAGTTCTGAGTGCCCGGGGTGAAAAAAAGGCTCCTTATTTTTAAATGATTTTCATTTTTCCCTTAAAGGAAAGCACCAAACCGAACCAGGCTCTTCCATAGCCGTGCTCCAGATGTTTGGTTTTCCTTCTCCAGAGGAACCCGGTTCGGGGCACGGTCAGGTGGGGCTTTCCCAGCTCCAATTCATCATCTGCAAGACCTTGTAAATGGAAAATTTATCGCCCAGCTCGCATCTCCCACTGCCCAGCCTGGAGATGCTGCGTCCTGAGGAGGGAAACGGGAATACTCCGTCCTGCCTTCCCCCTGTGGCTGCTGGAATTCCACCCCGAGGCAGCAGGGAATATTCCTGAGTATTCCCAGTCCGTAAAACTCTTGGGAAAATCCCCAGGGGAACGTTGCCAGTGCCTGGAAGGAAGAGAAAAACGGCTTTTCCATCACCAAGTGCTGCTCTGGCTGCGGAGGGGAGAGTTTGGATGCCCCAAGGGGAGGGATGTGCTTCTGCTCCCAGGAAAATTTGGGGGCTCAAACCAACCCCCTTTTTCAACATTAAAAAAAAATTATTCTCTCAATAACTAAAGGCCTATTTTCCACATACTTGAATTTCCTGCACAGTTGGACTATTTCGAGGGACTAAAGGCACTTTAACTGTCTTTTACTGCAATGTATTTACTATGGATTATCTGCATGGAATAGAGTCTGAAAATGAAATAAAACCTTCTTCCTTTTGGACTGCTTGGTTTGCCAGAGGAACCCCCCCATCCATCCAGGATTAGTGCCCGTGGCGTGGGAGCACCGGGAGCAGGATGGGGAATTCTTTTCATCTCGGAGTCTTTTAATTGAGGCGGCAAAAACACAGGGATTTCTCACTTTTTTTTTTTTTTTTTGTTTGTTTCTTTTTTTTTAAGGCACTTTTCCCTGCCTTAGCACAGACACATCATTAGCAGGAGGAGTTCCCAGGGCTCACAACTCCTCTAATTGAGCTTTTGAATTAAGACTATCAGTTGCTTCTCCTTTATTCTGCTGGGCTGATGGAGATGATTTATTTTTATTTTTTCCCCCCCCAGGCTTCTCGTCTTGCACAGTGGAGTTTCCACAGAGCGTTTGACTTGTTCACAGTGTTCAGGTTTAGTGTTTTGATCTCTGCACCAGCCCCCCAAATTGTTTCAAACATAGAAAGCACTTTAAAAGTCGTTGTCTGAGACCCCTCCACACTCATTTGTTGGCTTAGATATCCATTTATTTCCATCAGGAAAATGTGTAATATATCCACTTCTTCCCATTTTCCCTTTCACCTTCCCAAGCTCATCACAGCCTGTTCATCCCCCTCTTCCTCAGGAGCCTTTTCCGAGCTTGGAGAAACCGTGTTCACACAATACAAAGAGGGGTTAATTTAGTCATGATAAAAGAATTCTCCTGTCCCGCTGCCTTGTTCCATTTTTCTGAGTGGAGTAGTTGCAGATATATTAATAAATTTTATATACATATATATAGTCCATTTATATAGATATATTTTTATAAATAGATATATTAATTTTTATGTATATTCCATTTTTATATATATTCCATTTATACCTATTCAACTTTATTTTTCACTTTATCATATATGTTCCATTTTTTAATGTCCATTTCATATGTTCCATTTTCCATATTTACATATATTCCATTTTCGAATATACTCAATTTATATATATATTCCACATATATATATTTATATATTTCATTTATACATGTATTCCATTATATATATTCTATTTTTTTATGTATATTCCATTTACATATATTCCATTATATGTATTCCATTTATATATATTCCATTATATATATATATTCCATTATATATATATTCCATTATATATATATTCCATTTATATATACTCCATTATATATATATATTCCATTTATATATATTCCATTATATATATATTCCATTGATATATATTCCATTATATATATATTCCATTTATATATATTCCATTTACATATATTCCATTATATATGTTTCCCATTTATATATATTTCATTACATATGTATTCCATTTATATATATATATTCCATTTTTAAATATATATATAGATATTTGTTCCATTTATATACACACAAATATAAGTCAATACTTTATATTACACACATAAGGAAAAAAATTAAATAGCTCCCAACAAACAGTTCTCATACCAAACAACAGCCCACAAATAGGGGGGGAAAAAATACCTCAGCCATGCAAATAAACAGGGATTTGTGCTCTGCAAATGCAACCCCGGGTCCAAAGCAGCGTTTTGAGCCATAATTAATAGCAGTGACAGCAAGGAGGGAGCAGATTGTTCCAGCAGGGCCCGTGGGTGGAGGAATAAAAACCTCAAATAGATGCTCTGGATCTGCATTTCCCGAGTGCTGGGAAATGGAGCTTTGGGTACGAGTGGGAGCAGGGAATTCGGGCTCCTGCTTCCTCCCCTGCTTGGATATTAAATGTATTTATGCCTCGGGTTGCCTCGCCGAGGAAGAAAAGCTGAGGATTTTTGTTCGGTTCTCATGGAGAAATCAGAAAACTGGCTGATATTTGGGAGATACTTGCAGGGGAAAGGGGTGGAATTCCATCATCCACCCAAAAAAATGGTTTTTTTTCCCCCTCCCCAAAGGCAGAGCTGGGAGATGAGAGGGCGGCATCCCGGTGTGGGGGGGGATTGATAATCACCACCACAATCCCAAAAAAAGGCTGGATCCGAGGGAGCAGGAACCACCTGCACATTCCCATTCAGCTGCCACGGGAGGATCCTGCACCAGCCTCCATCTCCTCCCACAATCTTCCCCTCACAAAAGGCTGAGGAAGGGCCTGTGAACATTTGCCATTTGTTTTTCTCGCCTTTTTTTCCCCTTTTTTTTTTTTCCCCCAGCGACCGTTTAACAAGTGGGTCAGGGCAGGCAGCAATTTTCCTTGTTCTGAGGAAAACCGAGCCCGATTCCATCGGTGCCCTCCTGGAACAAAGATTGGCAGGCGGTTTTGTTACCGTTTTTAAACCCTTTTCCCCTGCAAAAAAAGAAAACACCTCACTGATAAAATTCCAGGATAAAGGAGGAGGCGGGGAAAGGACAAAAAAAGCCTTTTATATTTGCTTTTTTTTTTCTTTTTTTGAGGACTGAAAAGAGCAGGTTTGCTGTTCTTTTAAGGATAATGGTGGGTTTCATGTGAGGAGCTGCAGAAAGTGCCTCCACCTGGTGCCGTCCTGGAGGGTTCCATGACTCCTGAGGGATTTTTAACTCCTTCAGTTTGCAGACCTCTGGAATAACAACAGAACCCAAGGGTGACAAATTCTTCACTCCTTCTTTTCCCCTTTTCCAGCTGGTGGAGGTGGGGATAATCCACCAAAAACAACAAAAAAAAAAGGAGGCTCTGGGATATCTCTGGGATATCTCCTGATGTTGGCAAAGCAACGGGATGCCTGGAGGGGTCTGACAGCAATAGATGCGCCAGTTTGGGTGTGATCCTCAAAAACCAGCCTGTTCCATGAGATTTGGCACTGGGAACGTGGCACTGACTTCGTGGGGAGGGTTGGGAGGAATCCCCACCCCTGGAAGGGCCCAAAAAACCCGCGGATGTGGCACTCTGGGACGTGCCGGTGCTCGGTTGCCAGTCGGACTTGGTGACCACAAAGGCCTTTTCCGACTTTTAACAATTCCCTGGTTCTGTGATTCCGAGTCAGCAGCCCGAGGCAATCATCAGGTTAATTAAGATTTAATTGAATCCCCGGCTGTTGCACTTCCACGGTATTTCCACGCCTCTGTTCCGGGCCGGATCGTTTTCCCTGCCTGGACGGGGCAGGGATTTGGAGAGGATCTGCAGCCCCACAAACCCAAGGTTTTCCTCGGGGTTTCTTCAAAGGAATAGGAGGCCCCACCAGGGCTTCTCAGCCCAGGAAAAGTGCTCAGATGATAAAGCAGAGCAGCTCTGGCTGCAGCAACTCCCGAGCTGTTCCCGAGCTTCCCGTGGCTCCACCGGTGATTATCCCTGTGTTGTGCTGACAGGCTCCCATCTGTTTGGGGCTGAACGCTGCATCTTAAAAAGCAGGAGAAAGGAAAAGCACCGGTTTTCCAGGCTCCCTCGGCTCCTCCTCCGACCACAGGAGCTCGTGGGATGCTCAGGAATTCTTAGCAATCAGCTGCTTTTTTTTTTTTTTGGGAGGGGGGGGCTGGTCTCCGTTTTTTCTGCAGAGCAGGAGGATGGAGAAAAGCTGGAGACAGGGAAAATATATGGGATATTTAGATGGGAGGAGCAGGCTGGAAAACACACAGGCCTGATCCCCAGGAAGGACTTGGTAACTGCAGAGGAACAAGTTTGATGTGAAGGTAAAGGACGAAAGATGAACACCAAACCCAGGACACCCCTTTTTCCAACTCTGCATCCACCCCACCCCTGCCCTCCCTCTTGCACGTTCCCTCTATCCCAAGGCTTAGGAGCATCACCCCAAGGCAGGAAGCAAGAGCTGGGGCTCAGGATTCTGCCTCTGGAATCTTCCAACCAACCTTGAGGAAGCCCCTCAGCTCCTCCTGCCTCCTCCACGGGGCACCTTCGCTCAGCTCCGGGATTTAACGCACTCCAAGCGTTTTAAAACCCTTGGAAACCGGGCAGGGGGGAAGGACAGAGCGTGGCTGATTTGCCTCAGCCACCACCAGTGTCCAAAATGAGGGGGCAGAGGCAAGAAAATGCCACTGAACCCACTCCTGACAGTGATGATCCCCAGAGGAATGAGGCCATCTGGAAACTCTGCCTTTTTTTTTTCCTTCCCCCCACCCTTTCCTTTTTTTTTTAATTCCTCCAGCTGCATCTCATCCCTATCCCTGCACAATTCCACGGGCAAAACACCAGCAAAACGGGGCTTCGTGTCAGATCCTCCTCGGCTTCTCGGAGGATCAAACCGCTGTGGGCTGGGATTCTGGGAATACACATCCCTGCCCCTCCTCATCCCTCTGCCACCCACCAGCCCTGCTCTGGCAGGAATCCTTAAAAAATGCCAGCCAGGGAGGACGTGGGGATTTCATCCAGAGAATTCATTAAGCAGGATGTGAGGAAGCGGTGCCTTAATTCCCTGTGTATCCTCACACAGGCACGGCAGAGCCCGTGCTGGATGAGTCAACAATCCCATTAATCATATATTTTTATCATTTTCTAACGAGCCTTAAACTGCTTTTTTTTTTTTTTTTGAAGAAAAAAACACGAAAGGCTGCAGCTCTCAGCTCCTCAATAACACTACAGAGAGAGGAAACATTCGGCAAACGAGGGAAAATTTGATTTAAAGAGATAAAGAAGAAGAAACTTGACTGCCCAAGATGGCAGGTGAAGGGACACAAAACTCGAAGAATTAGGTCTTTCTTCTGCAGATTATTATTATTATTTCCATTTTCCCATGCTCCTAGCACACTAAATGCTGTTCTTTGGTCCTAGTGGTGCAATTTTCCCCGCATTTTCTTTTGACTCCCAGCACATTTGGTGCTTTTCTTCACAAAATCACGGGGTGGTTTGGGTTGGAGGGGACCTTAAAACTCATCCAGTCCCACCCCACTCCTTCCACTCCCCCGGGGCTGCTCCAGGCATAGAACTGAGCCGTTAACACCCCAGCAGAAGCACCAGGAATTTGGGACAACTCAATTTTTCCTTATTGCCCTTCATCCCCTTACCTCAAACCGGTTTACAAACACTGACTGGATTACAGGGGCCCCAAATGAAAAATAAACCCACACCAGTGACTCCTTCAGCCAACTGAAAGCAAACACGGGGTGATACTTTTACCCCGACGCAATTAAATCGCCCGGCCCGGTGTCGGTCTCATCACCATTAATTATCCCAATCACTCCGCTGTTTGTGCAGGTCCAGCTCTGCCTCTTAAGCACAGGATGCAGCTTCAGCCTCAGGAAGTCCTTAAACCACCCTCAGGTTCCAAAAAGGTGCCCCCAAATTATGGGTTTTTTACCCCCCAGTGGGAAATTTCTGGTTGTTCCTGGAAACAGCAATACTGGGGTAAAATATTGGGGCAGTCTGGGGTTATCTGTTTCCTATTTGTGGTGGGACACAGAGGTGCAAACAGTAAAATGATGGTGGGGGCGAGCAGATTGATCCCCTACTGCACCCAGCAGCGTCTGGGAAGGATTTAGGGAGGCGGGATGCAATTTTTTGGGGAGATATCCAGCCAGGTCCTGCTCTCCTGTGGGTGGAAATAGAAACAGGGACAAGGTGTCTGCAGGCTCTGCTCGGCCCAACTCCAAAGCACATCATTTTGGCACATTTGTCTGATTTACCTTTTCAGCCAAAATATTGTAGTCACGGTTACATCATCATGGCAACCCCCCCTCTTGTTGCTAATTAATCAGACGATGGCACATCATTACGTATGAGGGTGATTTTTGAGTTGTTTCGGTTTTGCTAAGGAAAATTCTTCTTCTGACAAAGTTCCTGAGAAAAAAGAGAAATTAAAAAAAAAAAAAAAAGAAGGAACATAAACAAACCCAAAACAAACAACTGTCTTCGTGGGGAAAAAAACTAAAAATACTGGGCAAAAATTCCCTTAAAGCAGCTGCGGGCCTCTGCTGCCATCGTATGGGAGCTGCCTTTGGAGCAGCGAGGAAACCTCTCCCGGGAGGTTCGGCCACTGCCCCGAGAGAACAGTTACTCGGAGTCAGCGACTTCGTGAGGGAAGAGTTTACAACAAGAAAACAGTTATTTTAAAACCGCTCTGCAGCGAGCGGGGATTTGCAGCTCCCACGAAGGGGTTTCCCTGAGGCCGCAGCACGTGGAGTGAGACCATTCCACAGGGGCGAGGCAACAGCGTGCAGGGCAGATCGCGGCTTCTAGTTCTTACAGCTCCGCAGGCCGAGCCACGGAACCGTGGAAGGCTTTGGAAGGGATCCTAAAGCTCGTCCCAAAATCCCGTCGCCCCCACCCCGTGCTCCCAGCGCGTCATTAATTATTCATTAGGTGGGCGTGGCCACAAGAGGGCGCACCCAGGGAACGCGCTTTCCGTTATGGGAGGGGGGGATAGTTGTAATTAAATATTCATGAGGTGGGCGGGGACACTGAGGGCGGGAAACGCCGTTCGCTCCGCCCCCTCCCCGCCCGCGCTGAGATGCGCGGCGGGCGAAAGCGCGGGAAAACCGTTATGACCCAAAATTCGCCTAAATTCGAGCAAAAACGGGGCGGAATCATTAACACCGACGAAGCACTGCTGGAGTAAAACGCTGCGGAAGCGCTGCTGGAGTGACACGCTGCTGGTGTTTGCGGTGATTCCACCCCTCCAGCGCGGCTGCGGCCGCCACCGGCCCCACTGCCAACCAACGCCCTGAAACTTAAATGTTTGGTTTTTTTAATGTTTGCCAACATTTCTGCTCCCGGCTGAGGTACCCGAACACAGCTGCGCTGCTTTCTGTGCACCTGCTGCTGCTGCGCCCAGACCCCCTTTTAACCCCCGGCGGATACTGAAATAATGCTTTAAAAATTTGATTTTCGCTACTGACAATAATTCAGGAGGGGGGGTCTGGGTTCCTCTTTCCCCCACCAGGACACGGGGTTCGGTGCTCCCCACACACCCCCTCATCGCCCGCTGTTCCCCTCAGAGCTCTCGGCGGGCGCCCGGCCCGGGGGAGTTTGTGGAGAGCGGCTTTCCCTGAGGGAAAAAACCGGCTGGTAAAGGGTTTTGTGTGAGTACCACCGACTGCAAGACCTCCACGGAGGTTTTGGGGTGCAGGCCCCCCCGATTTCAGCCCTTTGGCCCCGAATTTTGGGGGGCTGTGGGGAGAGGGGCCGCGGCGGAGGGAACAGCCTGGCCCATCCCTTGGCCTACAGGGCTGTCCCAGCCCGGCTCAACCTGACCCGAAAACACAGCTAAAAGGCCGAATATTACCCATTCCATAAAATACTGCAGCCTGGGGAGCAAATCCAGCCTGGAACGAGGGAAAAAGAAGCAAACTCTGGTGTTTCCCTGCCAGCCCCCTCTCCTCACACCACAACCCAGCCACCGCCAGCAGCAGGGCCAGAATCCCCTCAGCTCTGCTTTATATCCACATTATTCACCAGTTTAGGTGCTTTTGGGGACAGATTTTCGCCACCAATCTGACACAGAGACTTTATGATGAATAAAACCCTGTGTTTTTTTGTAAATTTTCAGTGTAGGCCGGGGTGGGGTAACAAGAACTGAGGTAACTGCATGGGTAAGCTCGGTGCTCTAAGGTCTGCCATCCCTCACTTAAGCTTTTAAAGTCATAATTTTATTTTATTTTATTCTACTCTATTTTATTCTATATTATTTTTATAAAGCAAAAAAAAAAGAGAAAACTGTGAAAAACCAATCAAAACCCCCTTTGAGCTAATATTGGAGGCGGCTGAGTTTATGCCCACAGGGATGAGGAAGGGAAGCGGAAACATCCCAAAGCAATCTCCAAAGTAAACACCCTTTCTGCAATAAATGTTTGCCAAATGCTAACACAGGGCTCCGAGAAATATCAGCGCCGAAGTGCATCCATTAGCAGGAGTTTAGCGACTGCTTAAGGGGAGCAGGGGTGGAAGTTGATGCTTTCTGCCCTGTAAACAAATTAGTTTATAGCAGCAAATAGGATGACCCTTCTTAGCTAATGTTATGAGTTTAGCTTGTTAAATATTTAACGTTTACCTCTCCATTTCCAGTGTGGATTAAGTAGTTCTCCAAACACCGGTGTCCCAGCAGCAGATGGAGATGCACAGCCCATTGCCCCGCTCTGGCTGAACTCCCTAAGAAATGAAAAAACCACGTTAAGTCAAAGGGGAAGCGAGTGGGAGCTTTCAGGAAAGGCTTTAAAACTGGCTGTTTCTACTCATTTTGATTTACATTAATTTTATCTAGCTCTGCCCTACATTAAAACAGTGATAATCAATTTAACTTCCACCAGATTGAACAGAAACAGGCTGGAATTGGACAGATACTTCCAAAAACCTGGCTGGTGGCAAAGTATTTTTTCTTCCACATAACACAAGGTAAGATTTTTTTAAAAAACACTTAAAAGATCCCATAAATCCCCACAGCACAGAAAGGAGAGTGGGGGAAGAAAAGGAAGCATCATAGGATTGCAACTTTATTTCTAAAAGTATGGATGAGAAATATGCACCAGATTTAGCCAAGTTTAGTGGTGCCTTGTTGCAAACATGAGCTGCTTTGTGTGTACTACTCAAAGGAATTCAAATTATCCTGACTCCACCATTCTGTGTATGAAATTCCTCACTTTTTCTTCGCTTTCAGAAGATAAACATTTTTTCATTTAACTTTAGAAGTGGCTTCTCAACTGTCCTTAGAGGTGTCCAATCACTTTTCTCTCACAAAACCCTAAAGAAACTCTAATTTCAGCAGCAGTTCCTCACGACAGCTTCAGCCGCCTTAGCAAGCTGGAAAATATCCCCCACCTAAATCAAAAACCGCTTCCAGCGAGGTAAAACTTCCTTAGATGCACAACTCAAACTCCCTCCAGAGTCAGCCAAGCCCACTTTTAATAAAAAATGCCCCGATTTCTTCCCGTCCTCAGCACTAACAGGGCTCCCATTGTGGATGTAGCAGTTTTCCTCCGTGGAATATTGAGGGCCCGGCGAGTTTGCCATCAACAGGAGGGGGGTTTGGAGCTCGCCAGCCTGTAATTTTGTAAATTTTTAATCTCCCAGACAATGAGGTCCATTCTCCCCGGGGAATTTCCCACTGATGGGGACTGGGATGTTGCCCTGCAGCTTGGACTGGTTCCAGGGATGTTACAGCCGCCGCTGCCAGCTCGTGTAATTATGCACTCCTTGGCAGTTCCCCCAAAGCCTCAGCTGCTGGAATCAGGGAACTGTGTGAGAAATCTCAGTTAGAAAATAAATTTCAGAGGCAGAGAGTCAGTGTTGCCCGACAGTGGGAAGTGTAGACTCAAAACCCAGAAGGTAAATCAAATAATCCGATTTATCGATCGCTCAAAGCTCATTTTCAACCCCTCGTGATTCTGGGAGGGCCTGAGTCACCACACTTTTGTTCATGTAGCAGTGCTGTGTAGCTCAGTTTTATTGTCACACATATAGCCATCGTATTAAATCGGGCCAAAAAGGTTTCAAGCACCACTTTGCTGCTTTCAACCTTCTTTTTTTGGTCATACACGAGCACAAAGGTAAGTAATTATCACTTAAAGGACTCAACATGATGACACTTCAATGGCAGCCCTATGACTTCAGTATCCTGTCGAGTAATTAGTGTAACAAATTAAAACAATGTTGTTAATTACTGTAGCTTGTACCATCACATGTAACTCCCCTGGAATCCCCTTTTATGACTATTTCCCTCATTTTCCATGTCCCACCCCACGAGGTCCCTCAGTGCTTTTATCTTTTCCTCCTCCCTCAATACCCAGGCATTAAAACTATTTATGTCTTTCAATACATCAAATGATTAGTTATAACACATTCTATCCTCTGCACACTAAAAAATCATCTGTGAAGTTGCCTCCCTTGCACTGAACCCAAACAGTTTATCCACAAGATTTTCACACTCACGGCTCGGCCTCCAACGGGGTCGCTTCCCCTCAGCCTGATTTCGGGCAGAGCAGTTTTCTCCTGTGAAAAAAATGAGACTTCAGTGTTTTTTCTCTCTCCAGGGGGAGTTTCTGGGAGCAGCAGGACCATGAGCTCCAGGGCAGGGAGCAGCTGCACCTCCATTCCCAGCCACAAACAGCGGCGGAGCAGCCGCCGCTCCATGGGCTGCTGGGGCACCTTGGACACGGATTCCCAGGCCCTGTCGGCACTGGGATGGTTTCAAACCCTTCCCTTGGAGATCTTTCACATGGTGTTGAAGTACCTCTCAGGTGAGAGCCTGAGCAGAAGGGTGTTACCCCCAACAGCTGAAAATTTCCATGACTTTTTTTTAAAATTTATAAAGCCATTATAATTTCAACATTTTAGCTTTTAGCTGGTTAAAGTCTTTTTTTTTTTTTTTGCTTATCCTTTAGCTTTTAGCTGGTTAAAGTTATTTTATGTGGCTTATTCTCTGAGTTTTCAGCTTTTATGTATGAAAAGCCCAGCTGAAAGTTGAAGTCCTTCAGACCCAAGATCTACTGTAAGCAATGCACGGAGGTTTTGAGGTATCTTAAAATACCTTTCAAAGCAATCTTAGCATTTTGTTCTTAAAATGAAGGCCGAAACCTTATAATCCTTTAATTAATTTAAAAAAATATCCAAATTTAAATTACAATTACAAAGCACTTGAAGTGTGTTTTGCCCGTTGAGGTGTGAAGAAAAGTTCCTTAGATGTATCCATTTCTAATTACACCAGCTTGCTGGCAGAGGAGATCTGGGGTAATTAATCTGTATTTTATTTATCTACATGACTCCTCGGTTTGTTTTTGAAGTTGGGGGGAGAGGGGGTGAGTTACTGACCCGTGATCAGCGAGGATTTAGGAGTGTCCCGGGGTTTCCTTTTGCAGTGAAGGACATCAGCACGCTGAGCATGGTGTCCAAAACCCTCAGCCAGCACCTGATTCATTACATCTCCACCTCGGCAGGGACCCGCAGGCTCCTCCTGCAGGACTTCCACAACCTGGAGCTCCCCGGCAGGAGGGAGGGAGCCTCTGTTCTGGAGCACTACAAATCTCTAGGTGAGAGCAGAGCTGGCTGAAACTCCTTCCCCCTGTTTCTATGCGTCGATAAAACGTGGCCCGCAGACCCTCCGGGCAGCTCCCTCGAACCGTGGAGCCAAAGAACCCGCTCCAACGCCACGAGCTGGAGGGAGGAATCACTAAATCATTCCAAAGCCTCTTAGTTATGGGGAAAAAATGATGCCTGTCCTGCCTCCCGCGTGTTTCTATCTCCCCACGAGGCGGCAGAGGGTCGGTTCCCAGTTGTAGGTGTTTCCAGATTTAGTTTGTTTGGACACCGCCGCTGGAAAGGGCAGCGGGAAGCGAGACTCCCAGGCCCGGACAGCCAAAGGAATTTGGCTGCTCGGCCCCCCCTCCGGGCATCCCTTTGGAGCAGCTCGCATTCCTCAGTCTGGGAAATGCTGCAGCCGCAGAGTTTAAGCCCAGCCTAATTCGGGAGGGACCGGCACCGGCTGCCCTTCGTGGCACAGTCGCTGGTTTTTAGGACCTGATTCATTCTGCACTGTCCTGTCAGAGGAGGAAATGAAATTAAAACAGCATTTCATCCTGTCTGATACAAAAATGGGTGACCTCACAAAAAATGCCAGCTTCTTTATAGGTGGGTAGGTAGCTCTGGCAGTAAAACACAACACTGACCTTGGAAAAATGATGCATTTTTAGGAGGCAAAATTCAGGAAAAAAGTATCTTTTCTGTCGCCTTGAAAACGACATGCTTTTCTGTGGGTTTCTTGACCAATTAACAACCAACATACACATATTTTCTCCTGGTGAAAGCTGTTAACCCAGTTTCCACCAGGAGTGTAGGAAAACAATCCCGCTGCACAACCAGGAACAGCAGACTCCTCCATCCCAAACATACCATCCCGGCCCTGTGAAGGAAGTTTACACCAACACAGCCTGTTTCCTCCCCTGTGCCAGGGCTGCTGTTCAAGAGGTGCACGTTGCTGCTGCCCACCAGGGACAGGCTGAAGTACGTACACAGGGTACTCTCAGAGGTGAGTCCTCCCACCTTCCCTCCTCTGCTGTTTCTCCTCGTCCTTTGCACTCACAAAGCCACCCCTGCACGATGATTTCCCGCTGGATTTTGCAGTCCCTCTGCTGGAGTTTCTCACCCCCTGTAGAAATCAGGGTGTTGGTTTGAAATCACTCTCTTCACATTAACAGCAGCACAAGCCGGTGTGGTGCACACGAGGCTGTTCTGCTGCAGACCTCCCATTCCCAGATCTCACCTGTTCATCAGTTCGTGGGCCACTTGGGAATCCTCTTCACGGAAATTTTACTCCCTGAAAAACGAGGTTTCTCCTCCCAGAGACCTTTTGCACACCCGTGTGCCCACAGTTTGGACTTATTGCTAAACCAAGACTTGGGCACACCATAACTCATTTCCCTTCTGCAACAAGGGATCTCCTGGAGCACAGAGAATTTTCAGTCCCAGCAATTCTGGTCAATTAAGATAAATCCCTGGTGTTTGCACTTGCAGGTTTCCTGTTTTAAGCTCAGTGGTTGTGCCAGTCCCCTGCACTGTTTGGGGTTGAAGTGCTACGGGGTGTTTTTACAGGTACAGTATCCCCATGGAGAGAAGGCAAGTACCACAGAAATTAAGGTAGTTTTCTAAATTAATCTGTGCTTTGCAAGATTTTTTTTTTAGAGCATAAGCCCCCCCATCTGTAGGGGGATGGTATTTATTCACACAGTTCTCTGAATTTCCTCTCTGCTGGTGAAAGTTGCTGATTTGACTCTTGAGAATTCCTTGGCCTGGATTTCAGTCCCAGCCAGTCAGGATTTTGATTAGCAGTTTATTGTCTAAGAAGGCATGGGAGAAGGGCAGCATTTCACTGCACAGCCTCAAATTCACAAGTCAGGAGCAGAGATGCTTTAGTTTCAAAGGAAATGGCTCAGCACCTCGTAGGCCAGAACAGTTCTGTTGCTCACTTAAATAAAAAAAATTAAAAAAAATAAATTTAAAAAGGACCAGATGATTATTTATGCTGGGACATTTGTCTCTGGAGCGAATACCTGTGTGTACTTTCCCACATGAGGTTCAAATATCCTGGAACGCTTTCGAATCCGGGAGTCACTGGGCTGAAGCAGAGGGGAAGGTGCAGCACAGATTGTATTTCTGTGCTTTGAGGACTGGCACTGGGGTCTAAATCTCTGCCCAGTCCACTCATTTTCACCCCATTTCCTTCCGTCCCCTTCAGATCCTGACAGCAGGCTGGGATGAACTCGAGTGCCACCGGGTCTTTAACTTCCTCTGGGAGCTGAGCAATTTGGCCAGGAAAGTGCAGACAGTTGTCAGCAGCAGAGCAGGTAAATCAGAGCAGCCAAGAGGCCTGAAGGATGGAAACGTGCCAGCACAGGGAAGGCAGGAAATGGCTCTGGATTACTGGAATTGAGAGCTCAGCTCAACCTTGGGGCATCAGTTGGTTCCTGACCCTCATGTACGTTCTGCTGGCCATCCTGAAGGTTCTTGGCCCTCACATCAATCTTCACCAAAACCAAAGCTAGGTGCTTTTGTCCCTGTCCTGTAGTGAGGAGAGATGGTCTTGAGAGGCCTTTGGGGTTTTCTGAATCATTCAATTACCAGTCCAAAGCACAGGCTGTGTCTCTACATCCACAGCAGACCTGGGTCTGAACCTTTCCCACTGTCCACCAGCGAAACCAACGGGCAAGGAACCAGTTTAGGACTAAAGTGCTGCAGCAAAAAAAAAGGGAGGTTCAGTATTTCTGAACCCCAGCACTGACGTGGCACAGGCCCCTCCAGAAACCCTCCCACTGCCCTCCCACAGGGAATTCCTGTGGAACACTTCACCCACAGCCACTCCAAGCTTCCTCCTGTTGCCCCTATTTACTGCCCTATTTCATTTCCTATAGAAAAGTGATCATTTGTATTGATCAAGGCTTTGTAGATTTGTAACATCCCCCTCCTCCCTTCTCCCCCAGGCAGTGCCAGGAAGCTGGAGATGAGGATCAGGCTGTACTGCAGGAGGGTCCTGCTGAACCACTGGATCCACAGGAGCGACTCTGCCTTTTGGCTCACCCGCATTTTGAAGCCCTGGCCCATCGTGAACCAGGCCAGGCTGCTCTACATCATCTTTGGGCCCGTGTCCTCTCTGGATGGTGAGTTGGGGGCTTAGTGTTCAAAGTTTGGGGCCCCTGAGAAAGAGATTCCCTTGCAGGAGGCAGCAGAAAGCCAAATTTTTATGCAAATAAAGTGTAATTGTATTAAAATCAAAGAATGGGTTGGGTTGGAAGGGACCTCAGAGCTCATCCAGTCCCACCCCCTGCCACGGGCAGGGACACCTTCCACTAGCCCAGGTTGCTCCAACCTGGCCTTGGACACTTCCAGGGATGGGGCAGCCACAGCTTCTCTGGGCAACCTGGGCCAGGACCTCCCCACCCTCACAGGGAAGGAATTTCTTCCCAATATCCCACCTAACCCTGCCCTCTGGCAGTTTGAAGCCATTGAAGCAATTGTGTAGCCCAGGATAAAAAAGGTTCTGCTCAACCAGTCGTCACTATCATCCATAAAATATATTAATTTTATATATATATATATACACACACACATACATATATTTCTGAGTTACAATTCAAGTGAAGAAACGAAATGACACCTCTATTCCCCTCCTCTCCCCTTCTTGGGGCAGAGGCAGCTCAAATCCACCCCAAAGCACCACCCCTTCCCCTGAGGGAAAAGGTGTTTCCTTACATTTGTTTCACTCCCACCTTCCCTGCTGAAGTGACAGACCGACAACAAATGTGGCTGCCACAAAGCCTGGGCTGTGTTACCTGGATTCCCCTCCTCAGTTCAGCAACTTGCTTGTTGAAAAAAAGAGAAAAGGTCACTTACCAGCAGCTGTGATTAATGTGTTGCCCAGGACACGTGGTGTGGCAGAAAATGATAGAAGGACCGACAGATGAGACCAGTCTGAAGGGTTTAGCTGAAGCAATTAAGCTGCTGTACGGCACAGAAGCCAGGGAATGGACAGCAGATGATGTTATCAGTCTTGTGGATGAGCTGTCAGGTGTGTTTTTTGCCTCTACCATTAATCCACAGGCTCATGTATCCTCACGTCCCCCCAGATGCAGCTCGGGGGGTGTTTCAGACACCTGGGTGCAAAATTCCTCCCGGTGGCAGCCATGGATTGGCAGGAAAAGCCCTCACCCTGGGAATGCAGGCAGCAGGTGGGATGAGGGAACCCTGGTGCCACACTCAGGCTGCCTTTCCCCCCCCGTGGAGAAATCATTTCAGAATCCATCCAGACCTCTAAGCCTCGCCTTGAGTCCTTAGGGAAGCACTGTCCAAGCTGTGCAAGTTGGTAGGAACTGCCTGTGGGATTTTGCTGCTCCTCTTTGGGGTCAAAGATGACTAAAATCCCCCCCCCCCTCTCTCTTCCACTGCCAAGTTGTTCCCCAGGAATGGCTGATGGAGAACAGCGCTCGGCTCCTCCTCCTGAGTGGGAACAACATCTGCTTCACTTTCATGGCCAGTAAGGCTGTGAATGGCAGGGCTGTGGAGCTGGCCAGACTCATGGTCTTCATGACCTTGGTGAGTACAGCTGAGCAGAGTCTCTCTCCACCCCCTAAATTTGCTGCCTCAGACTTTCCCCCTCTACTCCCACACTCCAGGAGCAAACCCAGCAAAACTCTGGGTGCCCTTCCACCTTCTGATCCACCTCCAGCACATCCCTGGAGGCTGACAAGCCTGTCCTTGAGGGGAAATACCACTAGCAAAAGGCTGAGAAGTCCCTTCATGCCCACAAGAACGACCTCTGTGTCCTCCTGGCACCCCCCAGTTTTCCAGGCAGCGGCACAACCGCTGCAGAATCGACGTTTAACGCTGAGATTTGATCTCGCCTCCGACTCGTGGTGCATTTTTGCTCTTTCCTGTGCCCCTCAGGTGTGTGAGAAGGACCTTTACTGCATGGACTGGGTAGTGAGAATGATGCAGAAAGTCTGCAGGGTTTTCAGCACTCCCTGGGAGAGAAACAACTTCCTGCAGTGCTTGGAGAATGCCTTTGCCCACATGCTCATGGACATGCTGCAGGCAGTGCTGGCTGGTAAGAGACGCCCTCGGGGCCTGGAGCAGCTCTTGGATCAGGAGCTGGAGCCAACCATGGCATCAAGGAACACTCTGTCCTTCCCTCCCTCACCAGGCAGAGGAATCCTGGAGAGCCTGCAGGGGTTTGGTGACATAAAACCACAGAATCATTGAATCCCAGACTGGTTTGGGTGGGAAGGGCCTTAAAGCTCCTCCAGTCCCACCCCCCTGCCATGGGAAGGGACACCTTCCACTGGCCCAGGTTGCTCCAAGCTGGCCTAACACAAACAATCAGTGGAGTGCCAGATTTCTGTCCTAACACACAGTTGTTCTTGCCTGCCCTTGGACAGGCTGGTGAAGGAATTTTTGGAGGGAGTCCCCTGTGCTCCTTCCCAGCTGTGCTGGCATCAGGGGTGGGGGGGGGGCTGACCATGAATCCCAGCACAAAGCTGAAGTGGAGCTGCTGAGGGCACTGGGGGACATTTACCTTGAGGGATTAACTGGCTTGAAGTGGTCTGGTCCCTCTGCTCACACTCCCTGCTTTCCTCTGCCCTGCCAGGGGGGCACGACGAGGAGGACAACAGCTTCCTGAATTTATTTCACCTCGTCAACGCACAGGCAAACTTCCACAAGGAAATCCTCTACCTGGCCATGAGGAGCAGCCCCAGCACCACCTGAGCTCTGCAGACCCTTGCTCCTGGTTTTGTTGTTCTGTTTTTTTGGTTTTGAACATTTGCAAAGAAGCGTCCAATTATTTCTTCGATTCCCATCCCGGCTGGAGAGGCAGAGGTTGGGACCATCCAGGTCAGCCCAGCTGAACGAGCTCCAGGAGTTTGTGGGGACTCCAGTGTGGAGTTCCTTGAGCTCTGCTTCTCCAGGGAAGCAGCCTGGGGCCTCTCCTTGGGGAAAACAAACTGCATTCTTTTCCCACTGTGCATGTTTCCACACACAATAAAAATGACACGGTTTCCACACTCAGACACCAGCCGAGGAATGTTATCTTAGTTCAGAGCCCAAAACATTCTGATCTTTAAAATGTGTTTTCTCTTGGGAATCCGAGGAGAGAGAGATGGATGGGATCAGAGGAGCACAGCTACATTTTTCCAGCTTGCCAGTGTCCCTCTCACTGACTCAGAGATTCTGTGACAGAAACATTCCTTACTTTGGATGCTTTAGAGATGATTCCTGAAAGCAGCTCAAGGGCTTTGACCAAGCAAGGCATTTTTCCCCCCCTTCAATCTCCAGGTTTTCATAAAGCAGAAGAAACTCCAGATCCCTCCCCCTGCCCCAGGTAACAACTGTTGAAGTGTTTTGGCCTCCACAGCACTTTGCCAAGTGGAAGACACCCGTTAAATGCACATTAAATTAGGTCACTGGTTCATTAAATGTATAAATGTTTCCTGCTTTAGGAAGGGGTTTGGTTTTCTGCTCTGTTGCCTTCAAAACACAGGCACGTGATGGTAATAAAAAGCACTTACTTTCTGGGTGGGCCCTGTTTCCTTCAGGTTATTGAAGAGCCGCTTTCTCCACCCAAACAAGCCCTTCCCAGCTGTTTCAGTCTTCCTTCAGGACCGGGGTTTGGCTGCAGGGGAGTCACGTTCGGCTCTGGAAGCGTCAGACCAGCTGAAGTGGGACCGATTTATCTCACCTGATTCCACCAGGAACGAGCTGGGAGCGGCTCGGGAGGGATTTGCTTGGAAGGTTGTTTGCTAGGAATGCGTGTTGAGTACACAATTCCAGGCGGGATGCGCGGAGGGTCCTTGCAGGTGCCGGTAGATGGCAGAGGTGAAACCTTCCCCGCTGGAAAACCCTGGGAACGCCTCCCCCCTTTTCCCCCTCGCTGTTTGAAGGTGATATTTGGGAGCGCTCTCGCTGCAGCTCCTCGTGATTTCGGAGCGAAGGGAAACTCCAGCCTCTCGTTTCTGCTCGGAGGAACCGAACGTGTCCGGGCTGATCCCCACGAGCCCAAAACACGGGGGAGACAACAGCCCCGCAGTGAGAACAGCGAGGGGAAAACGCAGCCAAGAAGCCGCCGGGGCGCGATTCTTCAGGTCCTTGGCTCTGCCTCCCTTTATCCTCGGGAATTGCTCCCCGCAAACAATCCCGGCGGATGGAAGGCAGAGGGATGGAGCAGAGCCCGGGGTCTCCATGCGGGACGGGGGGCGCGAAGGGGCCGCGAATTCCAGCCCAGCACAAGCGGTGCCATTGTGTGAGCGCGGCCACGCGGGAAAAGGGAGCTCTCGGATTCCCTGGCAGCAGAGGGGATCGTCGGAGGGATGAAACGCCAGCGCCGCCGGCACGAGCAGCGGATCGTCCTGGAGCGCCAGCTGGATGTGGCTGCCCGCTGGGAATTACTGATGGCATTACTGACTAATGTTAGACTAATGCCCTGGGTCCACGAGAGCCCGGACAGTGCCTGGCGCTGGTTTTTGCAACGTTCCCGTCAATAAAAAAAGTGCTCTCCTTCCCAAGGGGCCGGAGCTCAAACCCCTCCCACTGATATTTGGGACCTGCAGGGTCAGAGAGCTGGGCTCGGATGATCCTGGTGGGTCCCTTCCAGCTCAGCCCATGCCGGGGTTCTGTTTTGCTTCCCAGCTTGGAACAGGACACCCCTCTCTTGCAGCCTCCTTTCCCAGTCTCCCCCTGGATCGGCTCCGGGATCCGGCCCCTTTCCCACCCCCTCAGCCGCTGGGCTGGGTCCCTCCATCCCCCAGCCGGGTGTGGGGCCGGTTCCGCATTGCTGGAGGGTTTGTAAGCGGAGAGGAGCCCTCGCAGTCAGAGCCGAGGATTGTTCCTGCCTTCACACTCAGCTGAGCTCCCATTCCACGCATTCCTCCCAGCTCACCCTCTCTCTCTCCTGCTGCAGATGTTGGCAGCAGGCACAGCCTCAGACGGGGAGGTTATTGAGAACATGACTTATGCCTGAAGCAATTCCTCCCACAATATTCCAGGCTTCTGATTTCCGACTGTATTTGGGGCTGGAGGGGGGTGAGGAGGGGGAGGGATCTCCCTGGGCGGCCCCCGCACGACAACAGGGGATTTTCGGGAGCAAAACCACCCAGCTCTGAGCTTCTCTCAGGAGTTTTGCTGACAGGAAATTGCGCTGTCAAGTACTCAACCAGCAGCGCTGGCCACATCCAGCATTCCCAGGCTCTGAAATCCCTCTTTTTTTATTTCTGGGAACACCGTCTCCTGAAAGTCACAGCAGATTCCAGCCCCCTGCCCTCCCTGGGTCCTGTTCTTGTGTGTGGGTTCTGTGGTCGACTAAAGGGACACAAGTAGCTTTTCCCATTGTGGATATTTCAGGTGTTTGTTACTTGAAAAAATGAAAATATATCCCTGGGAGACAGCAGGCCTAAGAAAATTTTGCCTTCAGGGAGGGTGAGACTTTGATTCTCTGCACGTGTGTGGCAGTGTGAGGGCAGGGATTGATGAAGGGTTTCATCAGAGGACAGGAAAACCCCCCTCCGATGCCCCAAATACCTCCACAGGCCTCTCAAAAAAAAAAAAAAAGGGGGAAATGAAGCCCTGAAATGTTCTTTCCATCCCACTGAAATTTCCACCGTGTTAAAAACATTCCTTTTTCTATACTGAGATTAACCAAGACCTGCTGGAGCTCCCCCAAAACCACAGAGGCACCTGGGGAAGGGTCAGCACAGACACTTGGGCACCATCCAGGCAGGGAAGAGCCTGGTTGGGACCCCCCCCACACACACACCTGGATCAGGGACCCCTCCCCAGGGGCTGCCACTCGTGCTGGGGGACATGGAGGTGTCTCATTTCGGTTTTCCAACCTCCCACCATTCCCAGGGCTCATGGATCTCTCCCCAGACGCTGGATTTGCCCTGGGGAGCCACGTGCCCCCCATCCCCGTGGGTGCAGGGGGTGCAGCCCAGCGTTCGACACCGTGTCATTCCTCTTTATTCCATTTCCCTCCACGTTTTTTTCATTAAAAATAGAAGTGCTCTCCCGAAAGTGAAACCCAGATGACCGACCTCGGACGGGCTCATCCCGAGGGGATCCACCACACAGGGGGGGCAGGACCCTTCACGTCCCCCCGGGGCAGCCCAGGCCCCGGCAGGGGGGGTGTCCCCTCGCAGCCCCCTCCCCATTCCCCCTCCGTGCTCCGCGCTGGGCTCGCAGGGGTTAACGCTGTTCCAGAAGGCTCCGAGGGACACGGACCGGCCAGAGGCTGTGGAAGAGAAAGGAGAGGCTGCTCTGAGCTGGGCCTGGAGCTGTGGGAGACACCGGGATGGCAGAGGCACCGGGATGTGGGAGCACAGGGAGCAGCCACAGCCCCCCCATCCCATTCACCCCGGGGGACCCCCCTTTGCCTCCTGGGCGATGACGCAGCCAGGATCCCTCCTTGGTGCCTCATTTCCAGGATCCCTCCTTGGTGCCTCATTTCCAGGATCCCTCCTTGGTACCTCATTTCCAGGATCCCTCCTTGCTGCCTCATTCCTCTCCCTCTCGGGAACAAAAGCCTCGAGCTGGTGCTGCTCACAGCAGCTTTTCCAAGTGGGAAGGGGCCGGGAAATCCTGCAGGGGAGAAGCCAGCGGCCGCGCAATGGCCGGTGATGGGGACGAGTGGCCTGGTTTATGAAATCACCCCCTCCCCGGGGCCCTCCTTCCAGCCCAGGCAGCCTGAAGATAACAGAATTAACCCCAAAGTGACCCCTCTCCCCCTTCCCTGAGCACGTTCCGGCCTAGAAACTGGGACGAGGAGCTCACCTGGCTGGCGCTGGGGCTGCGAGGCTGACGCGGAGCCGCATCTCCCCCCGGCGTCTCCCTAGAGCATGTAAATGATGTAGGAGAGGATCACGAGGCCGATGATGGCAAAAAACATCAGGATGAAAATATCCAGCATGGTGAGGGAGGAGGTGCTGGGACGGGGAGGAGGTGTTGGGAAGGGGCTGCCGGGCTCCCCGCGGTGGCTCAGACAGGGATTCTGGGATCCAGCTGCTCCCTCCCCTCCCAGCCCAGCACGGCTCGCTCAGGGTGGAGAGATGATGCCGGAGCTGATGGAGCCGCTTTCTCCAGCAGGCAGGAGGGAAATAAAGGGATAAACCCCGGCGGGCAGATCCAGCTCAGCCCTGGGGGCCCGATGCCATCCCTGCCTGGGAGTGCTTGTTCAGCCCCTGCTCCTTCCTTCCCAAACTTCCCAGCTCATGGGGGTGCTCGCTGTGACGTGCCCCCCGTTTGCAGCTGGGAATGGGCCCACCCTATGGAGAAGGAAGGAAAATTGGCCACGGCAAAGGCAAACTCACCTTCCAGCCTGGTGCTCCTGGGGTGCCACCCCATCCTCTGCCTTCGGGGTCACACACACGGAGCCGCTTTATTTCCCTTGGGTTTTTCGGCTGGTGCTGTTCCTAAATAACACCCTCCTCCTCCTCCTCCTCCTCCACACACCTTCCCGATTCTTTTTCCCTCACTGCTAAACAGTGTAGCTGCTTCAAATCCCACCCGGAGAGGCTGAATTCCCAGGGCTCCAGGCGGCAGCAGGGATGAGCCAAGGAGCTGCATCCCAGGTGGATCCCCAGCGCTTCCCACCCCCAGGGCAGCCAGGCCAGCCGATGACCCAGCCCCGGCAGCCTCCCCCCGGCCCCAAAGCCCCGCCGTGCCCCAGGGAA
Organism: Myiotriccus ornatus; assembly: GCA_036023395.1. Taxonomy (NCBI): domain Eukaryota; kingdom Metazoa; phylum Chordata; class Aves; order Passeriformes; family Tyrannidae; genus Myiotriccus; species Myiotriccus ornatus. The sequence continues at coordinate 1,554,006 of JAYRBT010000081.1, read as the reverse complement.
GCAGGAAAAGCGACCGCAGCCAAAGGCAGCACAAATCAGCAGGTAAAAATTAGACTTTTATTTTTTCATCCGAGTAAACCGGGAAGAGGACGGGGTTGGATTGTTCCACTCGATGGTTTGGGACAAAAAGGCCAAATCCCATGTTTTACTGGTGGGTGCTCAAGCCCACGGGGAAGGAGGACACAAGGACAAACCCCAATCAAGCGACGGATCCCGAAGAAAACACGTTCTAAGCTCAGCACTGAGACGCAACTGGGGAAGCCGGGGATGGGCAAGGGCTATTTTACACGTGATGAGAAGCAATTCAGCTTTTCATTTTCATTTTCCTTTCCTTTCTTTTCTTTTTTTTTTTTTTTTTTAAACTATTTTATTTATTTATTTATTTTTAAATACAGGTTTAGGTGCTTTTCGGCTATGAAAAAAAGGCAAAAAAGTGCATAAGTTGAGAGAAAAGGCAGAAATGAAGCAGTAAGAGGTTTGTTTCCCACAGCAGGGGAGAAGGGGAAGGGCAGGGGAAAGGAGGATTAGGGACAATGGTCTCAAGGTAGCATTAAAAAAAGGTCTCTATCCCAAAATGGAATTGCCTGTGTTATTTGGTCCATTAAAAAACGGTTTATTCACATTGATACCCCCCCCCATTCCCAGACAAGAAGGTGATCAAGAAGAGGATTGGCGGGGGGATGTGGGTCCCCCCTGCCCGGCCGCCCCCTCCCTGCTCTTGTGCTCACTTGTTTTAGCACCAAAATCCCAGACAGCCCCTCCTGGGGGCCCAAAAATCCCTGGCCCTCTCCCCCATCCCACTGCAGCCCGCTGGGGAAGGAGCCAGGAGCACAACACTCCCCTTTTCCCTGGCTCAGGCCCTCCCAGGGGGTCTCTGCCTGGCCAGGGACCCCCTCCTCGCTCCCCCATCCCAGTCATCCCAATCCCAGCACCATCCATGAGCCAGCCCTGCAGCCCCCGTGCTCTGAGCACGGGCACTGCAAGCAGGAGGCAGGGCCGTGTCCCCAGGGCTGTGTCCCCAGACAGGAGCAGGGAATGTCTCAGCTCGGCCGCTTTGGTCCCCGTATTCCCTCTTTTCCTTTGGGAATAGCAAAGGCGGGCAAGGGGACACCACTGTCCCCTCGTCCTGCTCCTGTGACCTGGGAGAGGAGCATCCCACCCCTCCCTCCTCACACAGGCTTCCAGTTAGACCGACCCCCACCTGCTCCAGGACCTCTCCTCTCCAGGAGAGGAGAAGGGGACAGGGATGTGCCTTGAGATTTTGGTCCATGACACGGTTCCAAGTCAGCGGTGGTCCCAAAAGCTGCCACCGTCGCTGGGAACGACGTGCAGGGTGGCTCAGGGTGCTGCAGGGGGACACTCACCCAGGTGGGTCCCAGCGTGGTGCCAGAGGGGGAGGATCCTTCACACCCGGCTCAGGGGAGGCACAGGGATGGGGGCTGTTCCTGCTGGGTCCCCACACCAACCTCCCGGCAGGTGGAGGGCTCAGGAGGGTCCCACAAACCCGGCGGCGGCAGCAGCAGCAGCAGCAAGAGAAAAGCAGGGAGATTCTGGGTGAATCAGCCAGTGCTGCGAGGAAGGGGCTTCCAGGGGACACCCCGAGCCCGGTCAGGGGGAGCTGGAGCTGCAGGGGAGCTCAGCCCAGTTCCAGCCCCGGAGCCAGAGCAACCCCAGCTCGGCTGGGGGGGGATCAGGGAGGTGGAACGGGGCAGGAACATCCAGAGCCACCTCCAGGGCTGCCCAGAGCATCCCGGGATCCCCAGGAGAAAGACACTGAGATTTTAACTGCGAATGTTTTCCTGTTTTGAGGTCTGAAGGGAGCAAAGACTGAATTTGGTCCTAACACAGTGTCCCCCTCTCTTTTCCGGGATCCCGGCAATTCCGGCTGCTCCCCCCGGCCAGGAATGGCCGGAGCGCCCGGCGGGGCTGGAGAGGAGGGAGCCCCAGGGAGCAGAGGAGCTGCAGCCCCCCGTGCCCCCCCTGCACACAGTCCCTCCTCAACAGAGGAGGAGGGGTCCCTCTACAACGGAGCCGAACGGGCGGGAGAAGCCGGACACAGAGACGGGAGCCGGGACGTCCGGAGGCACCGGAGCACGCGGAGAAGGGACGCTGGGGCAGAGGGGCTCACACACACACACACACACAGAGGGGGGGACAGCCCCGGGCTGGGGGCTGGGCTGGACCCCCTCCTCCCCCGGGCTCAGATGGCCTCCACGTAGTTGGCCGGGAGCATGCCCGTGTCCCCCGTGCGCTCCACGGTGCCGTACATCCACCCGTCGTCGATCTGCTGCACGTTGATGATGGTGTCGCCGTCCTGGAAGGACACCTCGTCCTCGTCCGCCGCGTTGTAGTCGTAGACGGCGCGGAAACGCTTCTGTGGGGACACGAGGGGGGCGGTGGCAGAGCCTCCTCTTGTGCTCTGCCTCGTCCATGGGGCAATCCCGGGGAGAGGGGAGTGCCCGATCCCGAGGGTTATCCGGGAATGCTGGAGCAGATCCAAGCGCTCGGCCCTGTCCAAAGGGCTCTCCCCCCCTGGAGCAGGAGTGGGCAGCAGGCAGAGCTCTGGGAGGCTCAGCAAGGGCAAGTGCCAGGGCCTGCACTTGGGCCACAACAACCCCCCTGTGCCCAGCTCCGGCCCCTCAGTTTGGGAAGGACGTTGAGGGGCTGGAGCAGGTCCAGAGAAGGGTCTGGAGCACAAATCCTGTGAGGAGCAGCTGAGGGAGCTGTGGGGGGGGCTCAGCCTGGAGAGGAGGGGGCTCAGGGGGGACCTTCTCGCTCTCCACAACTCCCTGACAGGAGGGGGGACCCAGGGAGGGGTCGGGCTCTGCTCCCAGGGAACCAGCAGCAGGACAAGAGGATCTTGAGCTGTGCCAGGGGAGGTTTAGGCTGGACACCGGGAAGAAGTTCTTCACAGAGAGAGTGGCTGGGCACTGGAATGGGACACTGGGCATTGGAATGGGCTGCCCAGGGAGGTGGTGGGGTCACCAATCTAGCAATCCACAGCCTGGATGTGTCAC
>JAYRBT010000081.1:1529961-1548484 GCA_036023395.1 Myiotriccus ornatus | reverse complement strand
CACAGCCTGGATGTGTCACCAGTGCCGCGGTCTGGGTGACAGGGTGGGGTCACGGCTTGCACTGGGTGATCTCAGGGGGTTTTTCCAGCCTGGCTGATTTTGTGATCCTGTGACTTGGAACGGATCCCCCCCCGGGGTGGGAAGCAGGGGGCTGGTGCTGGGGGGCTGCTGTGGGCTGTACTCACCCCCCCTGCAGACGGGGCGTTGCGCTGCGTGGACGCCGGTGCCGCCGGCTCCTTGTATCCGTACGATTGGGACGGCGGCGGCTGCTGGTACACTGCGGAGGGAAGGACGGATCCAGGAGTGGGATTGGGGGGGTTGGAGGGCACAGCCAAGCCCCTCACAAAGCCCTGGCTGCCCCCTGGCCTCACCTGGGTTGGTGGGCTGGACGTGGTGGGACGGCTGCTGGTGCTGCTGCTCGGCGGGTCTCCGGTAACCGGAGCTCTCCTGGGAATTCCTGCGCTCCGGCTCCGAGCCCTCGCTGGGGCTCGGGCCCATCCTGCTCCGCTCGAACTCTTCGTGGTATTTGATCTGCAGGGGTGGCAGGAGAGCAGGGAGGGGTCAGGGCTCTCCCTGGCAGCAGCTCCTTGGGCGCCAGGAACAGCCTCTCCCGCTGAACAAGCAGTGGGATGAGAGGAAACGGCCTCAGACTGGGGTTTCAATCAGATAGGGGGAAATTTCCCCATGGGAAGGGTGGTCAGGCACTGGAACAGGAGTCACCAGCCCTGGAAGTGTTGAAAGCAGATGGATGTGGCACCTGGGGACACGGTTTAGTGGCGACGTGGCAGTGCTGGTTAATGGTTGGAGGGCACCACGGCAGCAGCCTGGAGCACAGCCACCCTTCTGGGGGGGAAAGAAGGCCTGGAGGGGAGCACCCCACCCCCCTGGCTGGTGTGGGGACCCCAGGGAAGCTGGGGACAGCCTCAGGGACAGCCTCAGGAACAGGCACAGCCTCCAGGAGGGGCACAGCTCCGTTCCCAGGAGGGTTTCCCCACCTCCACCCGGGGCAGTTTGGGGCATGGCCGTGCTGGGCCCCCCTTTCCTGCCCCTGTCCCTGCCCAGCTGCACCCCTGGCACGGGAGGGCTGAGGCTCAGACGGGCTCTCTGCAGGGACAGGGTTTGTCTCTGTGCCTTCAGTAAGTGGGTCACGGCCAGCCCGGGCTGGCAGAGACACCAGGGAAGCTGCTGGAAACTGTTCCCCGTGGCTGGGAGAGGGTGAGGGGGCTGAGCAGAGGGACCAGGGCTGGGCCCAGCTCTCTGCTGGGTGATTTCATGCCCCCAAACCTCCCCACACTCTGCCCAAACACAGCCCCCCCAGCCCCTTCCGTGGCAGGGAAGCCGAGCTCGGCTCTGCCAGCTCAGAACCCACCAAGGAGCTGCCCCAGGGAAAACCTTCCAGCCAGGTCCCTTTCCCAGGCCTTCCCCAGCCTGGCTGTCCTGGGATTTGGTGGGTCAATAACAGCCCACAATTCCCTGAAGACAGATCAGTGTTTGCCTAGGAACTGGGAGCAGAAGAAGAGGGAATAAACATCTCCCTCCTGCCCTGCTGGGGCTTCTTGAGTGGGTGTGAGGAGGCATTAAACAACCCACCGGGGCTCAGGCACCCTTCTCCCTCTCCCTGCATTCCAGGGAGCCCAGACCCCTTCCCTGGCCATCCCAGCAGCTTCCACGGAGGGATTTTGTCCCCAGGGCGGGATTCTCACGGATAGAAAAGCCAGAGCAGCACAGGGTGCCGAGCCAGGGGCAGGAGAAGAGCTCACAGACACCACCAGCTCGTGGACCCCTCCCCAAAGAGGTTTCTCCTGGAAAGGGTTGAGTGGGCAGGGAGAATCCAGCCCCTTTCCCTTCCCGGGGTTTCCCAGCAGCTTTGCTGAGGAACACGCGTGACTTTCACCAGCAACCAAAAGGTCAGTGGGCTCCCTGGGCTCTGCTGGGGGGAACCCAGGGGGGTTTGGGGCAGGGACAGCCACACCCCGCTGCCAGTGCTGCAGCAGGACGTGCATCCTCCTGTGCATCCTCCTGTTTACGTGCGCCTCTGCATCCTCCCCGTCACCATGGCAACGCTCCGGCATCCACCGACATCCCCACACACACACAGGCCAGAGGGAGCAGGAGAGGGACAGAGCCCCTCGGGGTCCTGTGCAGGGAGCTGATGATCCCTGTGGGTCCCTCCCAGCTCGGGGTGTCCCAGGATCCCAAGTGCTGCCCACGCTGTGGGTTCTGGTGACACCCAGGGGTGGATGGAACAGCCCCCGGGCCACGTCTGCCTCTCCCCCAAAACGCTGCTCCCTTCCTGCTTCTCACAGTCAGAGCACCTCGGATACCCCCTCTGGATCCAGCTGCAGGATCCAGCAGCTCGGAGGAGCGGGGAGAGGTGCAGGAGGGTCACAGGACGCCCAGGGAAAGGGGCTGGAGAGCTAAAGCTGCCAGGCTTCCAGCCTGCCCACCAGCAGCTGTCACAGCGTGGTGCCCCCCTGGCTGCAGAGCAGAGCAGCCCCCCAGGCCCCCCCGACCCCGGGGAGGTCACAGCAATGTCACAGCAGGGCTGGGGAGCCACTCACGTTGCTGATCTGATCCTGAGTCTTTTTGATCCTCTGCAGCTCCGGGGTGTCGGCCACCACGCTGAAGCCTTTGCCCTTGTTCTTCTCAAACTCCTCCTTGTAGCGGATCTGGGGACAAAGGATTAAAACTCAGATTCAAACAGAGGGCAGGGGAGGAGAGCACAGCTGGATCCAGCAGCTGGACCCACCAACAGCCCCTCAGCGGGACCCATGGCCCTCAGGAGAGGCAGCAGCATCTACCAGGGGCTTTGCCTGGCCCAGGAGAGCCCCCCCAGGGCGCCCAGGAATGGCAGAACGGGGGTTTCCAAGAGCTGGGACACACAACCCCCTCCCCCTGAGCCCACAGCTGGTTTCTCTTTCAGCAGGGATTGGGCTCACTCGGGTCTGCTCCCAGTTCCCTGTGGGCTGCCAGCACGCCCAGGAGCAGCTGGACTGTGGGATTCAGTGACTCTGGACTGTGGGATCCAGCGACCCTGGACTGTGGGATCCAGCGACCCACACCCCTACAGAATCACACTGCCAGTCAGGGGATTGTTCAGCCACCTCTGGGAAGGAGAACACCCCGAACGAAACCAGAGTGTGGAGGGTGGAGGCTGGTGAAACACAGGCCATCCTTCTTTCTGCCTGCCAGCCACTGACATCAGCACTGCCTCCCAGCGCAGCCAGGAGCTCAAAAGTCATGTTTTTGTTTTTTCCTTTTTCGTACAGTTTTAAGGCTGGAGCTGATGCAGAGAGCCCTGGCCCAGATGTGCTGCCCAGCCCTCAGCTCTGGGAGCTGCTGCAGGACTCTGCTCCCACCAGGTCACCCAGAAGCAGAAGCAGCTCCTGCAGAGGCTGAAACCCAGCCACGGACGTGACAGCTCCAAGGGGGAAGGAAACGGGGCCCAGCAGCCACAAAACCACCCCATGGCCACAGGAGGGGGGAGCAGATGTGCAGAGAGACACCCTGAGCCCCCTCCATCCTCCCCCCTCTCAGGGGCTGCATGCAGAGCCCTGTTTCCCAGGGATTCACCAGGGATTCACCTCCCTGGAGCTCTCCCGGAGCTCTGCAGGTTTCTCGTTGTCACTGCAGTGAAAAGGTCACCGGATCGATCTTCCCCCTCGAGCCCTGGTGCCACCAGCACGGACACACAGCGATGCCCAGCGCTCCTGGAGCTGGGCTGGCTCCACAGGGAAGGACTCTGCAGACCCCACACTGCTCCCACACGCCCCCATAAATCCGGGAGGCAGAGCTGGAAGCGCGGCGGGACCGAGCCCGTTTCCCCGGCACACACCCCCCCCAGACAAGGACCTCACACACTCCCAACCCTCCAGACCTCCCAGCTCTGCCTCCCAGTCCAGCTGGGTCCGGAAACACCTTTCAGGAGAGGCTGCCAAGGATTTTACGGTGTTTGGAGGAGCCAAGACACACCCCCATGGCCGGCCGGGCTCTCCCGGAGCGGGACGGGCAGAATCCAAGCCCTGGAGTGCCCAGGGCAGACCATGGAGCAGGTCCTGCCCCCTCTCTGCTCCAGAGTGACACGGGAAACACGAGATTGCCAGGGAAAAATGAGACACTGTGGTTTCTGTGTGGCAAAGAAGCTGCAGGCTCAGACCGGCTCCGTGTGTCCCAAATCCCACCCGGCCTTTCCAGGACCTTGGGAGGGGCTTGGGGGGCACAGCACCCACCGTTTGGATTTTGCCTGGAGCAGGGGGGACCCCAGACTCCATAGGCAGGCAGGAGCTGGGCATGGATTAGGGGTACAGGCACCCCAGAACCTTCCAACACAACGTCCCCTCTTCCTGCCCTGCAAACCAGGAGAAATGAGGCTGTGGGAGCATCTCACAGCCCCTGCTCCTTCCCCACAGCCACCAGGGGCCACAGAACCCCCTGGAGAGATGGGATTAGCTGAGTCATCCTGGATTTCTGACTCCAATTTGTCATTAGAAAGCAAAAAGCTTAATGACCCCACAGCTCAATGGCCCTGCAGAGCCCAGCCTGGGGCACTGCCACCCCTGGGACACCAAAGCACAAACACAGACCCCCTGCATGGGCAGAAACCTCCCTTTGCTGGAAGCAGCAGGAGGGAAAGAACAAAATCTCTGATCTGTCTGGGGTGAAGGACAATTTGAATTTCCCCCGAGGTGGGGGAAAGAGCAGCCCGGAGGTTTGAACAACCAGGAACTAAAGGTTAACCGAGTTGTGGCACAAAACCCAGTGACACAAAACCTGTGACACACAAAAGCAGTGACACAAAACCTGTGACACACCGGGACAGGGTCAGGAGGGGGTGAGTCAGCCCTGCAGCTGCTCTGGAACCACCAGCCCCAGTTTGCCCCGTGACAGGGGCTGTGCTTGCCTCTTGCTTCCCAAAAAGGCTGTTGCCCTGTGGAGCGTGGGATGCTGCCCCATTGGCCTGCCTGGAGAGGGTTTATCCCACAGCCACCCCCTGCACACACACAGCTGATGAGTTGCAAGAGATCCAGGCTGGAAAGATAAGGAATCACCAAGCAAGAAGCCAATCCCATTGCCAGGCAGTTCCTCTGATCAGATCTGTATTTTATATCACCCTCCTAAATCCCACCCCGCTCCGTTTTCAGGATACAGGAATTTACCCCTAAAAATCTGCAGGACGGGGATGCCTGGCTGCATCCCCGTGATGATAATCCTAGCACAGTGATAAAAATGGCATCCACAGCGAACTTTCCCAGAGGAACTGTTCCCTCTCCGTGCCGGGAAGGGAGTGATGACATGTGCATCCATGTGTGCATCCAAAGGGAGCCGGAGAACAGCCCTTCACACACCACAGCCCTTCAGCTCAGCCACGTCCAGCCCTCCCCGCGCCACGTCCTCGCTGCCACCCGCACCGAGGTGACAGTGGAGCTCCCAGGGGTGCTGGCACAGCAGGGATCCAGGCACCTGCTGCCCACCCACGGGCCCCTCCACCCTCGGGCAGGAAGGGCTGTGCCCAAACCCACCCGTGGAGGGGCTCGGAAAAGGAGCCGCGGGCTGGGGACCTGCAATTTCCCCGCCACACGTGGGCTGTGGGAGCGGCCTGCGGGCACCAGAGCTGTCACTTTGGGGACACATTTATCCACACAGGGCAAATTATCCGGCAGCTTCCAGTGACCGGAACGGGAGACGCCTCCCCGGCGGGACACAAATAGCGGAGAGACGGATGGGGGTGTCCTGGCAGCCTGACAGCCCTGCAGTGCCCTGCACCCCACCCTGGGCCTGTCACCCTGCCCCTGCAGTGCCCAGGATCCCATCCCTGTCACCCCATCCCTGATATCCTGCCCCTGCAGCGCCCAGCACCCTGTTCCTGTCACCCCATCTCTGTAGGTGCCCAGCACCCTGTTCCTGTCACTCTATCCCTGTGCCCCCCATCCCTGTGCACCCACAGCCCCCCAGGGATGGTTCCATGATCCAGGCCCTTTCCCAGTCACCCCAGGGCAGAGCAGTGGGGTATTTCTGGAGCAGGAAATGTAGGAGCAGCCCCCCCCCCGGGCTCATCCAGAGGAGCCCGACTCTCCAGCCCCACAGGAGCCTGGCTCCAGAGAATGGGAACAGCTGCTGGGGAGCAGCACTCTCACTGCCCTCCCCCAGCTGGAAACCCCTGGCAGAGGACACAGACCCAGCAAACTCCCTTTTCCCACTGCAGGGAAGCCCAGCCGGGGTTTCTCCAGAGGGACACAGGACCAACAGCTCGGCCATGGCTGGGTTGGGCTGACAAACACAAGCCTGAAGGCAAGATGTGACAGTTCACACAGCCCTGATCCTACTCCATGGGGAATTTTACCCCTGCCTGTCCTGGCAGAGCTGGGATGTGCTTTTTGGATGGCACTTGAACTGGCAAAGTGGCACAAGAGGCTCCTGCCAGGCTGCCAGCAGAGCCAGCCAGCCTTTTCCACAGGCCTTTCCCTGTCTCAGCCAACAGCCCCAGTTCATCCAGTTCATTTGCAGGACTCTGAAGCCTCTGCCTGCCCTGGCAGGGCTGGAGTGACCCATTCCATCCCCAGGGCTCTGCTCAGCTCCTGCAATTAGTGGAAGGGATTGTCAATAACCCAGAGCAGCTGCTGGGGTTCCAGCTGGAATGCTCCAAGAAACACAAAGGCTTGGAGCTTGGAAAATGGGAGACTCCCTTTGTAGGCAGAACAAAGGCAGAGAGGAATTAAGATCTTATCTGGAGTGTGTTTAGGATCTGTCCTCCCCCGGGCTCTGGGTGATCCAGCCTGGCAGCTTCCACCTGGTTCAGCTTTGCCACCTACCTGCCTCCTGCATCCCACCTTTCCTGTATCCCTCCCCAGCCCTTCTGCAGAGGCTCTGCCAGCACCCAAAGGCCCAGCACCCCCTCCCCACTCGCAGAAATCCTACCTTGCAGCTCACCCTGGTGTGAATCCAGCTCTGAAAAGGTGGGTGCTGGTGCCTGGCAGACCCTGCCTGCTCCCCAGCCCCTCTGCTGATGTGCAGGCAAGGGTGCAGAGGGCTCTTACGGCCCTGTGCTATCCCAGCTCCATCCCCCAAAGCCCAGGAGACCCCCGGGGGCTGGGCATGGCTGCTCCTGTCCCGGGGACAGGGGTGCTGTGGGGGTTTGGGCTGTGCTGGCCAACTGGAGGTGCAGGGTGAAAGGCCGGTCCCAGCCACCTCCCGAGGAGCTGGAAGTCCCACCCAGGCTCAGGAGAGCCCAGGCACAGCACAGTCCCTCCCCTGGGTCCCCTTTAACAACCAACAACTCAGGAAGAGCCTGGAGCCTCCTGGGTGCAGCAGCAGCCCGGTGGTTACCATGGAAATTGTGTCCCCTTGTCCCTGTCACCGCTCCACGGACACAGCTCCAGCCCCAGGCTGCACAGGGAGCTGTTGGGAACTCCCTGTGAGGAAGAGCCCTTACAAAAGCCAAGGTGAGAAAGTCCCCCCTGAGCCTCCTTTTCTCCAGACTGAGCCCCCCCAGCTCCCTCATCCCTGCTGCTCCAGCCCCTTCCCCAGCTCTGCTGCCCTGACTCACCTAAAGGCCCATTTCAGCCCCAACCCTGCCCTCCCAGCAGCTTTCCCGCAAAACTGATGCTCACATTCCTGCTCTCAGCGCTCTGGAGCAGAAGGAAACCCGGGATCACTGGGTGGCCCACCCAAGGACAGTCCCCAGCACGTCAGTGGGAGTTACCAGCCCACACCCTGCTCAGGGCTGGGGACTCTGCTGAGCCAGGGACACCTCCAGGGGATAAAACGGGACACGTCTGGACAACACCCTCTCCAGCAGGCTCTGCTCTTCCCACTAGAGAGAGAAACCCTTATCTGTGCCAGTCCTTATCCCTCCATCTGTTTATTCCTGCCTGCCAGAGCTTTCAAGCCCTATGAGATTTGGGTTTACCTGAAATACCCCCCCAGAGAGTCAACGCCTGTCCAGGGGGAGGATCTGCCACCTCACCTGGCTGCCTGGCTGGATGGCACCTGGAAAAGGGCTGGGAGAGGCACATTCCCACCTCTGCTAAATATTCAATCCCTCTCTCAAGCTCAGGTCAGAATCCCAAGGTCTGGGTTAAGGTCACTGCAGAACAGAGTCAACCTCGCTGTCCTGCTGTGCTGGTGAATTATCCTGGAATGGAAAATGATGCAGCTCCAGCGGGAAGGAGCAGGAAATCAGCACTCCAAAGATGCAAAGAGAAGGGACAAATGCAATGTTGGGTGAGTGATTGGGGACATCAAGTCAGGAACCTCCCAAACGCCAGAACTTCCAAAACATGAAACTACCAGACAAAAACATAATGGAAAAAGACTGTGGGGTTTTTTTTCCCCATAGAGTATGAAAGTCTGGAGCTCTGAAATGCTCACCTGGCTCTGGAGCTCACTCTGCTGCTTTAGGCGCAGGTTCTCGGGGGTATCTGCCACCATGGTGAAGGATTGCTTCGGGTAGTGTCTGGGGAGGGAAGGAGATCATTAATCCCACTGTTCCCTGCCCTCTCCCTCCCACCCCAGGACCGTCAGCCCCATCATCAGCCCCCAAGTGCCACATCCATATGTCTTTTGGGGACACTTCCAGTGCTTTGGTCCCACTGTGGAAGAGTCAGAGCTGGGGACACCCCCCCAGGTGGCTTTGGCAGTTGCCATTTGGGATGGTGGGAGTTCTCAGCTGGGACTTCAGTCTGTGGGATCTCTCCCTGTGCCCGACACCTCCCCAGCCTTCCCACTCAGTCCTCTCCCAGTCTCAACACATTAACTTCAGGTTTATCGAAACAGGGCAAGAGCAGCCCTTTTTTCCCCCCAGGGACAAGTCCATTCCATGTCTGTTCCTGCGTGATTTCTGGAGAGGCCTTAACACACCATCAGCATCTCCCCAAGCAGCCCTCAGGGTGCCATTAGCCACAAAAGCTGCTGACTCTGGTCCACAGTGACTTGGCCCCGTCGCAGTTTCAGCTGTGAAGGGTCACAGGGGACGTGGGAGGGTTTAGTTGCTGCTCTGCCTGAAGTTTCAGCCACACCACCCTCGCGCTGTGGTGGGGCAGGACAGCAGCAGATCCCCGAGCACAGCCCTGCCAGGGCAGCACATACCTCAGTGAGGCAGCAGTGCAGGAAACCCGAGATTAAAAATAGCTGCCTCAGCCTCGCTGGAGACAGAAGGAGAACCCACCTCACACCCAGAAACCACCCAGTGCAGCTGTGGCTTGCACAAAGGGGAGAAGACAGCTCAGCTCCTCACTGCGCGTCCCTGCTGCTCCCAGCCCTGCAGGGGACCCCAAAAATGCACCCCCGCCTGCTCAATCCACACCTCGTCCTGCTGGGCACCCCCAGGGTCCCACTGTCACCATCCCAGCTGCTCGGGGCAGCAACCCCAGGGGGTGTGTGTGGGGTGGAACTGGGTCCCTTTGAGGTCCCTTCCAACCCAAACCATTCTGGGCCTCTGTGAGACACCAAACACCCTCCCGGGTCACTCTTTCTCCACGTGCAGAGCAGGTTGGGAAGGCACAGGGATAAGGGACCATTCCCAGCCCAGCCATGGGAAGTGGGGCAGAGCTCTGCCCCAGCACTATGAGGACACCCCATCGCCTCTCCCCGGGGGTCTTGACAAACCCAGAGGGTTTTTCCTGCTGCCCACTTCCAGCCTTCCCAGACGTTCCCAATTTCAAGAGCTCCCAGGAAAGCCACGGAGCGAGACACGGCCCCTGGGAAGGGCCAGGGCAGGATGTGAGTTGGTTCCCTACAGAGCTCAGTCCCAGCCCGGAGCTCCCGGCGATCAGAAATCATCCCATTGCCATGGCAACCGCATCCCATGCCCCGGGCATGCTAATAACGCTCGGGAGGAGACGAGTCCCCAGCAGCAACCTCTGTCTGCGGGGAGCAGGGAAACCCCAGCCACTGCAGGGGCTGGGGAACACAGGAATCCAGCCCCGTGGAGCTCAGGGAAACTGGGAAGCCACGGGAGGAGGGGGGAAAATAAAAATAACCCAGAAAACAACAGCCTGATCCGGACTGACAGCAAGGCTGTGCTGGGTCCTGCTCCAGCAGAGGGAGGGGAGACGGACACCGCGGATGAAGCTGGAATTAGGCTCCCGTTGGATTCTGAGGAAATCTCCCAAGGACTGGAGGCAGCTTTGACTCCAAGCCTCGAGCCCCCCGAGGGGAACGGGCAGGAGAAATCTGTCTGTCCTCGCTGGGCGGGGGAGGAAAGGCACGAATTCAGCATCTCCCCCCAGGATCAGGCACCGCTTTTCTCGGCAGCTCCCGGAGGAAAAGGCATTTGAGTCCTCAGGGAATTTAAGGCCAAGGGAGGAGGGTTCCCCTGCCCAGCCGGTCCAAACAGACACCCCCCCAATCCCTGCCATGCATCAGGGAGGGGCAAACCAGCTCCTCTGCATGAGAACCAGCCACAGCAACAGTCAGCAATAAATTAAACCCTAATGAGGAGGCAGGGGGGAATTGCCTTGGGAGGGGAGGGGGAGGATGCGTGGGAACGGGGGGGCTGTGGTTTGTGGGGGAGCACAACCCGGTTCTCCCCCTTCTCACAACCCAAACCGAGGCAGGAGCAGAGCCGGGGGGTCCTCAGAGCCCCCCCAGCACCACCAGAAATAGGTCCTGGCAGCGGAAGCGGGAGGGTGGTTATTGCTCAACCACCTCGGAGCAGCACAAGCAACACGCACCAAATCCACCAAGAAACCACCATACAGCATCCCCACCGGCCAGAGGCTTCCCAAAGTGGGAGCAGCAGGGAATTTGGGGGCCTATCCCAGTGCTGAGCCCAAAGTCCACAGAAGGAGAGGGTCGGGGTTGGTGTGCTCCACCTGTAACAGCCCTGCCCTGATGCCCTTCACCCCCTTTCCTGCAGAAACACTCCTTTATTCCTAATTTACTGCAACAGGTCGGGAAGCTGCAGGGAACAAAAGGCACATTAAGGGAAGATGGAGCCCCGGAGAGCTTTAGGAAAACTCCACAGGCACGAGCAGCCCAGGAAGATAAGCAGGGGGGAAGCTGCTTCAACCCACCCCCCTCCCGACAAACCGCGAGGAAATAATTAGTCCCACGCACCCTGGGCTGTGACATTTGTGTAAAGTCTGCTGCTGGGGAAGGGCTCTCCAGGCAAAACCAGGCAACTTCCAAGAATAAATGGGATTGGGGGCGGGGGGAAAAAGCCCACCCGTGGGTGCTGCCTGAGGGAGGGGCCCCCGGTTCCTGCCTGGGGGTGATGCTCCAGCAGGACCCGAGCTGGCAGGAGCACCGGGGTGTTTTCCCTGCCCGAGGGGACGGGGATGCAGGAGGGGGAAGCAGGATGGGATCCAGGTTTCGGTGGGTTTGGGGGGAACGCCGGGTTTGGTGATGCCGTGGCAGCTGAGCTGTGGGCGTGAAGGGATGGAGCTGAGGGGCTGCAGAGCCCAGGGTGGGTGTTGTGGAGCCTCAGCATCCCACAGCTGCTCCAGACAGGGATTATTTTAAGGAGAGAAGGAGAATAGCTTGGTGTCTTGGAGGCAGAGCCGCCAGACTGCCGGGAGGGGTTGGCTCGGGCACCTCGGGGTCTCTCCTCACAGACAGCCATCCCCTGCCTGATTAGAGTCAAAGAACACATGGATCCCTCCCCCCACTGCAGGGGCTGCTGTCACATTAATCCCAGTGACCCAGGGGGATGTGACAGAGCGAGGGCTCCGTGTGTCCCTGGCATGGCCCTGCTCGGGGAGGGGGGCAGGAAAACACCCCTTGAATCTGCAGCTCTGCAGGACCTCGGGTGGTTTCACCCACCGGGAGAGACAGCCAGGAAAAAACCACCTCCAGATCCAGCCTGGGGAAGGGGAGAGTGAAAGGAGACCTCCAGGGTCTGGAGCTTCCTCCCAGGGCGAAGTGGAAGGGCAGGCACTGATCACCTCTGTGTGAGCAGGGACAGCACCCAGGGAATGGCCTGGAGCTGTGTCAGGGCAGGGTTAGGGTGGATCTCAGGGAAAGGCTCTTCCCCCAGAGGGTGGTGGACACTGAACAGGCTCCCCAGGGTTTGGTCACAGCCCCAAGGCTGCCAGAGCTCCAGGAGGGTTTGGACAACACCCTGAGGGATGGGGTGGGATTGCTGGGGTGTCTGTGCAGGGCCAGGGGTTGGACTGGATGGTCCTTGGGGGTCCCTCCTGGCTCAGGATACCCCATGATCCTATGATTTCACACCGAACAGCTCCCCCGTCCCCAGCTCAGCACAGCCCATCAGCCCCCCAAACACACCCAGCCCAGATCCCCCTGCTCTCTGCACCCCAACAGCACCCCCAGCCTGGCAGGTGCCACCCTCAAAGCCCCCCAGACCCCCGGGTCCTGCCCCAAAAGGGGAGCCGTGCGGGCGCAGGGGCCAAGCAGCCCCGGGGAGGCCGCGCCGGAGGCGCCGCAGCCGAGGAGGCTTTTTTTGCGGCGCTGCTATATCAGGTCACCGGAGTCTCCTCCGGCCAGAGATCCCGTCTGGCTCCCGCATTAGGGGCCGTGTGAGCACGGCAATTCCGAGGCAGATGAAAGTTTATCCGGCTGTGAACGGCTCGGGCCTCCCCCGGGGGAGACGGGCCCCGTCTGCTCCTGCGCATCCCACGGCTCGGCCTTTCCCAGCAGCACCACCACGAGCAATTCCTGCACACACAGCCCCCCACCCAGGCGAGGATCAGGGAGGAAACTCTCCCAGACGCAGCCCCTGCTCCCCACACACCGACCGGGAACAGCCCCGGCCCCATTTCCCTGTGATCCATAAGTCTAAACTACCCCACCTGGGTAGTTTTTCCACCTTCCCAGCCCCACAGCAACAGCGGGAAGGGTTTGCCAGTGATTCCCCCTTCCAGATGCACCCCATCACGTCCCAGTCCTGCCCCAAAAGCGGAGCTTCCCCCCGAGAATTCCCATCTCAAGAAGCCAAGTGGCAGCACTTGAACTTCTGCCTTTGGAGCGTCTCCCGAGCTGGAGAGGAGGGTAAATTCTCCTGTTCCACTGGTAAAAACTCCTTCAGGCACAGCGTGGCCTCGTCCAGCTGCTCTACAAAGACAACTAATGGGGTCTGGGAGCTACAGGACCAGACTCTGCCACTTCAGCACAACTCAAACCCCATATCTGATCCTCCAGCAAGGCCAGTTTACTCCGTGGATCACGTGTGGCACGACCGAGCGTTTAGAAGGGCCTCTCGAGCTCCAAAGTGTTGCTTATATCCAGCACAGGCTGCTCCAAACCAAGGGCTCTTGGCAGGTTTATCCATCAGCCCTGGATGCAAACACTCCATCCCTCCCCCGGCCACAGACCCGCAGATCCGAGGGGTGACGGTCACCCCCGTGCAGCTGGGCCAGGGATTTTGGGAAAGGAGAGCTAAACAAGGGAAGCAATTGGCTGTGCTCTGGCTCCAGAGTTCACATCCTGCCTTTCAAAGAGCTGCTGATTCTCAGGGAAGAGCTTAAAAAATAAACTGTCCTTCTGTTAGCAACCAAAGCAGCCCCATAACCAGGGGCTCCAGGGAAGGGCTCCAGTTTCTCCCAGCACTTTCAGGGGAAAGACTCCAGTTCCTCCCAGCATTTTCAGGGGGAAAAGCTGCCAAAATGGCTGGTCCAGCCCTCCACGTGTGCAGCTGCTGCCTGCTCCCAGCATCTGCTCCCAGCATCTGCCTCAAAACTGGCTGGCAACAACCTGACTCAGAGCACAGCACGACTTTGGAGGATGGAATTTCTCAAAGACCCTCCTGCTGCCCACCCGGTGTCCTGGTGCCAGGGCTGGGGGAGGCAGGAGAAGCCAATCCCATCAGCACAGGCTGCCACGTGGATGTTTTGGCAGGGGACAGAGTGGGAACAGGGGTTTGCTCTCCGTGGGTGCAGCAGGATCCATCCCATCCCTGTCTCCAAAGCCTTTTCCAGCAGCTGCCTGAGTGAAAACCAGCCTATTTCCACAAACCTGCTTCAATCCATAATGGAAACGTTTCAAGGGAATTCAGAACTCACGTCTGCAAAGGGCTGTTCCCCTGCCCCCCATCCCTGAGCCCCCAAAACAGAGCAGTCCCTGTCCTGCTCCCACCCCCAGCACTGTGAACAGGGCAGGCATAGCAGCAAAGCTGGGATTTTCCACAAGGTTTTTTGGCCTCAGGCATGGATAAGCAAGTTTAGGAAAGTCAACATCCATCTGGAGCCGAGGTCAGTGCCGGGCAGCTCCCGGCTCCGAGGGCACTGTGAGCTCCCAGGGCAGGGGCAGAGGGAAAATCACCTCAGATTTGCACATACTCCCCTCTTCCTCACCCCAGAAGCTGGGAAACTTCTTCCAGGTGTGTGGAAAACACCTGAGGGGTGGAGGGAGGGCAGCAGAGCCCTGTGGAATGTCTGGGATTTCCAGGGGGAGCAGTGTCAGCTGGGAGAGGTCAGTGGCACAGACAGCCCCCGGACTAAGCCCTTCCCAATCCCTCCAGAAACAGATGCTCCACCCCAAAGAGGATTCACCAACATTCCCAGCCTTGCAGTCTTTAAATCCCAGCCTCACTCGGGCGCTTTTCCACACACCACATCCTCTCTCCTCCTCAGTGAGCCCCTCCCCAAACGCACCAGAGAAGCGGGACCAGTCCACTACAATACCATATCCCCAAAATCCAGGAATTCCAAGGTTCTCCACCCCCAACCCCAGCTACTTCCACGCACTCCAAGTGCAGAAGCAGAGTCAGCTCAGAACCACCTCCTCCCATCCAGGAACTCGGCACAAACAAAGCCTGGGATAAACACCTGGATCCCATCCCAACAGCACAGTTGTTCCTCTTTCCCTTCCTGCCCCCCGCTCCAAGTTGGGAAGATCACTTTATCAACGAGGAAAGCTGTTCCCAGATGGAGCAGGGAGCCATGCCAAGAGCGGATCACTGGCTCCTTGTAGAGCTGCTCACTAACTTTTTCCAAGCCAGGGATTGGCCTGGAGGTATCGGATCCCTCGCTCCGCGTGCGAAGGCAGGATTTTAACGGCGAGGGATCTGCCAGGGAGGTGGTTTTTTGAGTCATGCCCGGGATTTCCAGGTTTCCCAGCTCCCTGCTGGGGAACACCAGGTGAGCTGGGCAGGATCTGCTCTCCCTGACTCAGAGAGGAGGAATTCCAGCCCCACGTCCCGATCCGGCCGTGCGGGGGGCGGTGAAGCAGCTCCACGAGGGAAAGCTGAAGTCACTGGCAGATGGAGAGCGGGGACCTGCCGACACACCCCCGGGGGATATTTCTGGCAGCCTCTACACAACCTTTAGCCCCTTTTTTGAGGAGGGAAAAAACCGCAGTCTAACGAGGGGGACGTGGGGGTGGAGCAGCAC
Source organism: Myiotriccus ornatus (assembly GCA_036023395.1). NCBI lineage: Eukaryota > Metazoa > Chordata > Aves > Passeriformes > Tyrannidae > Myiotriccus > Myiotriccus ornatus. The sequence continues at coordinate 1,533,197 of JAYRBT010000081.1, read as the reverse complement.
CGCCTCTTCCTGGGGCTCTGGGCTGGTGGGATCCCGGAGCCGAGCAGGGGGTCTGGGTGGGCAGCACCATCCCAACAAAGGAGGATGTGTCAGGCCCAGACTGTGTCTCCTCGGAGCAGGAGGAGGGAATGCTGCAAGTCAGGCACGAGCCTCCTGCAACTCCTCTGCAGCAGCAGGGAAGGGAACCCAAGCCCAGCCCCGGGAGCAGCAGCAGAGCCTGCGATCCACCCCACTGACAGTGGGACACGTGCGCTCAGCCAGGGCTTTGGGCAGGGATGCATCCAACTGGGAACTGCTTGTTCAGCAGCAGGAATTCGGGCAAACCCGCAGAGATAAAGCCTGGCCTTGGCTCTTGTCTTGATGGCTTCAGGGGAGAGCAGCAGATGATCCCTCGTAGCCAAGAGAGGCAGAGAAGGAGCCTCCTGCCCAGGATTCTGCTCCTTCTCCCCATCCCAGCATTCCAAGCAGCATCACTGCCCAGGGATGTCTCTGAAGCCTCCCCCAGACTGAAGAGTCAGCTTTGAACTCCCAGACAGGATTTTCCAGGCAGGATCTGTGCTGCACACTGAGCCACAGGTACCACCTCCACTGGGACCTCCCCGCTCCCTAAGCCTCAGCACAGCTCTGCCATCCCCCCAGCACGGCCAGTTAAATATTAAAACCTATATATAATGTATATTTGGGAGCAGCTGGGCCCTTGAACACGAGTCTTGCCTGTCCCTTCCACACCCTTCACTTAAAGAAGCCTCAGGCTTCAGCTGGATCTTCCCTTCTTGCACTCCTGTTTCAGTTCAAAGTGCTCACAGAGTCCAGCCCAGCCCTGGATGCTGCTCCCAGTGAGCAACCAGTCACCCCAGTGCCCAGCTGGAGCCCGGGGAGGGACAGGGAGGAGGGTGGAGACAGTCACAGCTGCCATCAAGCAATTCCCACAGCCTGGCACAGGGGAGGGCAGAGGGAACCAGCCACCGTCCCCAGAGTCTCCTCACAGATTTATGGCTGGGGCAATGTCAGAGCTGGAGGAAGCCCAGCCCTCTTCCTCCTGCTCTCTTGAAGAAAGAAACTCAGGAATTTGGCAGGAGGCCACGGCTCAAACAGAGGAGACCCTGTGCTGAGGCATGTTCAGAAAAGCAGCCTCTCTCCCTGCCAGGATAAACGTTGCTTTTCCACCCCCTTCTCCGGGGACAGAAGATTTTGTCCCTCGGCTCCACCACCAGCAAAAGCCATTTGGGAAGGGTGGGTTCCTCCTGGGCTGGCCTTTGCCAGGCACTCTCACCTTGCCCGGAGTTTCTGTACTCCCCAGGATGCTCCAGAGGGATCCAGGCCTACATCCAAACTTGGAGCTTCCCTTCACACCCCCCCACCCGCTGCCCTGGAACTGCCACCCGGGGCTGGCAGAGCCTCCCTGTGCCAGCAGTTTCCAGCTGCTTCTCACTTCCCTTTGCTTCCAGACAGGCACAGTGGGAAGAACAAAGGATCCAACTCAAGTTTCTGTGCACAATTCCAAACATCCAGAGCTGCCCTGGGGCAGGGGCAGGACAGGCAGGGGCTGGGAAGGGGTTAAAGCAGCAGCAGCAGCAGCATCAAAGGGAGCCCTGAGAGAGGGGGCTGAGAAACTGAGATGGGTCGAGGGTTGCGCAGACTCCTCGGAATGTCAGGAATTTCCCATTATTATCCCACTTCCCTTCCAGCAGCCTGGAGGGAGAGCACAAGCGCAGGACCCCGGGATGGGCATGTCCTGGGGGATGAGAGCTGGGACAGGGTGCCCACAGCCCAGGGAAGGAAGATTTGGATCAGGACGCTCGGGAGAGCTCGGGAGTCTCATCACTGCCAGGCTGCAGCTCCCAACCCCCCGTGGGGGGCTGAGCCCCCCGCCCAGCCCAAAGACCCCCCAAACCAACAGCTCCTCGTGCCTCAGGACACACATTTCCCCCTCGTGGGACTCCAGAAGTTCCCAGTTTCACCCCAAAAGCTGTTCCCCCTAAATAACCAATTAACAGCCATTTGCTGCTTCCCCACGCCATTCCCACCCTGTGCTTCAGGAGAGATCCCAGGAAACAGCCATTCCCAGCCACAGCTGGAATGCTCCACCTCTCCTCTCAGCCCAGCAGGAGTGGTGGACTTTGGACAAGCCACAGTCACCATCAGCAATACCAGCAACAACCACCCATAAAATGCCACGGGAGTGGGAGGGTTTGGTCTGGTCTAGATGGGATAATTGGGGATAAACCCTTCCCTGTGAGGGTGGTGAGGCCCTGGCATGGATTATTCCATGGATACCCCATCCCTGGAAGTGTTCAGGGCCAGGCTGGAGCAGCCTGGTCTAGTGGAAGGTGTTCCTGGGTGATCATTAAGGCCCCTCTCAACCCAAACCAGCCTGGAATTCCACAACTCTAAACACCCACCCTCCAGGGATGTTGTCAGGATTAGTGTTCTTAAGCACTCTGTGAACAGACCAGTGCTAATACCAGTGTTAGATTATCCAATTTTCCTTCTAAGAACTGTCAGTGTAGAAGAAGCAGCTACAAAAGATCATATTCCAAAGCTGCTTTAGAGACATTAAGAGACCAGAGCAGGACCAGCCCAGAAAGGGGTGAGCAGTGAAGGGCCCTCCTTAGTGAGAAAACAAAAAAGTGGGGAGCTCTGGACACCCACTGCTCAGAAACTGATGGAAAGGACCAAAAAAAAGGACAAAAACAGGACCAAAAAAGGACCAGGCAGGTGCTCTTGTTCTACCCTGCCCTGCCTCCATCCCCCAGCCTGCTCAGGAGAGAAGGATTTTGCCTTCAAGCTTTTATTTCCTTCCAGATTTATTTCCCTCCCAGGTGAAGAGCAGTAAATTCAGGTGACTGCCCTGGCTCCCAGCCCAGCAGAGCACAGGCCGTGGTGACCCCGTGGCCCTTGTCCCCTGCACAGAGGGAGTGTCCCCTCCCCACACACACCTGGGGGGGGAGGAAACACCTTTTGATTCCCCCTTCTTGGGATCAGCTCCAGGGAAATGCCTGCCTGTATTGGAATTTTATCCCCCTCCTCGCCTGCCCAGGCTGGACCTGGAGAGCAGCCACCACCAGCTGGCATTTAGGCCTGGGAAACCCTGGGCTGGTACCAGTATTAACTGGGGTGTGACACTGATTTAAAACCAGTATTAACTGGGGTGAGACCCTGATTTAAAACCAGTATTAACTGGGGTGAGACCCTGATTTAAAACCAGTATTAACTGGGGTGAGACCCTGATTTAA
>JAYRBT010000081.1:1498318-1516919 GCA_036023395.1 Myiotriccus ornatus | reverse complement strand
GGGGGAATAAATAAAAATAAAAAAAGAAAATTAAACTACTCTTTTCACAGTCCCAAATACGTAGTAATAGCATGGAGGGGGTGGGGGATAAGGGATAGTTAATTAAGTGGAAGGGGAGAGAGGGAAGAAAATTAAGTGGAGGGGGGATAGAGGGTGGATAATTAAGACAGAAACATGGACCACTTGCTCTAGTGGAAGCACATCCATTACCTGTACCTGGGAGAAAGAGAGGGAGGGAAATGTGAGGACAAGTGGAAGACTGAATTCATCTGTCTTGTGGTTTAAAGGTGTAAGTGGATATATTCTTATTCAGTTAGCAACGCATAAAACATTCCCATCTCACTTTTGGAACAGCAGAACAAATGTCTAGACAAATACTGTACACTGGAAATTAAAAATACTGAAGCTTTGGTGGGAAAGGAATGATGAACCAGGAGATTGCTTCATTCACTGAGGGCTACTGAATGAGCTCAACAACTACAAGAAAGCTTATTTAATAAACAGACATGTTTCTTCTGGAAATAAGTATTAAACAATGCAAACAGTCTGAATCCCCACCAAATAGTTTCCAAGTCAGATAAATAGAAATATCTGGAGGGTGATCTTTGTTGCACGAAAAGCTGCATGATGTAAAAGACTTATCAGGTAGTTTAATACATGAAATATGTACAAGGCAAATATATTTGTTGGCACAGAAGACCCCTGGCATGTTGACATAAAACATCCACATATTTTAAGCTATCTGGTAAGACTCCTGTGAAACTCTCCTGTCATTGGGTCCCTCTGGATCCCTGCCTGTCACTCTGTTCTGATCATGAAAGAACTGTGAATGGCTCAGCCCTTTCCCGAAACCCTGAGCAAACACAACTCTGGCTGTTGACACAGCCTGGCAGGCAGAAAAGGCTGGATCTGGCAGATGTTCAGCCAAAGGGAGTTTGATTCCTCTAGAACCAGGCTCAGCTCACTGCAGTGCTTCCTTGGAGATCTTGTGCCACGTAACTCCATCAAAAATGTCACGTGTAAATAATTATTTAGTGGGATGTCATCACAGAATAGTTTGGGTTGGAAGGGATCTCCAAAGATCACCTAGTCCAACCCCCATGGACTTCATGAACTTTATTAAAAGTTGTAAAATCAGAACAGATGAATATTCATGCACTCAATACCAATAATCTATTGATTGTGTGTAGACCCAACAAAGTTTCTCTTTATCCCTTGCCTGTCTTTGGAAGTATGATGGGGAAAAACCCCACGAGCCAGAAATGATAAATGTGTGTTATTTTGTTCACCTGCTCCACTGATGATGGCAGTATAACAACCGAAACAGCAGCAGGGTTGGGAGTTGAGCAGTTCAGTGCAAACTGCCATCAGAATTACGCATCAAAACCCAAATACAGCCGTGACAAGAGCAGTGCCACTCGAAAGGGAGGGTCACACACACACACAGCCAGAACATCCACCTGTGTTTGGTGTGTGCCAAGTCCAGGTAAGATTGCTTTGGAGAACAGGACAGCCTGAATCCAGCCAAGCCAGAGGAATATCATCTGCATTTTCCAATGGTGTGCACTGTGGGAATGACTCTGACCTAAATGGAGTGACCTGTTTTGAGAACAGACTCAACCACACAGAGGGTGTTTACTCCACAGGCTTAATTTCACGCTGTGGAAGACGCAGGTTTCCACACCAGAAACAGCAGCTCACACCCTTTATCCCTCTCTGGGAATGATGGCCATGCTCTGTCCCATGAAAACCTTGGGAAAGCACGGAAGCAACATCCCAACTCCATCTTTTTATCAAGTAGTTTAGCACAGAGGCTGCTTGCTCAGGATGAAGGAGAACTGGGGCTGTCTCCATATGAACACACCAGCCACTAAACTGTTGCCTCTGGAGGGGGGTTCTGGAATTCTCCAGCTTTCCTGCCTACAGCGTTCACTTTCCATGGAGTGTAAAGAAACCCTGGTGAGGAAGAGGTTCCTGCAGTTGTAGCTGGGGACTGGCACAGGAGTGCAGGGATCTCGGTTTCAGCCGACTGGAGCTGAGGTTTCCTCCCTCTTTTTCTGCTTCAGCGAAAATTCCTCCCCGAAACTCCATTTCCCAGGCATGTGGGGAAGGGAATATGTCATGTTTGAAGCTCTCCAGAGGCTTCAGGCACAAGCAAGAAACGTAACTCCCCTGAGTGCTCAGATGCAGCTGGGCATGGTCAGCGTTGTTGAGCTCTCCTGGGAACTTCACTGGAAGATTCCAGCCCTTCCTGGCTTTTATTCTCTGGGTTGCCAGCTGGTAAATCAATACATAAATGGTGATTTCCCAAAGAACTCCTTGTGTTAATGTACTTTGACCATTTTTCTGAAGTCTTACACCAAACTTTCAAGGGTACTTTGGATTAAGACAAGAGTTCAACGAAGCTACCGAACAATGTTTTGGAAAAGAGATTAACCTTTGCCACGAGCCACGTCTGTTTGGAGGAATCTCACACTCTGATGAGAGATGCAGCACCGAGTTTTCATGTTTAATGCATTTTAACTCTGGGAGTCTCCTCTTCTGTTGTCTCAGATGTGCTACGAGTAACTTCTCCTGTGCTGGCTGATATGATCTCATGTCTGGGTGTTTATAATCTGAATTTTCTCTGAGGTGCATCACATGATGAAAAGGTTAATCCACGGAATGACTAAGCTCACCACTGATGAGAATAATTACCCGGCCTGGTGATGCAATAAACTTGGTAAATACAAACAACAAACACTGCAGTGGTTTACTGGAGCTCACTGTGGTACTTTTTCACCCTGCAGAAGAGAAGGTTTAGGGGTGACCTAATTGTGGCCTCCCAGAACCTCAAGAGGACCTACAGGAAAGATGGAGAGAGACATTTATAAGAGGATGGAGTGGCAAGACAAAGGGGAATGGCTTCCCACTGCCAGAGGGCAGGGTTAGATGGGATATTAGGAAGGAATTCTCTGTGAGGGTGGGCAGGCCCTGGCACAGGTTGCCCAGAGAAGCTGTGGCTGCCCCTGGATCCCTGGAAGTGTCCAAGGCCAGGCTGGACAGGGCTTGGAGAAACCTGAGCTAGTGGAAGGTCTCCCTGCCCATGGGTGGAACTGGATGATCTTTAAGGTCCCTTCCTACTCCAACCCTTCTGTGATCCCATTAAAGATTCCCACTGCTAAACCCTAGAGATAGAAATCCATAAAACTAATGCTTTCCATGGAGTTCCTCTTCCCCTTGCCTTACTTGTGAGGAAAACTCATCCTGGAGAGTAAAAACTGCTTGTATTTGTTTTGTGCTTATTTTTGGCTCCTGCTGTGCCACTGCCCAGTGCTCAGTGCTCAGAGGGACTGTGAGCTCCTTGGGGGTTGGGGTTCCTGTTTTAATGCTGTCAGCACTAATTTGCTCAAGTGGGATGGCCAGAGCTGTTAGATCCACCTGCTTCAGCATTATCCCGAGAAAAAAGGAATCTCTGGGTAATATCCTGTCACAGAGCAGCCTCCATCCTCCACAAACACTTGGCCTAGTGGAATAAAGGGGGGAAAGGGAGCAGGGGCAGAGTGTGTGGTCTATAAAAGGGAGCTATTCCGGGATCTGAAGCGCTGGGATAGGTGTGAAGTCACCTTCTGCCTGTTCATCCTCCTCCAGGAGCTCCTTGAGCAGCTGAGATAACACAGACTGGGAATGCAGAGCAGGCAAACCCCCCCTGTTTGACGCTGAGCCCACTGGGAATTTGCACCCTGGGAATCTGCACACACACCCTCTGTGTATCAGTGTGGCTCCGAAACCAGAGCTAAGCCTTGAGTCAGGAGTTAAGTTAATGTGCAGTTCCTTGCAAAACTATGGTGGAAGTTAAAACCCACTAAAAATCAGGAGGGTAAGAAATGCTGCTCAGTCAGGAAACAAATTTTTCTGTAGTTTGGGTCTTATGGACATATATTTGTATGATGCTTTTTTTTGGTCTGGTTTTTGCTTCTTGGCTGGGACTCTGCACTGCCCCCACAGCAAGTGAATAAAAGAAACTCTTTAAGTTTCTCTCAGTGCCCCTTGATTTGAATCTGTGCTCCAAAGTTTGCCTTTTGTAGCATTTATTAGTCGTTTAGGTGGGTCAGAACCAAGTTTTTTTTTTCCCTGAAGTTAATGGAAGAACTTAAAATTCGACCAAAAGTCTTCAAAACGGGCTTATTTCTGTAACATTTATTTACCCACAAACCCATTTCTGGGAGGAATTGTGCCGTCAGACCCAGGCTGCAAGTGCCACTTGTTTGCAGAGTGAACTCCAGTGCAGTGGGTGGCAATAGTCCTGCACACCTTCTCAGAAATATAAGCAACAGATTCACAACCTTGCCCAGAAATATTATAGTTTGCACCTGCTTGAATGAGTGGATTTGCCTGCCAAGGAAACTCTTAATTTACATCCTGGAGACACTGTACAATGTGCTGGTCCTCCCAAAAGCTGCTCAGTTTTCCCCCCCTGCCCTTTAGGCTTTTAAATTATTGACAGTAAGGTAACAGCTGCAAGCAGATACACTTCTTTCAGTACAACACCACCACATCCTGCTGTTCTTTCTGGATGTTTCTTTCTGGATGTTTCCTTCACTGCTTTAGTTTTCCCATTTCAGTTCATTTAACAGCCTATTAGCACATCACAAGCCACAGGCCGGGGCTGTACGAACGGCTCTGCAGATTTCCAAATTTACTTCTGGTGACTCCATATCGAAGCAGCCCAATCTGCAAATCAACAGATGATTTAACTGCCATCTTCACCAATTTCAGCTTGGCTCTAAAATTCGTAATGTGATCTCTCTGCCTCTTACATAATTGCCAGTAATAAAGCCCAGCATTCAGACTCGAGCTGAGAATTATTTTGATGATGCATGAAGCAGAAGAGGCTCCAGATGCTCCCCTGAATAGCTGTCGATGCTTAGCGAGCAATTAGGGGTAGTCACGGCCTTTTACTGTATTTAAACAGCAAGTGGGCTACAGGGGCCTAATCCTTCTAGAGGCTTGTGAGTGTTACTCAGTTGTAAATAATACTTTTAGGGCTGGCAGCAGGAATTCTGCTTGTGGGGGTGCAGGGAGCAGAGATGACTTTGAAGATGCCTTTAAAACACGTGTATTAAATATTGAAATAAAAGTTACGCAATTTAGAAATGGCCATCTTAGAATCATGGAACGGTTTAGGTTGGAAGAGACCTTAAAGCCCATCCAGTTCCACCCCCTGCCATGGGCAGGGACACCTCCCACCATCCCAGGTTGCTCCAAGCCTCGTCCAACCTGGCCTTGAGAACTTTAAACTACTCTCAGACTTAACGTATTGAAGTGCAGATAACTCCTAACACCCACTGCAGTGGTTCTGTCCGTCACTTTCTGGCCTGCCTGGGACTCTGAATCCATCTCTTGTGGCATTTCCATCACATGTGGAGCATTGCTGATGAACTTCTGTCTTTCTTGTGCTTCCTCCCCCAGAGCAGTTGGCTGAAGCCAGGAAGATTTGTGCTATTAGAATGGATTCTATTCAAAGGAAGGCTGTCTTGGTGGCAAATCAAAGATTTGTGGTTGCAAAACTGCCCATTCTCTTAACTAAATTTGGTTTGTTCATTATCAAATAATTAGTGGCATCAAGGTCTAACAGAGTATTAGTTCCATAGACAGGAAATTAGGAGTCTGATCCCAGCAATGTAAGATATTGTCAGAACCAAAATACACTATGGACAGAATACATGTGCTTTTCTGAGCAATCTGTAGACCCCGATGAGTCACCAAGTCTTTGCTGAAATAATTCTATTAGTAGAGAGAAGGTTTATGCAGACAAAAGAGACTGGATTTAGGGAAATAACATGAACATTTATTACTAGCAACCAACCACGTTGGCTTTGTGGTTTCATACCGTGATTCCCTCTGTTCAAATCGTAGGACTGGTTAATATGCCTGATTTACCTGGGGGGATTTTAAAGTTGCTGATACTTAAAAAACTTTCTAAGTGAGAAATCTGGTGGCCTTAGTGCAGCTCTGCCTTATCTTCTATTTGGAGCTGCGTTTCAGAGACAGAATCCACCTCTGAGTGCTCAGGAGCTCTCTGCACACCTGCAGATTTATTTGCTGCCCACTAAACCATCTCACCTTTTGAGCACATCCAAATGTTCAGTCACTGGTGTTCGGCCAAACTGGAAACACAGGAGGGGTAATGTGAGAGAAAGGTAGAGCAGCTGAGCCAGGGAGCTCTTTGCAGGTTTCTGGAGAGAATATTCCAACTGGGCTGTAAAAATAGCTGTGTTCCATGCACCGAAGGAGATAATGGGAGCTGCATTCTCAGGGAAGCCAGGGAGATAAATCAGAAGTGCTAAGAGCAAAACTCAGGCTGTGGAGCACAGTGCAGTCTTCAACAAAGTGCCATGACGACATTTTTCGGAAAGAATCAAAGATACCTAAGAAAATGTCAAAATCTGAGTTTCTTAACGTAGACACTCTCAGTGATTTCGTATTTTAAGGGCTGTGACGTGCCAGCACCTGGGAATGTTTTCCCTATCAGAAAGCCCGAGTGAACCTGCTGGAGTCGCTCCCCAGGGGCCAAATGCAGTCTGGCTGCATCCCTGAGACCTGCTGGGGCCAGCCTGTGTGCTGGTGCCTCTGCAGGGGGAGCACAGCCTGGCAAACGGCAGTGTTTCCCACTCCATCTCCCGGGGAAGCTGACGCTCAGCACTACCCGGAATTCAAGAACTCCCCGTGTTTGGGCCACATCCTGCAAAGCACATTAAAGGCATGAAAGCACAGCGGATTCTGTGATAGCTTGCTCGGTTGTAGTCTTGTTCACAACCCAAGATCAAGTGTGTCACGGCATTAAGTCTGTATTTAGGATTTGATAATCTAGGATAATAAAAATAGACACAAATTTCTGTTTTAATATCATAATTACAGGGACAATGAAGTGCTCATAGCACTGTGTATGAATGTATTTCCATCAGTAAGGCAGAAATGAGGTTGGTCTGTTCATTGCCTGGGGACCTAAAAAACACTTTGTCTCAATGTTCTTTCCCTTGTTTATTAATTGTATTATCTCCTACAAATCAGTGTTGCACGTAGTGGTATCAGCAAAACTCCTCACAGAAAAGTACTGGAGGCAAGAACTCAGATCAAGGGGTCATTTTATCTCCCTCAAGTGATGATGAAGTACTAAAGAAAGAGTTTCTACTCTGCCTACTGCATGTGAAGCTGAATGAAAACGTTGTCCTGGAAGAATTTAAAATCCTCTCTAAAATACACTGCTGTCTCAAAAGAAGAAGGAAAGGGAAAAAAAGGTTAAGATGGTCCTTGGATACCCAAAAATTAATATGAAGAAGTTTTTCTTTTGCTTCTGCCATGAACTGGTGAGATGAGGGAGAAGAGTTTATATCTGCTTTTCATCTCTTTTCTTAAAGGACGTGGAAACGCTAAAGAGAGTTCAGAGAAGGGCCACAGAAACAATCCTGGAAAACAAGCATTAATGATGTGAGGTTTAAGGAGATTAACTTATTCAGCCTAATTGAAAAGAAGGTTGGGAGGTGACTTGATCACTGTGTGTACCTACACACACCTTTAAGGAGCACCTGACAGTGGCTTTGACAACGCTGGCAGGAGCAAAACAAGGTTTACCGCCTGCAGCGAGTTTGAAACAACCACACTCACACAATCACCTGGTGATGAGGGGGGTGGGGGTGACAGCTCAGAGATGAACTCACCTGAGATATTCACAGCCAGTTATCCACTTAAAAAGATCCAATTTCACCCGGCTTCTGGTCCTCTATGAACTGATTGATTGCTCTGGGTGGCTTTCACAGCTCGTTCTGACCTTGGGTGGTGTGAATCTATTTTCCCCCCTCGCTCATTCCTTTAATTCATGGACGTCAGGAATTAAAGGAAATTGCCACCAGCTGCTTGTAACGCTCCCAGCTTTGTCTCCAAACAGCCCCAGTCTCACGTTTCAGGGTATCATCTGTTCAGCCGTGGAATGGAGCAAGACTGACCCTGGCCACGACCCATCAGGACGTGATCACTCACATTTATTCTTAGGACTATTTGTTGACTAATTAACGACCAGAGAGTGGCTAAAAAGGAAAGGGGGTGGCCCAGGGTGGGCTGATACAGCCTGAGAGGGGCCAGACCACCTCATCTTTTTGGATGTCGGGCTAATCTCCCCACTTCGTATGATTAAGGTCAAACTGATTACCTGATTATTTTTCTTGAGGCAGATTGTTGTAGGGAAGCTTTATTTCTTTTTTTTCCTCAGGGGCCTGGGAAGCACTTTGGGAGCATCAGGGGGTTCCCTCTGGTGGGTGTTGGGTTCATTGCTGGCTCTTCTGTTTTCTGGTTTGTGCCTGGTGCGGATTTTCTGAAAGGCTGAAGTGCATAAACCTGGTGGCTTAAGGATGAGAGAGCTGGGGGTGTTCACCTGGAGGAGAGGAGGCTCCAAGGAGATTTTAGAGCCCCTTCCTTAGTGCCTCAAGGGGCTCCAAGACGGATGGAGAGGGATGCTGGACAAGGAATGGAGTGCCAGGACAAGGGGGAATGGCTTCCCACTGCCAGAGAGCAGGGTTAGATGGGATGTTGGGAAGGAATTTTCAGCTGTGAGGGTGGGCAGGCCCTGGCACAGGTTGCCCAGAGAAGCTGTGGCTGCCCCTGGATCCCTGGAAGTGTCCAAGACCTGTCCTGCTGCCTTTCAGAGCAAGCACAGTGCAGCATCAGGCCTGTGGGTGGTGAGCAGGCACAGAACTACACACCCTCCTAAACTCAGGGGGTCTTATTTAGCTGTAGAAAAAGGAGTTTTATGAATATCTTGATATAATCAAACTACAGTGACTCCATCACATGTCGTGGCACAGACACTGCTCTGTGACCCCTCTGGCACACACTGGCACTGCTGGGCTTTGTCCTGCTAACAAGGGCAAAAGAACAAAAGGGCAGCATAGATACCAGCAAAGAACTGTTATATTTAAAGCCTTTCCTTTGCCCTTAGGTCACCTGCACTGTTCTTAATATTGTCAGGTTTTCAGAGCTCGGTGGCATCACGTTAATTTGGAATTTTCTTGTTTGTTGGGGTCAGCCCATAAGACTTTCTGGCAATGGTTTCCTCTTTGTGCAATCTCTTGTTGCAGCAGGGAAAAAAAATAGTCTTGAAATGTTGAAAAATAATAATTAGGCAGAGGGGCAATACTGCCCAGGAGTATGAGGTGGAGGAACAGAAATGCCCTCCTTGTGTCAGTGCAGCCGTGGCTGTTTCCTTCGTGTCCTCCTCATCCTGGGTGTGGTGCCAGCACTGCCTGTGGATTCATGAAATATGGATCCCACTGCCCTGGAGGAGTTAAAGACACGAGCTCAGGAGAGCCTCCCAGGGCTGTGGTAATGTCACCTAAATAAGACGTGTATCCTTGGCTGGCATTCCTGCCGATCCCACGTGACGCTCATTAATGTGCTTAAGTCCCCAAATACTGCTGTAAATCCGGCCTGTAATCTACAGTGCACAAAGAGGAGGGATCTGGGAGCAACATCTGCTCAGCCCCTGCACACCAGCTGCACTTACGACACATTTCGGTGCCAAATGAGGGCCCTGTTCTCTTCCCCCGCTGAAATTAAACTGATTTTATTATCAGTTTAGCTCGTTACAGACCCGATGCCATCACGGATGTAGAACTGACCGTTTAACCGTTCGCCTTTTTTTTTCCAAGTTGAATCTTTAGCTGCTTTTATTTTCCCCCCTCTTCTTTGCCCTTGCCTTCCCCTCCGTGTCTGTTTTGTTTCAGGAGTGAGTTTTCCCTGTCTCGCTCCAGGAGTTGTGCTGGGCAAATGACAAAGGCAAAGAACTACCAGATGAGAACCAACTGGTGTTACCCACATGATTTAAAGTTGCTTTCTCTTTAGATAAGCAACACCACTGAGGCTGCTGTTCCCTTGGCTCTATCCCACCCCTGAATCTCTGGATTTCCATGTCAGCCTGTGCTCTGCATCGTATCTTTCTCCTCCTTGTCTGTGTGTGTGATGCATCATGAAGAGAATATCCAGTGTGCAACACACACAGGTCAGAGATACCATTATAAAATCGCTGTCCTGCGGTGCATGTAATCAGGAACACGCCCTGAGAGGAAGCTCTGCCTTCCCTGAGATGCTTTTAGAATTCTTGTGTGGCAAAACGTCTCCAGCGTGCCCCTGAGCCAGCAGAGCATCGAACTCTTTTCAAAGCCCCGGCCTTCTGCTTTGTGCAGCTTTATTTTAGGACTAAACACCGCGAAATCCAGCTCAGGGCTATGAAAATGGGAAGGTCTTAGCCCTGTCGGGCCCTTTTGGAATGACATGTATTTAAAATGTCACATCAGGCTAATGGGGATGAGGTTCATGACCTCGTTTGCAAAGGGTGGCCTGAGCTGAGAGCCAGCAGTGCTGCACACACAGGTGCAAGTGTGGATTGCAGAGTCTTATCAAAGTGATAGAAAGTCTTCCATAACATCAACAGGCCTCACCTGACTCACTGGAGAGTCGCACTTGAATTCAGATTGTTTCTGAAGTGGAACAGTCTGTTGTTTTGTTCAAAATTACAGCGTGGCCACGGCAGGGACTCGAATGAAGCCGAGAACAGGGGTATTTGGAAAAACCAGAATGTCATGATATTTATGTTCATGCTTTGTACAGGCCTCCCCACTGCCTTGGGGGGAATCTTTTAAGCCCTGGATCTTCACATGAAGATCTGGTTTCTTTTTTTTCCATGTTTTGTTTTGTTTCACCATCTGGGAATGGGTATATTCTTAGAGGATCACAACTTGTTTATCGTGTTGTAAGGCTGGATTCTCTTGTGTGAACTGAAGTGCAAATACAAATGAGTTCGGGAAAGCTGGAGATAAACACAAAGTTGAACAGTAGCACTTCATTGCAGGCTGTTTTAATAATCAGATCCTGCTGGCTAAACCAAAACTACACCTCGGTGCTTTAATCATACTACACTTAAAATGCAGAAAAGGGGGAATGAGAGTAAGCTGCTTTTAAGACAATTCATTAGAAGACAAGGCATAGTGTTTAGAACTGGAAGAAATAAATTTAATTCGTGTATATCTCAAGGTAATTAAAATGAATCAATGTTTGATCCACTGAATTTTATCCCAAGAGTTTCTGTTCATTTTGATGAATAAACTAATGAAATGCCATGTAATTAAAAGATGGAAGTGGCCCCATGGAGGATAAAGGAATAAATAGGTGGAGGAAGGGATTCTCCACATGAACAGAGGGTGGGTCCAGCAGTTACTGCTGAATAATACAATGGTCTTAATGCAACACAGGGTCAGGAAACCTGTGACTGGTTGTTGCCAGGAGCAGGGAAGGCAGAGGAGTGAGAAAATGTCTCTGTGTGCTGTAGGAGCCCTGTCATTGTAAACAGAGCAGTGGGCAAGGGGTGTGTGCAGCAGCTCACCCCAAAAATCAGGTTGTCACAAAGAGCCTTTGTTTGTCCCCTGACACGATAAAGGTCAGTGGATACAGAGCTGGATAAGAACTCTGGTATTGCAGGACTGGGGCAATGAGGCCTTTGGGGTTTTGCTGATTAAAGCCAAAAAACTTAGAGGCTTCAATTTCCATGAGTGACACTTGGCAGGTCTGGCTGGAGCAGCTGGAGGAGCTCCAGCACTGCAGGACTGAGATACGGGCCAGTAATTGCTGCCGGCCTCAAACTATTTTGTACCAGGCAAAACACACAATTTGGTGCTGTTGGTTATGAGCTATATTTTGCCCAGAAACCACAACAATCCTTTTGTCCTCTGAGGAATGTGGAGTTGTGTTGGTGCCCTTTTGATGGGGTTTTCTGCTCTGGCCTTTGCTGCCGGCTGTGCTGTGCAGGTTCGTGGCTGGGTAAGGATGGGACCAGTGTGTGGTGTGAACCCCGAGCAGAGGGGAATCCGGTTCAGACCTTCAGCCTGTCTTGGTGAAGGAATAAACCAGTCCTTGTAAGCAGCTATTATGGCTGGGAACTGAAATGCAGAACCGTTTTCTGCCTCTCCCCACCCTCCCTTGCCCTGGCAGGGGTCAGATGTGGAGCAGAACTCCTGCACAGGCTGTTTTCATCTCTGCAGTTCCCCGTGTGGAGAATCACCAGTGCAAAGAAATGTTGCTGTGCAAGGCAGCACTTTATTGCCTGGTGGCTATAGGGAGACCACGTCATAAATGCTGACGGTGCAAACCCCAAGTGGTATTCTCCCCCCACCCCCCAAAATCCTCATGTCACAAGTCACATTTTCAGGATATATATTTAAATGGCCTTGTTCCCCTGGTCTGAGAGCTGGCAGATGCTGCAGAGCTAATGGTGTCATTTCTGTTACTACATCAGTTGTTAACTGGGCCAGAAAACAGCCTTTAAGATTAAAGTTTAATCAAGTATTTTGAGAGCGAGCAAGTATAGACTTTATTCTTCTTGAGAATTACAGACTACGTTCTGAAATCCCTGGCAGGGATAGAACGTTCTGTCAGAAAATGTCTCCAGCGAGAAATAGCAGGCAAAGAATATTTTCTGTGGGATGGCATGAGCAACCTTGTACTTTAAAGCTTGTATATTAATTGCTTGTTAATGGGCAGCTTTTGGCAGAATTTCCTTTTGGTGTGGCCTCAAGAATTTCAATGGAGCATCAGTCAGCGAGTGGAGGAAATATACTTTAAAAACAATAAACAGGATATTCAGTGGTTGTGTCAGTTTGTGACACGGGCTGAGTCAATCACGTGCCAGTTTTGCTCAATTATAAACTCTGCATTCACTTCATTAAGAGCAGACAGATGAGCTCCATCCTTCTGACCCCAATGCAATATATTTTTCCGGATTTTTTTCCCCCCTTGCCTGATGTGTTTTCAGGGAGGTTATAAGGACAGGCAAACAGAAATGTTAAAACCCCTGTGGATATTGAGTTCATTTTCTGTGTCTTGCTTACAGGCCTCTGAAAGTGATTCCCAAAATGTTTCCAAGCCCACTAAACATTTTATACGTGATGTTTTCGCAAGCAGGGAGGCTGTTACAGGCTTGAGTCTTATAGGTACACAGGGCATGTATGTAAATACGCACAAAATGTGCTTTTTTTGGAGAAAAATCCTCACAAGAGTCTATTTATCCTGTACTCATAAAAAAAAAGGCCGGTGTTGCTGAGGTGACTGAGCCTCTTGGTTTCCATTCCTGTGCTTTCCCTTCTTGTAGCGGTCGTTGGATGAAACTTCCTCAAAGTAGGATGTTCTTCCCAGAAAAGACTGGGAAGGGCTCTGTTGAACAACATGCCTTCAACCAACCAAAAACCAAACAAAAAACAGTGGGAAAACTCTCAAGTGCAGGAAAATCCCTTCAGCTTCCACCGGGCACAGTCTGTTGCTTGAGACCTTGGCATGGACAGACTTTTTTGTCCCCAGCTGTTCTGTGCTGTGTCACCTCCTCTCCTGTCCTGGCCACCTCACTCGGGAAGAGAAAAGGGGAATTCTGAATCTCTCGAATGAGTTGTAAATTCTGTCTGACAAACTGATGCGTGTTTTGGCAGTCTGATAACTCACAAGTTGTCCCTTCCCCTGGTGTGGCACATTCCCAGCTTGCTGAGCATCATTCCCCCAAAAATACTGGGAGTAACCCCCCCTGCAGAAGGAAGGAGGGTTGGTTCCTCATTTTCCTCACCCCTTCTAGCTTTGCACCTCATAACTTCTGTTCCCAAGAAGTGGAGGCAGCGCTAACAATTCCACGGGGTGCATGTTGTACCACAGGGATTGGCAGACTCTCCTGGTGGGGAAAAAAGGGCTCTGGATATTTTTTTCATTTCCAGATTAGGTGTTAAATGTGTTGGGAGAAACTTCACAGGAGTTTGGAGACATCACCTTTCAGAGAGCGAAAATGGTACTGGTCAATTCACTGGTGGTGTCTGGATTTTTTGGGAAAAGCAGAGAGTCCCTGCTGTTGGAATTTGACAAAGGCAGAAGGCAGGAGCTATTGCACCTCAAGGATCACAGAATCACGGGGTGGTTTGGGTTGGAAGGGACCTTAAACACCATCCAGTCCCACCCCCTGCCATGGGCAGGGACACCTTCCACCAGCCCAGGTTGCTCCAAGCCCCGTCCAACCTGGCCTTGGACACTTCCAGGGATCCAGGGGCAGCCACAGCTTCTCTGGGCAACCTGTGCCAGGGCCTCCCTTGGAATGCTGCAGGTCCTGATCCTGGGCTGGCTTTACTGTCTGCTATTCAGGCTCTGTCCTGTGATGCTTTTTGGGTCAATGCCAACAATTGCCAGTCTTTTTTTTCCCTCCCCCACTGGATCTCATATTTTCATAGTATGTGATGAGTGGAAAAATACTGTGGATACCTGACAGAGTGGTACCAGCAAGGAACTGGAGAGTTAAACTACTCAACAGATCCTGCTTTTCACCTTTAAATACACACCTTATTGTATAAACACAAGTGCTGTACACACAGAAACCTCAATTCTGTGTCTTTGACCTTCTGAACACAGTTAGTGCTGGAGTGTTTTCCTCACCCAGAGCCAGGAGCTCTTCGTGCTCAGCACAGAAACTGCTGGGAGATCAGGGTTTAACAAAAGATTTTATGCAGAGTGGAGATAAGAGAAGGTTAATGTCTTCAGGCAGCAAAGATAATGCTGTAGTCAAGGTCTTAACGATTGTAGGGATATCACTCCTCCTGGGGAGGATTTTGGGTCCAGTCGTCAATTGTGTGTCCCACCCCGGGGGAGGGGCACCAGGCTGGTGATGGTACTCAATGAAATGCTTTTGCAGGGGAGGCCTCTGTTAATCGAGTCTGTCTGTGGTGCACACAGGGTTTTATCCAGAAAATGGGCAAATACTTGGAAAAAAAAACCTTGGCATCAATTTTTGCAGAATAAACGTACTTGTTGCATTGTCCCTGTTGAGGATCTGCCTCTCCATCTCATTGTAATGCCTGGGAGATGTTCTTGTAGTGAAGATTATGAGAGCTGAGGCTGAATTTCAGCTTGAGCTTAATCCCAGCAGCTCGTTCAGGGAGGAGACAAAGCCACATGGAAAATACAAATGTTTGAAACTAATCCTGTATGACGATGCATAAATTAAAACCCAGTGCTACTGGGATTATTTTGAAGTGCCATGTCATGGGCGCAGCTTTAAACTCCAGATTCACTGTTGGGTCTCTTTCTAATTCGAAACGAAAAGCAAAACATTGACCAACCCTGCCAGGGTTCTCTTCTCTTTGTTTGAACTATATTGTGCTGCTGAATTCAGGTTCAGATTCTTGATCCACACCGTTCTATGTTCCATTTCATGATCCATTTCATCAAGGTGCTGTTGAGTGTTGTCTCTCAATGTGTCTCCTTTGGCTTCCCAAGTCCTGCAGTGTTCACAATCCTTCTCTCTCTCCTACCCTTCTCCCTGTTGCTTCGTGCTTTTCCCTCTGTTCTTAAGCCATTCCATGTGCTTGGAGTAGCCCAAGCAGAGTTCACAAAGACCCGTTTTTCCTGAGAATTCTTCCCAAGACTGACCCTATTCCCAGGCGCTTTCCAGCTCCCGACGCCGCCCCGTGTCCCCCGTGCGTTCCGTGTTGGTTCGTGGGCTCCTCTGGTGCGTTTTTTGGAGCTGCCTCTTGTTTGTACAGTGCATTTTACCTCCTGCACGTCGCTGTGCTCTCTACAAATAACGAAAACGTGCAGGGCTTGCTGGCACAAGCCAGGGGAGAGCTGTGTTTCCTGAGGCTCAGCTTCAGAGCTGCGCCGCGTTTCCGGGAGCTCGGCTTTGCTTCTGAGGCTGCCGTGGGAGTATTTTACATAAAGCTCCGTGAGAGCTTCGGTTCTGCAGCTCATCTGTCACAGCACACACAGCCCTGTGTTGCACCAGAGCATGCAGAACGCAGAGAGGGCTCAGGCAGCTTCCTGTCTCTCCTCCCATCTCTTCCTCAAATGCAGGATGAAAAAATTAACTGAGATCCCCACGTGGATCACGGCAGGGAGGACTGTTGTCCCAAAAGCTGGGTGAGGAAGGTCCACAGACCAGCTGGAGTTGCCCAACAGGCAAGCTGTGCACCTGAGCTCCCCCAAAAATACCTGTGTGGAGTGACTGCAGTCGTAACTACAGGATATAAAGCAAATTTGGGTAGAAAATGCCTGACTTAAGGAACCCATTTGGATCCAAGCAGTGTCTGAAGGCACGGTCAGCATCAGCCCTCCTGGAAGTTTGCCAAGTAGAGTTATTTTTGCATTGTAAAGCGCCTTCAGATAATTTTTCTGAAGGGTGCTATATAAATAAAACAACTGCTTGATTGGTTTAAAGCGAATCTCTTGAATTTTGGCTCCCTCCTTCCACAAATTACATGTGTCTAAATTTCCCTGCTTCAAAAATTAAACCAGATCTATCATGGGTGGAATGAGATTAATTTTATTACACACAATAGTTCATTAGTGAAGTAGGAGCAATTTCATGTATTTATGCATAGCCTGCCCAGAATATTTTACTGCAGCTCTTTCAGATGTAAATAAAAATATAATGCTCATTGAATTGCTTATTAAGCAGCATAGAGTGATAGAGGGTGGTTGTGGTGTTGTGCTGTAAGTTATATTTTGGAATTCCTAGGGAACATAGGGCTCAAATTGGCACTGGGGACCAAACCCATGGAATCAGGGAGTGGTTGGGGTTGGAAGATGAGGGAGGGCTGATGTTTTGTCCAGTATCATGGGCTGACCAGAGTCACCGCTGAGGCAGAGGGTTGGATTGTTTCATCCTGCTGATGAAGGGCTTGTACCTGCCCCGTGCAGAGCGAACCTGGAGCTCAGTCCTGGAGCCCCAGAGGCTGAGCCTGTGCAGCCACCGCCCTGCCTGAGTCCCCTGAGGCTCCCCCAGCTCAAACCAGGAACATCTTTCTTTGCCTTGTCCTAAGGAGGCAGCGTTTGTACCCAAAAAACTGCAGCAGGCTGTGCCGGATGCCGAGGGAATTGGATGAGTGCTGGATAAATTCCTGTGGAGTGGCTCCTCACTGAAGATTCCCCTGTTAAATCTCACCATGTTTGTGTGCCTGCATCTGTTTGTGTCGAGTAGGGACCATATGTGAATAGGTCTGGGGGGTGGTTTTGACGCCACCGGTATCTTCGTATCCCGGTTTATTCCCACGTACGTCGGAGACAGCTGGGGGAGACCAGCAGACCTGGCAATGTCAGCCCTGAGTCAGGCAGCAGGATCGATGTTTGGAGGCAGTTCCTTCTCCCAAGTGGCTGATCACAGGAGCTGCACAGAGATTTCTGCTCCTGGAACTGAATTCTTTTCGATTATGCGGTAACATCGCGCCGCAGCAAATTACAGGAGCTGTTCCCAATCCCGCTGCCTGTGCTATTATTTTCACAGCTCTGTTTACTCGGTAATAAATACATGTCCTCCTGGAAGACACACAAACGGTGATGATGAAATTGTATATTTCAGCTAATTGCAGCATAAACCTGTGCAGCTTTGGCTGGGGTGGGGCAGGTCTCATTCTTTTCTGCTCAGACTGTCGAGGCTCTGCAAGGTGACCTTCTGCTCCAGAGCACTGAGCTGAGGCCACCAAAATGCCACACGCTGGGCCATGCAAGAAATGAATCTCCCTGTCCAGGTGTCACTGCTGGTCCTGCTCAGCCCTTTGGACTCACCTGAGCACTTTTACAGGGCCTTATCAATTCGATTTTTCCCCTTAGGAAAGATATGCATATTTCTACTTAAGCAATGAAGAGGCCATTATCTTCCGAAAAGACACAGCCAGGGAATGGTTAAGTCTTTTAATATCCCTAGGTGGGAATTAGGGAACAAGAATGGATGCTTTGTAAGGAATTACTGGTTATTATTACAGACCTCTGAAAAACAGACATGAAATTAGCAGTTGTGTGTCATTTCATTACTGCTTTGGCAGTCTGCTTTCTTTTTCCTTTAAGGCTAAGATGGTTGCTAGGGCTTTGTAGTGAATAACCTTTTTGTGTTCAGCTCAAGGCGGAGTGTAATTATTTTATAATTTCGGTTCGTGGGGCCGTTTTAGAGGTTTTCAGGGGAAAAAGAAAAAAACCTCAGCTTTTGTTAACCCCCTTGGTTCTCAGCTGTCAGTCCCTGGCGTGTGGCGGCTCAGGCAGAGGAGCTCCGTGTCTGCGCTCATCGTTGGCACTTGGTACTTGCCTGAGGATCTGGGAACGCCAGCGAGACGAACACGGACCTGGCACTGTTACACACTGGCACTGACTGACTTTGAAAAGTGAAGTTCCCCGTCAAGGTGTGTGGCTGGGTTAGTGGCAGGATCGCTGTGTGCTGGGTGGCAGCTGCTGGAAGTGGAGGAATTGCACACTGGGTTAAGGCTGACGTGCTGCAAACCCACCTGATTTGTGCTTCAGGGCAAAAACTTACTTCTAGGGGTCAATAAACCTACTCTTCCATGTGGCTGAAGCAAAGTCTTCCTCCCATCAGACTGGTTTTTTAAGACATGACAGCTTTTTAAGTTAGTTTATGTGTTCAGAGGGCTGGAGCCCCTCTGCTCTGGGGACAGGCTGGGAGAGCTGGGGGGGTCACCTGGAGAAGAGAAGATCCAGGGAGACCTGAGAGCCCCTTGCAGGGCCTAAAGGGGCTCCAGGAGAGCTGGAGAGGGACTGGGGACAAGGG